>OZ057413.1:124280912-124880912 GCA_964056705.1 Troilus luridus
AAATTTACGTTACGATAAAATTGCAAATATTATGCCCCTCAATGATTTGAAGGCAATTTACACTTTAGTAACAATAAAACTATTGGTAACGGTGATCACTTTTTCAAAGTTAGGCCTCTTCTTGAAATAGAAACTCATTTCAGGACATTGAGCCTGAAAAAGACAACTCAATCGATGATCCCGTACAAGGGAAATAGGGCAAGCTCGGAAAAGCAGTACGTCCCAAAAAAAAAACAAACAAGAAATGGGGATTTCAACTTTTTGTTCGGGCAGGGGTCTCTAGTATCATTTATGATTTCATGATTTATTCCGGCTCATCCGATAGCACATTTAAAAATATCAAATTCAGTAATCATGAACATCGATTCCTACTATCCTCAAAGGGTCGTCTTGCTTTGTGCAAATCTATTAAAGATAAACTAACCACTTTCATCAATTTATTTTTGATAATTGGTTTACATCACTGAAGGTTTTAGTATGTTTGAGAAACCAATTCTGCATACTGAGTTTAGGGACAATAAGATAACACCAATTAAGGGGGTTGAAACTGACTGCTGACAAAGTAGTTAAAAAAAAGGAAGTGGGAGTTTTATGGAATACTTTGACAAAAAAAAAAATGTCAAGCGGATGGATAACAAACTGTATGTGCCCAATTTGAAGCATTTAGTACTAGCCAGGGAACCGGACAATGTATGACTTATCACACATCCCTGGAACTTCCAGGAAAATTAAAAAAAAGAAGGAAGGAACAATTCATACCGTTTGATGTATGAGCCCATTTTAAAACACAAAAATACAAGGAAAACAAAATTTATCATCCCAATTCACTTTTGTCTCTTTAAAGGTTAAATATATATATATATAACTTATATAGTTCCAAAAACAAAATATTTAAAAAAGGAAAATAAGGAAGAAACGACTCGCACGAGAACTGGTTTAATACTGACTTTATTGCCATTTTGATTCTCTATTTATAGTAACTGCATGGTAACAGCTGTGTACAATGCCATCTTGTTATTAGCGACTATGCGATCATCAGTCTTGTCTTAACTTATATATATATATATATATATATATATATATATATATATATATATATATATATATCATAGTTACAGGTGGCTCCCAAGTAAACAATTCTTAGAATAATAATAAGATACCTAGAATTGTTATGCACTTTTAGATGCAGTTGCAGTTGTCAGGTGGTACACAAGTAAACAATTCTAAGAATCGTCAATACCAATTCCTTTATAAGTCTAGAGGAGAAGCTCCTCGCACATACTTATATATATACATATATATATATATATATAGTGCCAGGAACAAAATATTTAAAAAAGGAAAATAAGGAAGAATCGACTCGCACGAGAACTGGTTTAATACTGACTTTATTGGCATTTTGATTCTCTATTTATGGTAGCTACATGTTAACAGCTGTTTACAATGCCAGCTTGATATTAGCGAAAACCTCAACCTTCCGTCACCAGCCTGCTCCCTGGATGTGTCAAAAAATTAAAGATCTTCAAAGGAAGCGTGATGCGGCCCGAAGATGCTTTAGACGAATAAGGTTAACTGATGACTATCAAGCGTTTAGGGCTCCCCGCAATTTGACACAGTCGACAATCAGGTAGGCAAAAACCAAATACTTCCACGAAGCCCTTTCATCTGCTCCCGATTCTAAATCCAAATGGCATCTCCTACGAAAGCTTTCTCTTCTTAATTCATCTTCTTCTAGGCCCTTTCCAGCCTCTCCCAATGAAATAAACTCATATTTTTTGTCCACCTCAGTTAATACTTCAAAATCATCCTCTCCCGTATTTTTCCTAGCACCATCTTTCAACCCTGACAACTTTTACTTCGCTGACATTTCACCCAACGACATTATTTCCTCTGTTCTGAAATCCCACTCCAACTCCACAGGCTTCGATGGGATTCCTGTCAAACTGCTAAAATCCTGCCTTATCGATATTATGCCTGTCCTACACTTTATATACATTTTTTCACTGCAAAACGGATTATTACCAACCACCTGGAAAAAAACCATAGTCCACCCTATCAATAAATCCTCTAACTCTGTCTCACTCAAATACTACCGCCCAATCTCAATCCTTTCCAAACCTCTAGAAAGAATAGTCCAGTCACAGATGTCAAATTTCCTCGAACAGTCCAACCTCCTTGACCCACTTCAATCAGGTTTCCGTCCCGGTTTCTCCACACAATCGGCACTTACCAAAATCACCAATGAAATACCTACCGCTGAACGACAAAAAAATAACAGGGCTTATCCTTCTTGATTTTACTAAAGCTTTTGATTCCTTGGACCATTCTATCCTTTTTAGCAAACTCAAATCAATGTCCTTTTCTAACAGTTCTATCCGATGGTTCCAATCCTTCCTCTCTGATAGATCTTAAGCAGTTTCCATACCTAATCACCCCCTTTTCTCACTCTTTCCACAGGCGTGGCACAGGGCTCAAGTATCTCTCCTCTTCTGTTCAACTGCTATATCAATGAACTTCCGAAATCTGTTCACCACTGTTCTCATCATCTATATGCTGACGACTTCCAAATATATCTGTCATTTCCTCCTTCTGAGCTATTTATTGCGTTCGCTAGTATTCAGGAAGACCTAGATAGGATCTGTGCCTGGGCAAAGCTGAACAAACTGGAATTTAAGGCAATAAAAACTCAGGCCATTGTTTTAGGTTCCAATGCCCTCCTTACATCCATCCACACCCTCCCAACATTACTCCTAAACGATCATCCTATCACGATTACCTCCTCTGTGAAAAACCTAGGCATCGCCATCGACCAAAACCTTTCTTGGAAATCCCACATCGCCCAGATATCCCGACGGTCAATTAGTTCCCTGAAGTTGTTCCATCGTTTTCGTCATCTCTTTACACAATCTTCCCGTAAGCTTCTCGTATCTTCTCTCATCATCCCCCACTTTGACTATTGTAGCGTGGTATATGGAGGCCTCTCTAAAATGCTTGAAGACAGACTAAAGAAAATAATGAACTGCTCTCTAACTGTTTATTTACTTACTATTATTTTTTTTGTTTATATATTTCTTTTTAAATTGTTTTCTGTCCTGTTTTACACGCTTTATGATTTGTAACATAAATGTTCCAGAAGGCCAGATAAATATTATGTTTTTTTTCTGTTCATATCTGATATTCTAAAGGGACTTAGTCCCAGAATAAAGTTACTTTTCTATTCTATTCTATTCTATTCTATTCTATTCTACGGAATAATATAATATTCTTAGAAAACATCATTAAGAATATGGAGTAGTATTATTTTGATCGCATAGTGATTATTTTTTGTAAGCCACCTTACTATAAATTATAGTATATATTTATCGGGATTTTATGTAAATATTTTTTGGATTTAATATTAAAACTAAAATATCACTTACAACTTCTTAAAACAACATCCCAGCGTTCTATTAACATTTTAAAAATGTTATGTAGTACTTGATGTGGAGGAGACCGCACTAGCATGCTCATGCTATATAGAAGTCTAGTTAGATCTAATATTGATATTATTTGTCAGAGAGCCACAGTAACCAATGGAGAAGTGGAGGTTTGCTATTTATAATTAATATAGTAGTACAGTTCCTTAATTGCCATCATCTCAATTATGACCTCAATTGTTTAAAACAAAGGATCTTAACAATCCCAGGAATCATTGTTTGGGCGGTGAAGATAACATAGCATCACATTGTTTTTTTGGAATTGGGGATTGTATTGTTTGTATTTTGTGTTTATGAACTTGTTATTCAGAATCGCATAAGTCTGCTGAAATAGATCTAAGGAAAGTAATATAGATTAGTCATTTATTTCGTAAGTGTAATAAAAATCTGTAGTATTTAAGCTTAAGCGAAAAGTTTTTCCTTTAAACAAGTAATCACCAATTGATTTAACCCAGAATAATATTTTTTTTAGAATGAGAGTTTTGTTTATTTGTATAATTAAGATCACTTACAGGAAAAAAATATAGGGAGTGAGGGAACGAAGAACAATTACCTTTCTAGTAATCGATAAATGGCCCACAATTGCAATAATTGAAAAAGTACAGCCACTTTGATTTGAAAAGAAAATTTAGAGTGAATAACAGAAAATCATAGCATAACATAATTTCTTGAGTCCTCAAGTTCTGCAATTCAAATTGGCAGAATGGAAACTTTGAACCGGTTGTTGGTAACTTCATAATTTTACGGACAATGACAAATTCCAGTCTCAGAGTTTGTAATTAGAGCCTCGTTTAATATTTTCGTTTCAAATTCGCTCTTTTACGACAGTCATCGCAGAAGTCCATGAACCCGGAGGATGAGTTTACAAAAGAACTTTCTTAGTAAGTTATGTTTGTTAAAATGTTTATATGGACAGACTATCAAGCTTCCCGGCTTGAGGATCGTTTACTCTGATTTCTTCCGCTTTTCCTAACGACATACGTGTGAGCTTTAGTGACTACGAAAACTCTTTCCTCCTAGGTTTAAGTGTCATTAGATTATCAAAAATAAGTCATGTTACTGTATTTTCGTCCAATTCATCAGTCTTAATATCTTAAGAGTCGCGTTTCATGTAATTCGATACTTCTACTATTTTGGCGCCAGATTTTATTCTTCTTGGCCCCAAACTATAAAAATACACAATCGTGACTGTTAGCGACGACTTGGCGGATACAACACTTTCCTTCTAGAGAGCGCTATCTCAATTTATCCCATCATGTAACAGGTCGATTTTTTTAAAAATTTATGTTCATTAATGATACAGTTAAAATAATCGGCTGGGATCGGGTTTTAATTGTGATAATCTTTTTGTTCAACGGTTACAGTGGGACCATAGTCTCGGGGATTTGAGCTTATAGAAATAAATTTAGAAAGGGAATATGGAGCGAGTAGTCCAAACAGTATAATAGAGACAGATTTTCGTTTATGCAATGACTAAATTTTGGCATGTGAAATCAGATATACATTATATAAAAATCATAAAAAGATGACTTACTTATTCAGTGTAAAAGTATGTAGTGAGTTGATGTTTACAGGGAACATTAGGATTCATGAGGTAAATCTCGCTTTACTGACTACATTCGTCAAAGATGGAGAACCTCTCGGCTCATAAAACCACTCTACAAGCATCTTTAACTCGATGATACAACGTCGATGGTAAGCGTCTTGCATCTTAACAGGTATAAACGTTTCATGTTTTTGCTTTTCTTTTTCAATTACTTTTTTTTGTTTTTAACGTTTTGAGAATTATCCAATAGTTATCTAGACAATGTAACAGGTAAGGTTACAATATTTTATTGTAATTTCCCTTTTAAATATTTTACCGAAATTATTATTAATGTTATTAAAAAAATAAATTGTTATTACATTTTTCATTATTATGAAAAGATGAAATTCATCAGATGAATGGATGACATACTGTCAGTTATAACATTCTTTTTAATATATACTACATGCTCTTATTTATGTATCATTTCAGCATAATTCTCGGTATTTTAGTTGTGTTTTTTTTTTCTTGATCAGAACAACCTTTTCGTTTATATTAATTTTCAAGAACTTATGTAAATACTGACTGATTTTTATTAAGTAGCCTTTTGACCAGATATATATTCTTATATATAATTTCATTTCAGATAGATATATCATATATATATATATATGTATAACGACTTCTTAAGGAACCTGGTCCCAGAATATTTTTTGCCTGTGTAAATATTCTTCATACAACTTAAAATTCGATTTTAATAAGATATATTATACTCTAGATATATTCAGTACAGGTTCGATTATCTGATTAACACTAATTAAATTAAATTAAAGGCGAGAGAATTACAATATTTAAATAATTCTAAAAAGTAAAAAAACTACTTATTTAACTAATTATGCCAATTTGAATAAATCAATTTTTAAAAACAAATTAAAAAGGTACTTGATAAAAACGAATAAGGAAATTGGATCATTCATCAATCAATCCTCTAGGGGAGAGAGTGAGGGGGGGGGGGGGGGGCACATACCGAAGAGACAGAAAATAGGATGGCAAACACTCCAGTACACTACCATGTCTCTAATTTGTTTCCTTTTAATCCACTTCTCTAGTCTAACCTAGGAAAGAACTCACGTTCTGTGGGCTAATATTCCCTCTTAAATTAAAAGTTCCCAGAATAATAAGCATCAGCTCTATTAATTAAGATTAATACACTAATTAAACAATTTAATTCTATCAAGTTTTGTTTTATTGTAGGTCATTCCACATTTCACTAGCTTGTATATTTTAATATCAAAATTTCAGTTCTTAAGTGAAGGAATCACATTTCAAATTAAAATAAAAGCGCAGCCAATTTATAAAATTCGACGGAAAGAAGCGTTGGAGGTAGGAATCCGTTAAGCATGGTGGATTTCCCTGGTAATCTGTGGTCGAAACTTTGTTATGATACGGCAACTTTGATGAGCCTTCGGTTCGGCAAGAATTCATGATTATTAAAAAACTCCTATAATTGTTATAATAGTATACGCATTTGTTTTTATTATTTTTTTTGATTGAGAGTTTCTCCAAAGTTGAAGTTTTATCCAACCAAATTTTAGAGTAACATTTTCCCCAGGTTTTCCTGTCAAATGCATTATCTTCATTAACGCCGTATCCTGCCATGGATTCCTGGACTTGGTTCATCCATGAAGATCTTGGTCGGCCTCTTCTTCCACTTCAATTTCCATGTTTCACAGCCATATAACATTATAGCCGTTATAACAGCATGGAAAATCATTATTTTTTTGTAGTTCTTACTCCACAGTGCAGAATTGAGCATGGCAATAGCTTTCCTTCCTTCTCTGGTTCTTCGGGCTATATCCTCTTCAAATGTTCCATCTTTTTGAAAGATAGATCCTAAATATCTAAAGTTGGTTAAATTTTTTAACTGTAGACCGTTCACGTCCAATGGTCCGTCCTCCTCCGTATCCAAATATTCCGTCTTTTAAAAGTTATTTTCATTCCCCACCTATTATATTCTTCTATTAGTCATATATTCTGCGTCCTCTTTATCCTGGGCTGTGATGACTTGGTCATATGCAAATAATAGGTGGTAATGGTAAAAGTCATTATGCATATGTAGCCCCATCCTTCCATTCACTTGTAGCACCTTGAATAAATATTTTCAATAGGGTAGGACTTGAAGGAGTCCTTTAGAACTTGGGATAGTTTGTTTCCAAATTGTATTTTTCATATGCTATTATGGTAGATATGTTTAACAACACAAATTATGAGGTCATTAATGTTTGCTTTTCGCATGGACTCCTAGAGAAGTTAACATTGAACTCTGTCGATAGGCCTTTTCAAGATCGATAAATACTAGGCTAAGCTGTTTCTGTTTGCTTTCACATTTTTCTAAAAGCTGCCTCAAACTAAATATATGATCAATATATGACTTTCTCACAGTAAAACCGCATTGCACTTCTGGCATTGTTCTATTCTTTTATTCCGTACCCCTCCGTAAACCATTATAATTGTGTTGTTAACACGTATGCCCTTATAATTAATTAGTTAATTGGTTTTCTATTGTACTCTTATGATCATTCTATGCTTCAGCATATCTCCTGTAGCCCAACTGACTTGTAATCGTAGAGCACTGGAGCTTCCCAGATTTGGTTTTTTACTTTTCCTCTTTCTTCCACATAATTTCTTCTATTCTCGTCTGAATAGGAGCTTAAACACTTATGATACTCTTTCTATCTAATTTCCCTTAAGCTATCCTGTTCTTTTTCGTAGTAGTTGGCGTCATTATTTGGAGCATAAGCTCCTATTACCACAACTTCTCTCCCATAAAAAGTTAAATCCATTATAATTAGTATTTCACTAATAAAATCCCATCCTTTTCAATTTTTCCTTCAAAATCTTCTTTTATTATGACGGAGACACACCCTTGGCCCTTGTGCTTCTGTCAACTCCACTCCACATGTGTATATAGTCCCCCATGGCCTCTTCACCGCTACCTTTCTTCTTCGTCTCAGTCAGTACTATAACATCCATATTGCATCTTTTCACTTCTGCCGGGATACTGTACATTTTTGTTGCTATGCCCTGAACATTTCATTTTATGACCAAAATGTCTTTCTTTTCGTTCATGAAATCCAGGCTTCTTATTTTCTTCTCTTAAACTGTTGAAAGAGGAAGCCTAGAGCCTCTGTACTTTGCATTCTACCAAACATTCCTTATCGTCTGCATAGCTTTCGAGTTCAGTAATTAAGTGTAAGGTGGGTGACAGCTCAAATATCACAAAGTCAGTCTAAAGCACCACTAAGCCATAGTGTCTTTTTGAAGTCGAGGGATACAGTTTGCTGTTATAGCTGGATATCTATCATCTCCATCGGAAATACAATTATACCACCGGATATCTCAAGAATCAAAGAGTTCATTACAATAATTGAGAACTGTAACCCATCTCGCGCGCTGAAGGGTGAAGCACAGTCATTTTGAGGTCGTTTTGATGCGTAACGAGATTTCCAATCAATATAACTTTTGACTCAAAGAAGCTTCGAAGTTCGTTTAGGTTTCAATCGTCCGTCAGCTGTCTTCAAAATGTATGCCGGATGTATTCCAGCAAACGCCACCAATGTTGATCCGATCGAGCATCAACAGTGTGACAGAAGTGCACTGGTCTGCTTGCAAAGCAGCACAGCACACTTTAGATTGGAAAGAAGAACATTATTTACGACGTGTATGCCGAAGAACTATTGTTTCCTTTCATATAATACATAATTAATGATATTTTATATTATAAATATTACCCGTTACGTAAACGTATTCACGTACAACACAGCCGTGTCCATAACACACCCCCCGGCCACACCCCATTTTTTAATTTTTTTTCGTCAATTTGAAGTTTATTCTTTTTAAGACCAAAAACGTTAAATTGCAGGCATACATTTAATTGTTAGCTAAACCTATCTTTAGTCAACATAAATTCTCTGTTATATTCTCTCTCAATCTTACCATTTTTTCAAGATAACAGACATTTATTCTGATCTAAAACTGAAAAGTTGATACATAAGATTAAGTCAAAGAACGCAAATCACTTTTCTCTCCCTGGTCCAAGCCTGGCACTTTGCAGTTATAACGCTACAACGTTCTTTAAATTGAGCCATGCTATTTGTTTTTGATTTCAGGTATTACTAGAATGCAACAAACAAATTTTTTATAAAATCGAATAAATGGATGTTCTTCTTTAAATTATGGGTTTTAACGAGCTTATTAATGTCGTAAAATAGCATGTATTTAGAAGATAATTATTTCTTAGAAAAAAAGCTTAATAAAACGAAAATAAAAGATGATTGGATAGTAATTTTGCTACTAATGAAAGATGCATAGAAAAAAGGTTTGTATGAAAACTCAATGAAATTAAGAGGTCAATTCAATAGGAACTTTATTAGTTAGATACATTTTAATTTATAATCAAATGTCATAC
Organism: Troilus luridus; assembly: GCA_964056705.1. NCBI lineage: Eukaryota > Metazoa > Arthropoda > Insecta > Hemiptera > Pentatomidae > Troilus > Troilus luridus. Next base: position 124,290,382 of record OZ057413.1, read on the forward strand.
TAATAAAACACTATATAATGTTAAACTTCTATTGAACTTGTCTTTGATTGATTTTTGTGATGATTGAACATGGTTGCGACGAAATATTTGTATTAGAAAAAAGAAATCTTATCCCAAAAAGGAAGGTTCCGATAGAGATGGAAGGCCCTCGATTCTGAACTCTCATCGGCAGTTCATTATTTCTCCGCACTGAAGAACACTTCATCACAGGCCCTTTTCCTCTCGTCCATAGAAGAAGGGAGATGGCATTTTCAATTAATTGCGTTTTCTCCAGTTAGTAGTTTTCTTTTGCTCAGCAGCGCTGCCGGAGAGGTCCACACATATCTAGTGGTACCAACCTTACCGGCCAAACGGGCAGCCTTGGCTCCACACGTTCGCTCCAAGAGGCACGAAAAGAACAAAGAAGTTCGTACTTTACGGGTATGACGCGGACGCGGACCTGACCGAGGTCGCTGAGGATCTTAAAGCAAGTCTGCCCGGATTCAAATCATTAAAACAGCTGAGTCGGAGGGATGAAAGGAATGTACTTCGCCCCACTGAAGGTCTGCTGTTATTCACGGACCACACCGTGAACATAGAGAAATTGCGGAGAATTAAAACAGCTGGGAGGGTACTCTACAACCCAGTTATCTCCAAAGAGCAGCGTGGACCTACCCAATGCTATCAGTGCCAGGAATTCGGACACACTGCTCCATATTGTGCATGGTGCTGTAACCATCACCTGCTCAGGGAGTGCCCGTTACGTGAGCAACAAATCCCTGCCAAATGCCAGAATTGCAAAGGAGATCACCCTGCGTTCTTCAAGGACTGCCCAGTGAAGAAGGAGCTGGTGGAAAAACGAAGACAGAAGAAGATGGCCACAGTAGTCACAGCAGGCACGAGTTACTCATCACTCCTAAGAGGAAGCCCAGCCCAGCCGAACGTCCAATCAGGCAAGGGACCGTCACCCTACTCCTCTACCGCCAGTCACCCTACCTCCCACCCCCACTCCTCCACCTCCTGCCCTACTCGCAGATTTTCTGTCATCTGGAGGCAACTTACTGACGCCTGGGGAACAGGCTGAACTTCTGGCAAAGGCGTATCATGAGAGGGAGGCTGCTCGGCTGATAGATGCTCCACTGATCCCGGAGGGACCACTACCGCTCAGCTCGAGTCAGTACTACGACGCACGAAAGGTAACAGAGCATCGGGACAGGATGATATTCCCTATGTGATGTTGAAGATGCTCCCTGGTAAGGGTAAATCCATTCTATTGAGCATATTCAACACCTGCATTAGGATATCGTACTTACCTGATGTATGGAAACAAGCCGTCGTAGTGCCGCTACTCAAGCCTGGGAAGAATGGGCGACTACCGGAGCACTATCGGCCAATCAGCTTGCTCCCTCACATGAGCAAAATCTTCGAGAGGCTGGTTCACCATCGCATAATGAAGCACTGCAGTGAGAATAACATCATCCCCCCTGAGCAGACTGGTTTCCAGAGAGGAGTCGCTTGTGACCACCACCTTGCTAAACTGCAGGCGCACACCATAGAGCACATGTAGATGAACAGAGCTACGGCGTTCATTTCACTGGACTGCACCCAGGCCTTTGACTGTGTGTCTCACGAGTTGTTACTCCGACGCTTGGAAGAGTTTAACTTTCCCCCCACTCTATGTCGTCTGATCCAAAGCTATCTTAGCGGAAGATCTTTCGTCGTTCGAGTTGGTAACAGTTACTCGACTTCTAGCAACACCACCTATGGAGTACCTCAAGGCTCTGTATTGGGACCACTGATGTTTGTGATCTTCACAGCACCAATAGTCGCAATGAAGCATCCAGGAGCATTGGTAGCAGCCTATGCGGATGATATTGGGATCTACGCCAACAGCATCAGCACCCCACATGCCCTTAACAAGGCACAAAAGGTGACTGAAATAATAGTCAAAGAACTGAAATTGATTGGCATCAGGGTGAATCCGTCTAAGACGGATGCCATCGTAATGTCATTCCAGAGTGTGAGTAAGAAACCTCTACCAAAGACTTTTACCGTGGACTGCGAGGATAGAAGATTATCCACTTCAATCCTCTACCATTCTTTGATGGACTGAAGACCTGTGTGAACCCCCTATTTAGGGACTTGAAACCACCTCCCAGACCTGGGAGGTGGCAGGGCACACTCCCCTTGGTCGATGTGCTCGCTCTTGATCTAGGGTTGGGGTAAGTACTCCCTTGTCCTTACCCTCTCTTCCTTTTTCCTTTTCCCCCTTTCTTCTTTCTACTACTATTACCCATTTAGCTAAACGGTCCCTCCCCGTTTGTAATGTATAGAGCCAGCGGGCACGTGCCGGGTGGAGTAAAAACCGCCATCAGCGGACTCAGCCCACTGTATCGCCTTAAAATACCGGAAGGTAATAGAAGGTTTTAGTTTGTACAGAAGCTCATAGTTATAAGAATAATTATAGTTTGTAATTAATTGTAAATAAATCTTGGAGGGAGAGAAAAATGAAAAAGAAAAAAAAAAAAAAAAAAAAAACAATTAGGCCTTCACACAAAAATATTTTATACGAAGCCGTAAGAGAGTATTTAGTGCAGAGATCTTATATTATTTCAGATCGATCTTTAAATGAAATCTAAAAAATCGAATTATTAAGTAATTTTAAATTAAATAAGCATTAAATAATGTAATTATCTATATTTATGCAACATACCAAGCTTGACTGTCGATGACAAACTTGATAAAGGAATACATAGTTAGTTATGGTAGGTTAGAGATTTCAGTATTTCCATGCGCAACACAGTGTATTAGGCTATATTTACTTACGAAACGTAATTTATTGCTAGATTGTAAAACGCCCATATATCACGGGCTATGTATACATATATGTATTTGTATATTGCTTATCCAAAATAAGTTCTTGAAAAGAGAAAAAAACATACGAAACGGGCAGATTTAACGTTACTTTTAATATAGGGGTTGTAAAAAAATAGATCCTAAAGACAAGGATAGAATAAAATAATAGAAACGTACCTATCCGTTATTCACATCGCTTATTTGGCAGTGGAGTTGAAAAACCTGGTGAAACTCAATCACACTAACAGATTCTCTCAAAAGAGGTACAGAGAAGGAATGAAATAGGTACCAAGATTTCGTGCTCACTAAAAACTACTCTACATAAATGTGCCAACTGCGACGATTTCCACTTTGCGACTTTAACAGGAAGACCTACTTTTCTTTTCTTAGAAATTAGAAGAATAAGGTACACTTGAGGTTGAAGCTCGTCTTTACCATTACCATCCAACCTTTAACATAGACTCATCCAACGGGAGCAAGAATCCGAACAGACCTCAGACCGATTAGATTACAACACAAAACATTGGTTATAATTTTCATTTTAGATAAGGTGGTTGACTCGTTGAAGGTCAGCCGCATTTGGTCCAATGTTTTAACAAAATCTACCGTTAGATCTCTGTTTGTGTGTGAAAGTGAGTCTTTAAAAGCTTGAAAGCAAAGATCACTTTTATCTATGGGAATAGAAGGATCAAGATTTTTATTAGATATTTGTTTGGTAGTTTTGACGTAATTTTGGGTGCAAAACAATAATTTACAAACTAAAAAAAAAGAATACGCGATGATAAATATCAGTAGAGAGCGATAAATTAGCAAGAAGACATTTAAAATCCATTAGAAACGAAAGGAGATTCAGCCCTATTTTTTTGTAAAAAAAATAAATAATGCACAAAACTTATTGTGGAGTGCTCGTATGGATTAATGTTTTTTTTTTATGGTAACAAAATAAATGGAAACGTGTATTTTATTTATGCATGCGTGTGTGTTTTTTTTTTTGTTTTTTTTACGTGGGCAGGTGGAAATCTTCAAAAGACAGGGATAGGCCCGTACCTATCCGTGTGTGAGATTTTTACCCACTAAAACCACCTCCCTACACCTGTTTTCCACACTCCACAGCTAGGACAGGTGGACATCTCCTCCAGACATCATCTCATCATGGGGAGTAGACCAATCAGCAGATGGCCAACGGAGTAAGGAAGAACCTGCAACCAACGAGAAGACATGCCGATCGGATGGACATAATGAATAATCAGTAACTAATATAGACTTAATTATCGTTCTGTTTATGGTGGGACCATAGTCTCGGGGATTTGAGCTTATAGAAATAAATTTAGAAAGGGAATATGGAGCGAGTAGTCCAAGCAGTATAATAGAGACAGATTTTCGTTTATGCAATGACTGAATTTTGGCATGTGAAATCAGATATACATTATATAAAAATCATAAAAAGATGACTTACTTATTCAGTGTAAAAGTGTGTAGTGAGTTGATGTTTACAATTAGGATTCATGAGGTAAATCTCGCTTTACTGACTACATTCGTCAAAGATGGAGAACCTCACGGCTCATAAAACCACTCTACAAGCATCTTTAACTCGATGATACAACGTCGATGGTAAGCGTCTTGCATCTTAACAGGTGTAAACGTTTCATGTTTTTGCTTTTCTTTTTCAATTACTTTTTTTTGTTTTTAACGTTTTGAGAATTATCCAATAGTTATCTAGACAATGTAATAGGTAAGGTTACAATATTTTATTGTAATTTCCCTTTAAATATTTTACCGAAATTATTATTAATGTTATTAAAAAAATAAATTGTTATTTCATTTTTCATTATTATGAAAAGATGACATTCATCAGATGATTGGATGACATACTGTCAAGTTATAACATTCTTTTTAATATATACTACATGCTGCTATTTATGTATCATTTAAGCATAATTCTCAGTATTTTAGTTGTGTTTTTTTTTTTTTCTTGATCAGAACAACCTTTTCGTTTATATTAATTTTCAAGAACTTATGTAAATACTGACTGATTTTTATTGAGTAGCCTTTTGACCAGATATATATTCTCATATATAATTTAATTTCAGATATACATATATAATGAATTCTTAAGGGACCTGGTCCCAGAATATTTTTTGCCCGTGTAAATATTCTTCATACAACTTAAAATTCGATTTAAATAAAATATATAATATACTCTAGATATATTCAGTACAGCTTCTATTATCTGATTAACACTAATTAAATTAAATTAAAGGCGAGGGAATTACAATATTTAAATAATTCTAAAAAGTAAAAAAACTACTTATTTAACTAATTATGACAATCTTGAATAAATCAATTCCAAAAAAATATTAAAAAGGTACTTGATAAAAACGAATTAGGAAATTGGAACATTCATCAATCAATCCTCTAGGGGAGAGAGTGAGGGGGGGGGGGCACATACCGAAGAGACAGAAAATAGGATGGCAAACACTCCAGTACACTACCCTGTCTCTAATTTGTTTCCTTTTAATCCACTTCTCTAGTCTAACCTAGGAAAGAACTCACGTTCTGTGGGCTAATATTCCCTCTTGAATTAAAAGTTTCCAGGATAATAAGCATCAGCTCTATTAAGTAAGATTAATACACTAATTAAACAATTTAATTCTATCAAGTTTTGTTTTATTGTAGGTCATTCCACATTTCACTAGCTTATATATTTTAATATCAAAATTTCAGTTCTTAAGTGAAGGAATCAAATCAGCCATCACATTTCAAATTAAAATAAAAACGCATCCAATTTATAAAATTCGACGGAAAGAAGCGTTGGAGGTAGGAATCCGTTAAGCATGGTGGATTTCCCTGGTAATCTGTGGTCGAAACTTTGTTATGATACGCCCATTGAGCCTTCGGTTCGGCAAGAATTCATGATTATTAAAAAACTATTATTGTTATAATAGTATACGCATTTGTTTTTATTATTTTTTTAATTTTAAGTTGAAGTTTTATCCAACCAAATTTTAGAGTAACATTTTCCCCAGGTTTTCCTGTCAAAGGCATTTTCTTCATTCACGCCGTATCCTGCCATGAATTCCTGGACTTGGTTCCTCCATGAAGATCTTGGTCGGCCTATTCTTCTTCTTCCTTAAGGGCACCAGTGCAGGATCATTCTGGGTATTCTATTATTATCCATCCTAATAAAGTGTCCAAACCACTCTAATCGCTTTGTTGTGATTTTATCGAGAATGGTATTCTGAGGACCCATTATCTCTCGCACTACTGTATTTTATTTATGTATGCGTGTATGTGGAAATCTTCCATTCTATTTATTTCACTCCCGTTACAAATTTAATCAATTATTGTAATATAATGTTACGGCAATATTTGACTTTTACTCTATCCGTTCTTTCATCAATTATTCTTAATTTTTGTAAATATATATATTTTATGTATCTCAATATAGTTGAATTTATATTAAGACAAATTGTAACGTATTTGCGAAATATTTTGAGGAATTACTAAACTGTGAGGAGCCTGGGGAAAGGATGACAATGATCGATAACAACCCCCCCTCCCCCGGAAGCGGAATCGTATCCACCAGACGATGAGGAACTGGATGGGATCATCACGTCCCTAAAGAACAATAAAGCGGCAGGAGAAGACGGTGTCCTTGCCGAGATGTGGAAGTTGACTGGGGGTGATTTCAGAAAGATAATCATAGAGCTGATGATGGATGTCTGGAGCGAAGAAAAGATTCCCCAAAGAATGGAAAACAGCCTTGATACACCCGTTACTGAAATAGGGTGATAAAACTGATGTCAATAATTACAGGGGGATCTCCCTACTACCGGTCACCTACAAAAGATTTTCTAAAGCTTTACTATACAGGTTATACCCACAAGTAGACTCCAAGGTCGGAGAATACCAAGGGGGTTTCAGGAAAAATAGATTTGGTCAGGAACTAATTTTGAGCCTTAAGCTACTAATCAAACACTACAGGACTAAAAGTAAAAAGAACCTTTTTATCTCTTTCGTCAACTTTACGAAGGAATATGATTCGGTAGATAGGAAAACGCTACTTGAGGTACTAAAAGAATACGGAGTTGACCAGAAGACTAGAAATTTGATAAGGCTAACGATAACAGGGACAGAATCCAAAGCTAAATTCCAGGAAAGTATGAGCGAACCATTTCCGATCAAAACGGGACTCAGACAAGGAGACGGTTTGTCTCCAGTGCTTTTTAACATGACACTGGACAAGATCATGAAGGAGCTTTGGAAAATCAACAATTCAGGTGCAACCCTAGGGACTAAGAACAATCACGTCAAAGTGAGGATGTAATTATGGGTAATGAATAGATTTCGGTAATCATTTCATCAAAAAATAGTTTCAACTAACATTTCGAAGTATAGATGATATATGTGGAAGAATATATCACTCAAGCCATAGATGATATATGTTTTTTGAAACGTTCATTTTTAGGTGAAATGATTACTGAAGTATACACATTTCCCATAATTACATTTTCTTTTCCATGCTAATGCTCATGATGACTTTTATTTTTGGAAAATATTAAAAATGAAAAGTTGAAACTTGTGATTCTACTCGAATCGAGGTTTTTTTTTGCGAAAGTTGCTCGTGAAAATTCATATATATAGGAGGCGATCTCGGAAAATGTTATTTCAACCACCCTTTACTATTTTCTAATTTCATAGTTTATTTTTGTTTCTACATATGTGATAAGTGACTAATTAGAGATTATATTGATAATAAGGGAAAACTTGTTCACTATTATTTTTACTTATTTATTTATTAATACTGAGGGGAGATGCGGCGAAATCGGCCTTTCCCACCCGAAGGGGTCTTTCCGAAATTGGCCCGGTAATCAAATCAGGAGAGCTTAAATCAGTGGTTGACTATTGCTTATTATTTATTTATTTATTATTAAAAGGACGGTGATTAATAGTAGATAATAATTTTTTTTTAATTCGTGAGACGATGTAATTTTATTGCCAAAATGTAGGGATGGGTAAGATTGAATCAATCTGATTGTATCAATCTGACCGTATCTGATACTTGTATCAATTGATACATAAGTATCAGGTACATTTCGACTGTATCTGATACTTGTATCAAGTACTTTTTAGTATCAAATACGAAGTATCAGATTGAGTAAGCACGCCCTTTCTTTTACATATGTTTGATTTGATCGGCCGTGACCGATAACGGTTTAGGTGTAGGCGTATACTAACAATGGAGAATGGTCCGTGACTAGACCTTATATTAGTAATTATTATATAATAAAAGTTTTTGACAAGCAATAATAACGTTTTATGGGAAGTTTGCAAAAAAGGTTAAAAAAAAAATCGGTTTTAAACCCATATTCATCTTTATAACTGAGCTACGCCAGTGAATTCTGGACTATTCTCCTTAAGTACTGAAGCCAACTGGAAGCAATGGATATGACCTGAAGGGAATAGAAGGAAAAACAAGGAGGAACATAACCAGAAAGACCACCATTAGAAGCCATTTCTGAGTATTTCCAGTTTCAAGATCCAGCAATTTCTAGATGAAAATATAAAAGGAGAAAACAAATTACTCTGGTTTTCCATGTGAAAAGAATGCATGGTGAAAGAATAGTCAGGGTTGTCTACGAGGCGAGACTGGAAGGTGAAGCCAGGAAGGTTTTCGATAGAAGATACATGAGCAGGCGGAAACAGAAGCTCTAGGATGGAGCTATATGAACGGGGCTATCACCACTAATCTTGGCATAAGAGGAAAATATTAAGAAGAAGAAGAATATCCCTTGAGAACATATCAACATAAATAACGAAAAGAAAACAAATCAGATGAATAAAAATTAATAACCATAAAAAAAAACTTGTACAATCAGGACAAGCCATGGGTTCCTCATATTGTTTGCCAAAAATGTGTTGTGTGACTTCGGTTATGGTCCAGAGGGAAAAGAGATGTAGTAAAGTTCGTAACTCCCATGATTTGGCGAGAACCTCAAAACCATCATGACGCCTTCTGCGTTCTGAAAATAAATGGAATTAATCCTGGAAATCGAAGTAAGTGGTCATATCCTAAATTATCTTCTGCTCAACGATCTCAATTAAAATCATGAGAGTTCCAACCCTGCACATATAAATCCTCTGATGATCCAAATCTCTGTGAACGCGAATGTACCGGTATACCGAAAACCAAGATACCGTCCAAATTTTGGCCGTTATTAATACCGGTATTTTCGGTATTGGAACATTAGCGCTAGTTGATACACGTTACACGGAAGCTTGATTCGGGGAATCTCCCATTTACTTGGAATCAAATCCCGTCTACTCTAGCTAAAGGCTGTTAGTTCAGTGCGGAGTGTTTTTTCAGTACGTAGACACAATTTGAGAGTGAAGTTGTTAGTTTTGTGCTTGTGCAATAATTAATATTGAATGTTTATAGAACTATAAACATTAAATACATAACTCAAGTTATGTTAACCGAGAGCTATTTAATATTCTATATTTTTTGTGGTCTCATTCTTGTTTATACTGAAGATACTACTCAATACCTTATTTTCGAATACCTCATAACTTTCTTCCTTTAACACCAACTTCTACGTTTAATGTCCATTAAGGACAGTTTGAATCTTCAACGAATGCTGGCGAAAATAAAACGGGGTGGAAAGTTTTAATAATTTGGTTAGTGGATATAACCCAACTTTGATGATGATCTTCAATTCGCGCTTGAATAAATAGGAAATTTCAGATCAACTCACGAAGAACATTTAAAAAAAAATTCCAATGTACCTGAGCGAAAAACTCATATTATCATATATATCTTATTATCATGGTATATTTATTTTCTATTTCTTGATAAACTATTTTTTGGAAATTTATATCAATATTAACTTGTATAAGCTTAAGAAATCTCTACAAATCCCGCCTGGAAGCCAAAATGAGCGATAATTTGGAGAGTAATGCTGTAGAACTGTATGAGCACATTAAGAAATGTATCCATGAAGCAGCTAGTGAAGCCTTAGGGGAGATAGAAACTAACCCTCCAAAAGGATGGTGGAACATGGAAATAGAAGAAATGGTAGGCAATAAAAAAGAGATCTTCAATAAATGGTTATGTAGCGGAAGACAAGAAGATTCGAGAGAATCCCGAAGTATTAAGGCATTCTACTTAATACTGTCGCAGAAAGCAAGAACCAAGCATGGGAAGCCTGTTGCAGGAGGATTGATAATACCCTTGGCTACAATAAGATACGCAAATCATGGAGAGCACTGAAGGCGATCAGGCCACAATGGAAGGGAAACGTGATTCCTCTGATAGGTGAGAAGACCCGAGTGGACCATCACGAGAAACTACTCCCTCAAACAAGGCCAGAATGGCCCGCTTCATGTCGAACTTAGAATGGACAAGGAAATGTTATTGTAAAAGAAGATGAAGTTCTTGTTGCACTAGGAAATGCAAAATGTGGAAAAGCTGCAGGACCTGGAGGTATTTCACTAGAGCTGTTAAAGACAAGGGGGCCTGGATTGGTAGAGGCCTTTATGATGCTTATATATATATATATATATACATATATATATATATGTGTGTGTGTGTATGACTTATATAGTTCAAAATATTAAAGAAAGAGAAATAAGGAAGAAACAACTCGCACGAGAACTGGTTTAATACTGACTTTATTGACATCATGATCGTCTATTTATAGTAGCTACATGTTAACAGCTGTTTACAATGGCAGCTTGATATTAGCGACTATGCGATCATCAGTCTTGTCTTAACTTATGTATGTATATATATCGAACAGATAAAAGTCCTCAAGGAACGTGCTGAAAAAACGGGCCTCCAAATTTCGTTCATGAATTACTGGATTCCACGTTGAGAATTAAATACCAAATATGGAAAAATCAAAGGGGTTCCATATTTGAAATACCTCGGTGAAGTTCTTGAATCAACAGGGCTAGAAAAGGAAGCACAGAGTGTTCGAATACAGAAGATGAAGAGAGCGTATGGGTGAAAATCTGGTCAAATAACGGAGAAAGTATCTATCTAATCTTGCGGCAGACATCAGAAAACTAATTAGATAGATCTAATTAAAGATCACCAAACTTTCTACAGATATCATCCTGAAGCATTATTAGAAAGAGGTTTATGTTTAATTATGTTGGGACAATACGTTGATAACTAGGACCCGGATTTATATGCAATAAAAATCCTTAAATAGGTACATATAATATGCATTTATTTTTGGGAAATATGCAGGCAAAACAAAATAAAAAATGTATTACGTACTTTATAACAATCTAATATTACATCTTTATAATATGAAGAACTAGTTACAAAACGCTTATTCCTCTTTCAAATTAATATTTGAAATTGTGGACATCCTTGTGTACATGATGCTTCCCTATAGCTGACATATTTTTTTCTCCAAAGTTTCTTTCTAGAATGTCGCAAATGGATCGTAACTGTTTTAGCCCAGGATTGTTTTCGAACACGTGTTGGACTTCTTTTTGTGTGGTTTTTGGTGAAAATGTTCCATGGACGCTTTTTAGTTTTTGTATGGAATCATCTACTATTTTCAGGATTTCTGATAAAAACAAAAATTTAGATTTTCAAATATTTTCATTGTTCATCTAAAAAAACAAAATTTGTTGAAATATAACATAAATTTTGTTTTAAAGTTGTTTTTCTATTAATTTCTTTGCTTTTGATATTGCCAACGCTGTATCATCTAATTTGGAAAGAAATTCCTTGATCTTATCAAATTGTTGATAGTAGTAGTGGGATGCATCTAGCCAGTTCCCCCATCTTGTGATTATTGGTTCCGGTGGTAAATTAAATTCTGGGTAATTTTCTTTCAACACTTTTACCCGACTTGACGCTTTTAGAAATTTTTTTTTGACATTCGAAATCAGCAAGTCTACATCTTCAAATTCATTTCTGACAGTTTCCGCGATCCTATGAAATGTATGAGAGTCGTCTAATCTATGGACATCCAAATTGGTACGCCTTTTATGTGGTTCGATATGCTGCGTTACTAACGCTCTTCGGGATGTCGAAACCACTCAATCATAACTGTTACAAAATAAAACGTCCGAATCACTGCTAATAGTTTCGTCAGGGAATTCGCGTAAATATTTGGTTACAAGATCACTAGCTGAAGCCTTAACATTCGGCATGTTGCAATGTTTTTAACTTAACTAAAATAATTTTTAGTTATAGAGGAACAGCAATCATCTTCCCTCTCCATAAAAAAAGTGAGCTTGGCGAAGTGACAAATTACAGGGGTATTTCTTTTTTAGATTCCATTTCGAAGATATATTCTGGGATGCTAGCAGTAAGACTTACAAACTGGTTGGAAGAAAGAAATGTATTGATAGAAGGCCAAGCAGGTTTCAGAAAGGGCCGCTCAGTTGTTGACAATTTGTTTATTTTAAGCAATTTAATAGAGTACATGTGGCATTTAGGGAAAAATAAAATCTATTGTTTTTTTGTCGACTTCAAGGCAGCGTTTGACTCTGTGGACAGGAATGCGTTAATTTACAAAATGTACGAAATGGGTTTGTCAACTAAGTTCACTAACGCTATAAAAAGTCTTTACGCAAACACGGAGGCAGTGGTCTGGACAAAAGATAGAGTTACTGAGTCATTCAAGACGGGGATGGGGGTCAAGCAGGGATGTGTACTGAGTCCATACCTGTTTACTCTTTTCATAAATGATTTAGCGGAGAATCTCGGGGGAGGAGTCATAGTGGGGCATAAGAAAGTGAATATGTTGGCTTATGCTGACGATATTGTCCTAATATATCAGATAATCCGGTTGGTTTGCAGTACATGATAGGCAATTTAGAAATCTATTGTAAAACATGGAATTTGTTTGTAAATCTGGACAAATCAAAAATTATAGTATTTAAGAAGAATAATAGAGGCAAAATGTGTACAAAAAAAGAGAAATGGTTCCTAAATAATGAGCAAATTGAATGTGTGAAATCATACAAATATCTAGGGGTGGTGATGTGCAATAACTTAAAAATGAAATATGACATTAAAGAAAAAGTAAGTAAGGCAAAAGTTGGGATTAATATGATGTGGAGAGAACTGTTCAAAAATCCAGAGTCAAAATTTAAAGTATTTGAGTCAACAATTAAAAATGTCATAACCTATGGATGTCAAGTTTGGGGCCACAAATATTTTGAGGAAATAGAAAAAGTTGAAAGATATTTCATTAAAAAAATCTTTAAATTACCGGTTAATACCCCAAATTACTTTGTGTACTTAGAAATGAATAGAAAATTAATACACATGTACACACTAAAAATGCAATCCAATTATATTTTAAAAATACTAGATTATAAAGAAAATAGGCTATGTACAGTTATAGCAAGAGAAATAATAAAACAAAACATATCATGGTTTAAAGAGTGGTGGGAAATTGCAAAAAAAATAAATTATAGACTGGATTTAACTTTAAACTCCGTGGATACTTGGGAGGGAGAAATGTTCAAAATGTTAGAGCTGTACAAAGATTATTTTATCCAAGTTTGCCATGCAAAAGCAGCAGAGGGCACACACCACGGCCTCTATAGCTCATTAAATAAAACAATAGATTACCATAGACATTTTAAAGCAACAAAAAAAATGAGCGTAGTTATGAAATGTAGAGGGGAACTTCTGAATCTAAATTACAAACCATTTGAAATTGATTCGCAAAATATACAGCTATGCTCACTGTGTAATCTGAAAGAAATTGAAAACAGTTTTCACTTCCTGGCAGTGTGTCCCGTCTTAAAATTGTATAGAAAAAAATTCTTAAAATATGAGCTGATATCAAAACAAAAATTAATAGATATTCTGAATGGAGAGAATTTTATAGGTTTATATAATTTTGTAAGTAATGCAGGTCGTTATAGACATTTTTTAATTTCAGAATTTAATTATTAATGTCAAAAAGAAATTTGATTTATTTTTTAGTTTTCTTGTTGTTTAGTAGTTTAATCAAACTCCCGGCAGACGGTATAAGTACCATGCTGTGGTTGCTAATGTGGAAAATAAAATTAAAAAGAACAGTTGTAAATAATTTAATAAAGAGCATTTTATATCTAAATCTATCTATCTATCTATAGAGGAACATCAGAACCAAGAGTGGATATGGATTCTAAGAATTTTAACATAGGAAGGGGAAGGGCGAATCTTCCTAGAAAAAGAAATCTTATACATGAAGGGTTTGAATTATTAATGGTTTTTCTGATACACTTCTGACAACTCATAAAACCTAAAATAGAACAAAATGCATTAAAAAATATGCAAAAACGATTAAATATGCAAAAATATGCATTTTCCTTCAAATATGCACAACTATGCAAAATAAAAGTTACCCTAATCGAATACTTTTGGCCCAAAACACTTTTAAAAACTTCAAACGTGATATACAAAGCATAGATAAAAATATGCAAATGCAAGGGGTAGTCTTTGCAAAATCTTGAATAAAATTATTATTATGTTAAAATGTAAAACCTGCTTCCTTATTTTCACATCTTATTTTCACTAACTTAACATGTTACGATTTTCCGTATTTTACACTTTTAGGGGTCGATTTTGAAAAAATAAAAAAACACATATTTCTTTATTTTGGATGTAGAAGCAAAAACTAAAATTTCATGGTGCTCGCTTTAAAAATTACGTTTATTTTTATTACAAAAGTTTGTCACCCTTTTCACCCTCTTCACCCTCTTAGGGGACGAATTTTCAAAAATCCTTTCTTAGTGCGCGGCGGCCATATAAAATGTACCTACTGTCCAAATTTCAAGCCTGTAGCTTATGCCGTTTTGGCTCTGCAAAGGTCTTTTCAGTCAGGACGAACTCTTTGATATACATAGATAACATGATACGATTTTCGTATTTTACTCGTTTGCGGGTCGATTTTCAGAAAATAAAAAACACGTGGCACCACTCTACCATTTGAGCTACCAGTGGTCACCTCACAGTCAGGACAAATCCGTCATCTTTACCGATCCCATATACCCGTGTTCACGCAATTTCGCTATGTATACACGAGGAAGAATGTTCTATTACATTACTTTAATTTTAGGATATTGTTGACCTACGCCAATGAACATTCTTCCTCATGTATACATCACAAAATTGTGAGAACACGGGAATATGTGGTCGGTGAAGATAAATTTTAAAAATTAAACCAATTAATAAAAAAATGTAATATAATAAATATAATGTGGACATCATGCACAGACATATTTTACGGTTATATTTATGCATGATGTCCTTCTTTTTATCAATTTACATTGTTCATATTTCAAACTATATAAACAGTCATTGTGTAATGAAACAAACAAATAGTTAAATATTCGAAAATTGAGGAACAGTATTATGGCTGGATTGTTCTATTGTATAGCAATTGAACCTGCATTATTTCAGATAAAATTACTGTAGCTACATTCCGACTTGCCGTGGCTCAGTTTAAAGTACACACAAGTGACAGGGCTCACAGGCTAGGCACGCGGAGAATCTCCCATTTACTTAGAATCAAATGAGATCCCGTCTACTCTAGCTAGCTAAAGTCTGTTAGTTCAGTGCGGAGTGTTTTTTCAGTACGTAGACACGAAGTTGCTAGTTTTGTGCTTGTGCAATAATTAATATATGTAAATAAATTTGGTATATAAGAATGTTTAAAAACCATGAAATTTGTGTATCCTAGATAAGATTAAATAAATATTTGTCTTGTAAATTTAGCAACTAATATGTTGCTCGATTTGCAATTACGTTTCGTTCTCAAAAATATCTACATGCACTAGGGGACTATATTAGTGTTAATTTTGATTGTAAATTTATGTACAATATCCAATAAATATTATGTACATGAATGTCAGCACTATTAAATATGCTGCAGATAAATTAATTCCCTATTAATGAAACTTATTTTATGGTTCCTTAATAACTCAGATTTACTTTTTTTAAATTATTAGTTAATTAAAATAATTGTTTTAGAATCAAAAATATGAATTCGGAATCCAATATATTTCAAGAACACAAAAAATGGAGCGACGTTAATTCGGTTTCGCATTATTATTTAGTTGCTAATCAAGGGCAAGTAGCAAAATGTAAGAAATGCACAAAAGAAATCAAATGTCAGGGAGGATCCAAAGGTGGCCTTCAAACCCACTTGAAAACTCGACATACCATAAATTTAAAAACTAAAAGCTACGTAACAGCAGATAATGAAAATGATGCGTCTTGTTCTAGTCAAAAGCTACCAAAAACATTAAATTATTATTTTCAAAATCAAAAGAAGGAACAGTTATGTGAAATCCTGGCTCGTATGGTTGCGCGTGATGGACTACCATTTAGAATTTTCTGCTCTTCGGAGGATATAAGAAAAGGGCTACAAAAACAACTCCAGTTTAGTGACTGCTGATGCTGAAATTGAGCCAATTGAATCCCAATCTAGCGATTGTGATAGTGATGTAGATGATGACAATGACATAGAAACTGACAATGAAGAAGATAAAAAGATTACAGATGATGGTGTTGTCCTAGAGTTTGGATCTGTTGTCACTGAAATAAATTTGAATTATGCTAATTTATCCCCGCTGGTAACAAAAATTAGAAGTGTCATTAAAATTTTTAGAAGATCT
Source organism: Troilus luridus (assembly GCA_964056705.1). Lineage (NCBI taxonomy): Eukaryota > Metazoa > Arthropoda > Insecta > Hemiptera > Pentatomidae > Troilus > Troilus luridus. The sequence goes on from OZ057413.1 coordinate 124,306,861, forward strand.
CCAACAAAAATGATCAATATTTACAAAAATATGTAAAACTACTATTTGGAAAAGAATTGAATTTGCAATTGGATGTCATAACACGATGGAATAGTTTACTTATTCCATTTCACAGTGGAACATGAATCCAACAAATCATTACCATTTCTTGACCTCCGTATCATTAGAAATCCTGACCACACCTTATCCACAGGTTGGTATACCAAACCCACCTATTCTGGCAGACTCCTTAATTATTACTCCCAACATCCGCACCAACAAAAAATTAACGTCGCCAAAAATATTATTCACCGTGGCCTATCCCCCGCTGACCCTTGCTTCCATAAAACCAACACCCACCGCATCCAAAATATCCTTTTAAAAACAATTTCCCTCTCCATATTATTAATAAACTCATCCATGACTACAAAAACCCCCCCCAAACCCCACCCGGTCTCCACAACCTCCCTCTATCCCTGTATACAGATCCTTGCCATATATACTCTCCCTCTCAAATACAAATATCTGGTAATAATCTGGTAGTACAAATATATGTCAAACACAACTAAACAACAAAACATTTATTTTTAAGAATAATTTAACAAAATTAAATCCACCTTTTTTAATATATATTACATTAATTCGTAAAAGTGATTATTATTTTTGATGCAAATTGAAATATGATTTCAAAAAACATATATGATCCAACGTACCGTCGTCTAACCTCGATCTTATTTTTGTGGTTGAGCAGCCGAAAAGGCTCGTTCTGGCTCCACACTTGTTTGTGGTATTATTAACAAGTATTGATAAGCAAGCTTTAGATGCACCCCCCTAATTCCGTGCTCTTCAAAAAATTGTAATTATTTTTTAAGTTTATGTTCAATTTCTAATCTTTTGTTTTGTTTCTTTGGGTTTGGAACATTCGTCATTGCTTTGTTAAACACATTCTCTAATTTCTTATTTAATGAAACAGTTGCAGTATTAATAGCGGAGAGAGATGTAACTGGTGGTTAGGGATAGCCTTTAGGATTTATATAACAGACTTCAGAGCTTTTTAATGGGAGTTATAAATCCTATCTAGGATAAACATCTTCTTCCTCAACAGTTGTCGAAGAAACTGTAAAGTTCCTACAAGGCTCCGACAGTCCGATCACAAGACTCTTCATGATTTGTAGTGGTACAGTTTGTACAGTTTTTTTTTAATCCTTAGTTGTGCCGTCTTTGAGACTGGGCGTGAAGTGAATCTACAGCCTATGCAATATCCGTGACTCGTTACTGCTCTTTATGCTGATTATACTTTAAATAATAATAAATAAATTTAAGACTTCCGCAGTAATCCAATGGTATTGCAACAGTAATGGTGGTATTGGCAACGGTAAGGAAAAAGACAACCTTATACCTTGTAGGTATCATCCTGTAATTTAGGTAATTGAAAAATGTAATGTAAAAAGGATATTTATTACCTTCAAAATTTTACAGCCTCCATTTATGACGTGCACACTCCTAATGTATGCAATGTTGTCAGTTTTAATTATTTTATAATGACAACAGACAACTGAGTTTTTTAAAGGTTGCTAAAAATCCTTGGTTATACCGTCCATCGGACGGGGCATTGGTTGAGCTCCCGACATATATCAGGTACTTGTTAAAGATTCCTATCCAATTATACTTGCTAATATAAATTATAGCAATAATTTCAGACTCCCACTGTAATATCGTCCGATGAGTCATAATGGCTTTATGTTACGTTAAACAAAATCAACAGACTATGGAGAAAATACTGACAATATTGTTCAGCTTTTTATATCATCGTGTAATTTAGGTAATTGGAATAATTTAAAAAGCCTATTACCATCAATGTTAACGTCTATACAATGTTGCCAGATTTAATTACTTGATCGTTTTATTGTACTCCGCAAGGTCCAGGGTCAGACAGGAGGCAGTAGATCTGGGGGGGGGGGTGTCGACGGCGATTTTTACTAGATGAGACCCCCCGGAAACGGAGACGGGAATAAAGTTACATAAGATAAAAAGATAGAGGCTAGTATTGGACAGAGATCAGCCTTTGTGCCGGTGTTGGTTATAAATTCGAGTGCTAGTCGCCAGGGTCAGTCTATGGCGCTCCTCCATTGTCTGTTCTTTCACCCTCTCCTCCACTACCAGCTTTTCCCCTCTTATTCTCCTTTTTTATTTCCTTCGTTTTTTTTATTTACTTTTGTTTTGGTTTACTCTTTTACACAGTTATCCTCTCATTAATCCGGTAGTCATAACCACGAATGGTCGGACGATCTTTTTCCATACCCGTTTTAAATTTACCTCTCGGGTGTTGTATTTTTTTAAAAAGTTATTCACTGAAGTATATCTCCGGTTTTTATAACTTTAATTGCACGTGTTTATTACAGTGGATCCAGCATAATGGATTATATGTTAAATAACATAATCGTCTGCCGTTGTTTTGTTTTTTTAATGGAAACAAATTAAAAAATGGAAATGTGTATTTTATTTATGTATGTTTTTTTTTGTTTTTTTACGTGGGCAGGTGGAAATCTTCAAAAGACGCGGATAGGCCCGTACCTATCGTGTGTGGGATTTTTACCCACTAAAACCACCTCCCTCGCCTCCCTACACCTGTTTTCCACACACCACGAGACCGCCGTTTCTTCATGGAGTGGAAAGGCTGTTCGCCGCCTCATGGCCCTTTCCAGCCCGGCTAGCTCAGTCGGTAGAGCATGAGACTCTTATGTATGTATTTGTGTATTTTTAACTTTTTCCATGAAAATTTTTGGAAATTATATCAATATGAATTTATATTAATAAAAATTGAGATTTTAATATAAATATATATATATATATATATATATATATCACGTCAAAGTTAAATGCCTCGCATATGCGGACGACCTTGTCCTTTTAGCAGACAGAGGAAGAGGCAATTGCTCTGGGGAGAAGCCTGGGGAAAGGATGACAATGATCGATAACACTCCCCCGGAAGCGGAATCGTATCCACCAGATGATGAGGAACTGGATGGGATCATCACGTCCCTAAAGAACAACAAAGCGGCAGGAAAAGACGGTGTGCTTGCCGAGATGTGGAAGTTGACTGGGGGTGATTTCAGAAAGATAATCATGGAGCTGATGATGGATGGCTGGAGCGAAGAAAAGATTCCCCAAAGAATGGAAAACAGCCTTGATACACCCGTTACTGAAATAGGGTGATAAAACTGATGTCAATAATTAGAGGGGGATCTCGCTACTACCGGTCACCTACAAAAGATTTTCTAAAGCTTTACTATACAGGTTATACCCACAAGTAGACTCCAAGGTCGGAGAATACCAAGGGGGTTTCAGGAAAAATAGATCTTGTCAGGAACAAATTTTGAGCCTTAAGCTCCTAATCAAACCCTACAGGACTAAAAGTAAAAAGAACCTTTTTATCTCTTTCGTCAACTTTACGAAGGAATATGATTCGGTAGATAGGAAAACGCTACTTGAGGTACTAAAAGAATACGGAGTTGACCAGAAGACTAGAAAATTGATAAGGCTAACGATAACAGGGACTGAATCTAAAGAAAAATTCCAGGAAAGTATGAGCGAACCATTTCCGATCAAAACGGGACTCAGAAAAGGAGACGGTTTGTCTCCAGTGCTTTTTAACGTGATACTGGACAAGATCGTAAAGGAGCTTTGGAAAATCAACAATTCAGGTGCAACCCTAGGGACTAAGAACAATCACGTCAAAGTTAAATGCCTCGCATATGCGGACGACCTTGTCCTTTTAGCAGACAGAGGAAGAGGCAATTGCTCAAATAAACACCCTCTCGGAAGTAGCGAGGAAAGCAGACTTACAAATATATTTTGAGAAAACGGAACTGATGACTACAGACTCGGGTTATAAAAAGAAAAAGGTTGAAACTAAATTTATGTATAAATTTATTAAACTAATAATTAAAAACTAATAAATGTATTTTATTTATGTATGTGTGAATTTGTTGTTTTTTTTACTTGGACAGGTAGAAATCTTCTATTCTATTTATTTCACTCCCGTTACAAATTTAATCAATTGTTGTAATGTAATGTTAGGGCAATATTTAATTTTCTGCCTCTGTTGTATCACATAAATTTTTGGAAATATATATATTTTATAAATCTTAAAATAGTTGAATTTATATTAAGACAAATTTTCATAATAATTTGTTCAAAATGCCTTTTAAAAACACCAATTTTTGATAAGTTACAGGAGACGCTGTTGTGCTATTTCCAGAGTTAAGCGTCCCTACACAATAGAAACAAGAAGATTAAAATGGTATGGCCACTTAAAAATAATGGCAGAGGAAAGGAGGAAGAGAGGACGACCCAAAAAAAGATGGTTACAGGATCTGGAGGAGAGTATGGCAGCGAAGGGACTTTATATATATATAATTGTCAATTATTACCCATTGGGAGAGCTATAACTTGAATTAATTACAGCTTTTTACATTGTCTTGTTTACTTTGAGCAGTGCACGTTCTAAGAATCAGATAAATTATAGGAAAATTCCATATATTTTTTTCCATAAATGTTCAATAAAGGATGTTTACATGAAGGGGTACCTACATTCTCTCCCTGGTGCTGAAATATCCTGAATTATTCCGCTATATTAAAGCTCCTTCCTTTAAAGACTATTGGTCACAAAATTTACGTTACGATAAAATTGCAAATATTATGCCCCTCAATGATTTGAAGGCAATTTACACTTTAGTAACAATAAAACTATTGGTAACGGTGATCACTTTTTCAAAGTTAGGCCTCTTCTTGAAATAGAAACTCATTTCAGGACATTGAGCCTGAAAAAGACAACTCAATCGATGATCCCGTACAAGGGAAATAGGGCAAGCTCGGAAAAGCAGTACGTCCCAAAAAAAAACAAAACAAGAAATGGGGATTTCAACTTTTTGTTCGGGCAGGGGTCTCTAGTATCATTTATGATTTCATGATTTATTCCGGCTCATCCGATAGCACATTTAAAAATTCATCAAATTCAGTAATCATGAACATCGATTCCTACTATCCTCAAAGGGTCGTCTTGCTTTGTGCAAATCTATTAAAGATAAACTAACCACTTTCATCAATTTATTTTTGATAATTGGTTTACATCACTGAAGGTTTTAGTATGTTTGAGAAACCAATTCTGCATACTGAGTTTAGGGACAATAAGATAACACCAATTAAGGGGGTTGAAACTGACTGCTGACAAAGTAGTTAAAAAAAAGGAAGTGGGAGTTTTATGGAATACTTTGACAAAAAAAAAATGTCAAGCGGATGGATAACAAACTGTATGTGCCCAATTTGAAGCATTTAGTACTAGCCAGGGAACCGGACAATGTATGACTTATCACACATCCCTGGAACTTCCAGGAAAATTAAAAAAAAGAAGGAAGGAACAATTCATACCGTTTGATGTATGAGCCCATTTTAAAACACAAAAATACAAGGAAAACAAAATTTATCATCCCAATTCACTTTTGTCTCTTTAAAGGTTAAATATATATATATATAACTTATATAGTTCCAAAAACAAAATATTTAAAAAAGGAAAATAAGGAAGAAACGACTCGCACGAGAACTGGTTTAATACTGACTTTATTGCCATTTTGATTCTCTATTTATAGTAACTGCATGGTAACAGCTGTGTACAATGCCATCTTGTTATTAGCGACTATGCGATCATCAGTCTTGTCTTAACTTATATATATATATATATATATATATATATATATATATATATATATATATATATATATATATATATATATATCATAGTTACAGGTGGCTCCCAAGTAAACAATTCTTAGAATAATAATAAGATACCTAGAATTGTTATGCACTTTTAGATGCAGTTGCAGTTGTCAGGTGGTACACAAGTAAACAATTCTAAGAATCGTCAATACCAATTCCTTTATAAGTCTAGAGGAGAAGCTCCTCGCACATACTTATATATATACATATATATATATATATAGTGCCAGGAACAAAATATTTAAAAAAGGAAAATAAGGAAGAATCGACTCGCACGAGAACTGGTTTAATACTGACTTTATTGGCATTTTGATTCTCTATTTATGGTAGCTACATGTTAACAGCTGTTTACAATGCCAGCTTGATATTAGCGAAAACCTCAACCTTCCGTCACCAGCCTGCTCCCTGGATGTGTCAAAAAATTAAAGATCTTCAAAGGAAGCGTGATGCGGCCCGAAGATGCTTTAGACGAATAAGGTTAACTGATGACTATCAAGCGTTTAGGGCTCCCCGCAATTTGACACAGTCGACAATCAGGTAGGCAAAACCAAATACTTCCACGAAGCCCTTTCATCTGCTCCCGATTCTAAATCCAAATGGCATCTCCTACGAAAGCTTTCTCTTCTTAATTCATCTTCTTCTAGGCCCTTTCCAGCCTCTCCCAATGAAATAAACTCATATTTTTTGTCCACCCTCAGTTAATACTTCAAAATCATCCTCTCCCGTATTTTTCCTAGCACCATCTTTCAACCCTGACAACTTTTACTTCGCTGACATTTCACCCAACGACATTATTTCCTCTGTTCTGAAATCCCACTCCAACTCCACAGGCTTCGATGGGATTCCTGTCAAACTGCTAAAATCCTGCCTTATCGATATTATGCCTGTCCTACACTTTATATACATTTTTTCACTGCAAAACGGATTATTACCAACCACCTGGAAAAAAACCATAGTCCACCCTATCAATAAATCCTCTAACTCTGTCTCACTCAAATACTACCGCCCAATCTCAATCCTTTCCAAACCTCTAGAAAGAATAGTCCAGTCACAGATGTCAAATTTCCTCGAACAGTCCAACCTCCTTGACCCACTTCAATCAGGTTTCCGTCCCGGTTTCTCCACACAATCGGCACTTACCAAAATCACCAATGAAATACCTACCGCTGAACGACAAAAAAATAACAGGGCTTATCCTTCTTGATTTTACTAAAGCTTTTGATTCCTTGGACCATTCTATCCTTTTTAGCAAACTCAAATCAATGTCCTTTTCTAACAGTTCTATCCGATGGTTCCAATCCTTCCTCTCTGATAGATCTTAAGCAGTTTCCATACCTAATCACCCCCTTTTCTCACTCTTTCCACAGGCGTGGCACAGGGCTCAAGTATCTCTCCTCTTCTGTTCAACTGCTATATCAATGAACTTCCGAAATCTGTTCACCACTGTTCTCATCATCTATATGCTGACGACTTCCAAATATATCTGTCATTTCCTCCTTCTGAGCTATTTGTTGCGTTCGCTAGTATTCAGGAAGACCTAGATAGGATCTGTGCCTGGGCAAAGCTGAACAAACTGGAATTGAAGGCAATAAAAACTCAGGCCATTGTTTTAGGTTCCAATGCCCTCCTTACATCCATCCACACCCTCCCAACATTACTCCTAAACGATCATCCTATCACGATTACCTCCTCTGTGAAAAACCTAGGCATCGCCATCGACCAAAACCTTTCTTGGAAATCCCACATCGCCCAGATATCCCGACGGTCAATTAGTTCCCTGAAGTTGTTCCATCGTTTTCGTCATCTCTTTACACAATCTTCCCGTAAGCTTCTCGTATCTTCTCTCATCATCCCCCACTTTGACTATTGTAGCGTGGTATATGGAGGCCTCTCTAAAATGCTTGAAGACAGACTAAAGAAAATAATGAACTGCTCTCTAACTGTTTATTTACTTACTATTATTTTTTTTGTTTATATATTTCTTTTTAAATTGTTTTCTGTCCTGTTTTACACGCTTTATGATTTGTAACATAAATGTTCCAGAAGGCCAGATAAATATTATGTTTTTTTTCTGTTCATATCTGATATTCTAAAGGGACTTAGTCCCAGAATAAAGTTACTTTTCTATTCTATTCTATTCTATTCTACGGAATAATATAATATTCTTAGAAAACATCATTAAGAATATGGAGTAGTATTATTTTGATCGCATAGTGATTATTTTTTGTAAGCCACCTTACTATAAATTATAGTATATATTTATCGGGATTTTATGTAAATATTTTTTGGATTTAATATTAAAACTAAAATATCACTTACAACTTCTTAAAACAACATCCCAGCGTTCTATTAACATTTTAAAAATGTTATGTAGTACTTGATGGGGAGGAGACCGCACTAGCATGCTCATGCTATATAGAAGTCTAGTTAGATCTAATATTGATATTATTTGTCAGAGAGCCACAGTAACCAATGGAGAAGTGGAGGTTTGCTATTTATAATTAATATAGTAGTACAGTTCCTTAATTGCCATCATCTCAATTATGACCTCAATTGTTTAAAACAAAGGATCTTAACAATCCCAGGAATCATTGTTTGGGCGGTGAAGATAACATAGCATCACATTGTTTTTTTTGAATTGGGGATTGTATTGTTTGTATTTTGTGTTTATGAACTTGTTATTCAGAATCGCATAAGTCTGCTGAAATAGATCTAAGGAAAGTAATATAGATTAGTCATTTATTTCGTAAGTGTAATAAAAATCTGTAGTATTTAAGCTTAAGCGAAAAGTTTTTCCTTTAAACAAGTAATCACCAATTGATTTAACCCAGCATAATATTTTTTTTAGAATGAGAGTTTTGTTTATTTGTATAATTAAGATCACTTACAGGAAAAAAATATAGGGAGTGAGGGAACGAAGAACAATTACCTTTCTAGTAATCGATAAATGGCCCACAATTGCAATAATTGAAAAAGTACAGCCACTTTGATTTGAAAAGAAAATTTAGAGTGAATAACAGAAAATCATAGCATAACATAATTTCTTGAGTCCTCAAGTTCTGCAATTCAAATTGGCAGAATGGAAACTTTGAACCGGTTGTTGGTAACTTCATAATTTTACGGACAATGACAAATTCCAGTCTCAGAGTTTGTAATTAGAGCCTCGTTTAATATTTTCGTTTCAAATTCGCTCTTTTACGACAGTCATCGCAGAAGTCAATGAACCCGGAGGATGAGTTTACAAAAGAACTTTCTTAGTAAGTTATGTTTGTTAAAATGTTTATATGGACAGACTATCAAGCTTCCCGGCTTGAGGATCGTTTACTCTGATTTCTTCCGCTTTTCCTAACGACATACGTGTGAGCTTTAGTGACTACGAAAACTCTTTCCTCCTAGGTTTAAGTGTCATTAGATTATCAAAAATAAGTCATGTTACTGTATTTTCGTCCAATTCATCAGTCTTAATATCTTAAGAGTCGCGTTTCATGTAATTCGATACTTCTACTATTTTGGCGCCAGATTTTATTCTTCTTGGCCCCAAACTATAAAAATACACAATCGTGACTGTTAGCTACGACTTGGCGGATACAACACTTTCCTTCTAGAGAGCGCTATCTCAATTTATCCCTTCATGTAACAGGTCGATTTTTTTAAAAATTTATATTCATTAATGATACAGTTAAAATAATCGGCTGGGATCGGGTTTTAATTGTGATAATCTTTTTGTTCAACGGTTACAGTGGGACCATAGTCTCGGGGATTTGAGCTTATAGAAATAAATTTAGAAAGGGAATATGGAGCGAGTAGTCCAAACAGTAAAATAGAGACAGATTTTTGTTTATGCAATGACTGAATTTTGGCATGTGAAATCAGATATACATTATATAAAAATCATAAAAAGATGTCTTACTTATTCAGTGTAAAAGTATGTAGTGAGTTGATGTTTACAGGGAACATTAGGATTCATGAGGTAAATCTCGCTTTACTGACTACATTCGTCAAAGATGGAGAACCTCTCGGCTCATAAAACCACTCTACAAGCATCTTTAACTCGATGATACAACGTCGATGGTAAGCGTCTTGCATCTTAACAGGTGTAAACGTTTCATGTTTTTGCTTTTATTTTTCAATTACTTTTTTTTGTTTTTAACGTTTTGAGAATTATCCAATAGTTATCTAGACAATGTAACAGGTAAGGTTACAATATTTTATTGTAATTTCCCTTTTAAATATTTTACCGAAATTATTATTAATGTTATTAAAAAAATAAATTGTTATTACATTTTTCATTATTATGAAAAGATGAAATTCATCAGATGAATGGATGACATACTGTCAGTTATAACATTCTTTTTAATATATACTACATGCTCTTATTTATGTATCATTTCAGCATAATTCTCGGTATTTTAGTTGTGTTTTTTTTTTCTTGATCAGAACAACCTTTTCGTTTATATTAATTTTCAAGAACTTATGTAAATACTGACTGATTTTTATTAAGTAGCCTTTTGACCAGATATATATTCTTATATATAATTTCATTTCAGATAGATATATCATATATATATATATATATGTATAACGACTTCTTAAGGAACCTGGTCCCAGAATATTTTTTGCCTGTGTAAATATTCTTCATACAACTTAAAATTCGATTTTAATAAGATATATTATACTCTAGATATATTCAGTACAGGTTCGATTATCTGATTAACACTAATTAAATTAAATTAAAGGCGAGAGAATTACAATATTTAAATAATTCTAAAAAGTAAAAAAACTACTTATTTAACTAATTATGCCAATTTGAATAAATCAATTTTTAAAAACAAATTAAAAAGGTACTTGATAAAAACGAATAAGGAAATTGGATCATTCATCAATCAATCCTCTAGGGGAGAGAGTGAGGGGGGGGGGCACATACCGAAGAGACAGAAAATAGGATGGCAAACACTCCAGTACACTACCATGTCTCTAATTTGTTTCCTTTTAATCCACTTCTCTAGTCTAACCTAGGAAAGAACTCACGTTCTGTGGGCTAATATTCCCTCTTAAATTAAAAGTTCCCAGAATAATAAGCATCAGCTCTATTAATTAAGATTAATACACTAATTAAACAATTTAATTCTATCAAGTTTTGTTTTATTGTAGGTCATTCCACATTTCACTAGCTTGTATATTTTAATATCAAAATTTCAGTTCTTAAGTGAAGGAATCACATTTCAAATTAAAATAAAAGCGCAGCCAATTTATAAAATTCGACGGAAAGAAGCGTTGGAGGTAGGAATCCGTTAAGCATGGTGGATTTCCCTGGTAATCTGTGGTCGAAACTTTGTTATGATACGGCAACTTTGATGAGCCTTCGGTTCGGCAAGAATTCATGATTATTAAAAAACTCCTATAATTGTTATAATAGTATACGCATTTGTTTTTATTATTTTTTTTGATTGAGAGTTTCTCCAAAGTTGAAGTTTTATCCAACCAAATTTTAGAGTAACATTTTCCCCAGGTTTTCCTGTCAAATGCATTATCTTCATTAACGCCGTATCCTGCCATGGATTCCTGGACTTGGTTCATCCATGAAGATCTTGGTCGGCCTCTTCTTCCACTTCAATTTCCATGTTTCACAGCCATATAACATTATAGCCGTTATAACAGCATGGAAAATCATTATTTTTTTGTAGTTCTTACTCCACAGTGCAGAATTGAGCATGGCAATAGCTTTCCTTCCTTCTCTGGTTCTTCGGGCTATATCCTCTTCAAATGTTCCATCTTTTTGAAGGATAGATCCTAAATATCTAAAGTTGGTTAAATTTTTTAACTGTAGACCGTTCACGTCCAATGGTCCGTCCTCCTCCGTATCCAAATATTCCGTCTTTTAAAAGTTAATTTTCATTCCCCACCTATTATATTCTTCTATTAGTCATATATTCTGCGTCCTCTTTATCCTGGGCTGTGATGACTTGGTCATATGCAAATAATAGGTGGTAATGGTAAAAGTCATTATGCATATGTAGCCCCATCCTTCCATTCACTTGTAGCACCTTGAATAAATATTTTCAATAGGGTAGGACTTGAAGGAGTCCTTTAGAACTTGGGATAGTTTGTTTCCAAATTGTATTTTTCATATGCTATTATGGTAGATATGTTTAACAACACAAATTATGAGGTCATTAATGTTTGCTTTTCGCATGGACTCCTAGAGAAGTTAACATTGAACTCTGTCGATAGGCCTTTTCAAGATCGATAAATACTAGGCTAAGCTGTTTCTGTTTGCTTTCACATTTTTCTAAAAGCTGCCTCAAACTAAATATATGATCAATATATGACTTTCTCACAGTAAAACCGCATTGCACTTCTGGCATTGTTCTATTCTTTTATTCCGTACCCCTCCGTAAACCATTATAATTGTGTTGTTAACACGTATGCCCTTATAATTAATTAGTTAATTGGTTTTCTATTGTACTCTTATGATCATTCTATGCTTCAGCATATCTCCTGTAGCCCAACTGACTTGTAATCGTAGAGCACTGGAGCTTCCCAGATTTGGTTTTTTACTTTTCCTCTTTCTTCCACATAATTTCTTCTATTCTCGTCTGAATAGGAGCTTAAACACTTATGATACTCTTTCTATCTAATTTCCCTTAAGCTATCCTGTTCTTTTTCGTAGTAGTTGGCGTCATTATTTGGAGCATAAGCTCCTATTACCACAACTTCTCTCCCATAAAAAGTTAAATCCATTATAATTAGTATTTCACTAATAAAATCCCATCCTTTTCAATTTTTCCTTCAAAATCTTCTTTTATTATGACGGAGACACACCCTTGGCCCTTGTGCTTCTGTCAACTCCACTCCACATGTGTATATAGTCCCCCATGGCCTCTTCACCGCTACCTTTCTTCTTCGTCTCAGTCAGTACTATAACATCCATATTGCATCTTTTCACTTCTGCCGGGATACTGTACATTTTTGTTGCTATGCCCTGAACATTTCATTTTATGACCAAAATGTCTTTCTTTTCGTTCATGAAATCCAGGCTTCTTATTTTCTTCTCTTAAACTGTTGAAAGAGGAAGCCTAGAGCCTCTGTACTTTGCATTCTACCAAACATTCCTTATCGTCTGCATAGCTTTCGAGTTCAGTAATTAAGTGTAAGGTGGGTGACAGCTCAAATATCACAAAGTCAGTCTAAAGCACCACTAAGCCATAGTGTCTTTTTGAAGTCGGGGGATACAGTTTGCTGTTATAGCTGGATATCTATCATCTCCATCGGAAATACAATTATACCACCGGATATCTCAAGAATCAAAGAGTTCATTACAATAATTGAGAACTGTAACCCATCTCGCGCGCTGAAGGGTGAAGCACAGTCATTTTGAGGTCGTTTTGATGCGTAACGAGATTTCCAATCAATATAACTTTTGACTCAAAGAAGCTTCGAAGTTCGTTTAGGTTTCAATCGTCAGCTGTCTTCAAAATGTATGCCGGATGTATTCCAGCAAACGCCACCAATGTTGATCCGATCGAGCATCAACAGTGTGACAGAAGTGCACTGGTCTGCTTGCAAAGCAGCACAGCACACTTTAGATTGGAAAGAAGAACATTATTTACGACGTGTATGCCGAAGAACTATTGTTTCCTTTCATATAATACATAATTAATGATATTTTATATTATAAATATTACCCGTTACGTAAACGTATTCACGTACAACACAGCCGTGTCCATAACACACCCCCCGGCCACACCCCATTTTTTAATTTTTTTTCGTCAATTTGAAGTTTATTCTTTTTAAGACCAAAAACGTTAAATTGTAGGCATACATTTAATTGTTAGCTAAACCTATCTTTAGTCAACATAAATTCTCTGTTATATTCTCTCTCAATCTTACCATTTTTCAAGATAACAGACATTTATCCTGATCTAAAACTAAAAAGTTGATACATAAGATTAAGTCAAAGAACGCAAATCACTTTTCTCTCCCTGGTCCAAGCCTGGCACTTTGCAGTTATAACGCTACAACGTTCTTTAAATTGAGCCGTGCTATTTGTTTTTGATTTCTTTGATTTCTTTAATAATAGAATTTACCAGGAATATGATTGTAATAATAAGTTATTATTTAAGAATTCTTTGAATCCAAAATAAAAAGTCCCATAAAGGGAGCAGGGTAAATCAAACTAACACTAATAATTTTAGAAAAGTGAAATTACATATTTAAGTTAGATGTAGGTATTACTAGAATGCAACAAACAAATTTTTTATAAAATCGAATAAATGGATGTTCTTCTTTAAATTATGGGTTTTAACGAGCTTATTAATGTCGTAAAATAGCATGTATTTAGAAGATAATTATTTCTTAGAAAAAAAGCTTAATAAAACGAAAATAAAAGATGATTGGATAGTAATTTTGCTACTAATGACAGATGCATAGAAAAAAGGTTTGTATGAAAACTCAATGAAATTAAGAGGTCAATTCAATAGGAACTTTATTAGATACATTTTAATTTATAATCAGATGTCATAATAATAAAGCACTATATAATGTTAAACTTCTATTGAACTTGTCTTTGATTGATTTTTGTGATGATTGAACATGGTTGCGACGAAATATTTGTATTAGAAAAAAAAAATCTTATCCCAAAAAGGAAGGTCCCGATAGAGATGGAAGGCCCTCGATTCTGAACTCTCATCGGCAGTTCATTATTTCTCCGCACTGAAGAACACTTCATCACAGGCCCTTTTCCTCTCGTCCATAGAAGAAGGGAGATGGCATTTTCAATTAATTGCGTTTTCTCCAGTTAGTAGTTTTCTTTTGCTCAGCTAGCGCCTTATGCCGGAGAGGTCCACACGTATCTAGTGGTACCAACCTTACCGGCCAAACGGGCAGCCTTGGCTCCACACGTTCGCTCCAAGAGGCACGAAAAGAACAAAGAAGTTCGTACTTTACGGGTATGACGCGGACGCGGACCTGACCGAGGTCGCTGAGGATCTTAAAGCAAGTCTGCCCGGATTCAAATCATTAAAACAGCTATGCGGAGGGATGAAAGGAATGTACTTCGCCCCACTCTAAGACGGATGCCATCGTAATGTCATTCCAGAGTGTGAGTAAGAAACCTCTACCAAAGACTTTTACCGTGGACTGCGAGGATAGAAGATTATCCACTTCAATCCTCTACCATTCTTTGATGGACTGAAGACCTGTGTGACCCCCCTATTTAGGGACTTGAAACCACCTCCCAGACCTGGGAGGTGGCAGGGCAGTGTCCCCTTGGTCGATGTGCTCGCACTTGATCTAGGGTTGGGGTAAGTACTCCCTTGTCCTTACCCTCTCTTCCTTTTTCCTTCTCCCCCTTTCTTCTTTCTACTACTATTACCCATTTAGCTAAACGGTCCCTCCCCGTTTGTAATGTATAGAGCCAGCGGGCACGTGCCGGGTGGAGTAAAAACCGCCATCAGCGGACTCAGCCCACTGTATCTATCGCCTTAAAATATTGGAAGGTAATAGAAGGTTTTAGTTTGTACAGAAGCTCATAGTTATAAGAATAATTATAGTTTGTAATTAATTGTAAATAAATCTTGGAGGGAGAGAAAAATGAAAAAGAAAAAAGAAAAAACAAAACAAAACAATTAGGCCTTCACACAAAAATATTTTATACGAAGCCGTAAGAGAGTATTTAGTGCAGAGATCTTATATTATTTCAGATCGATCTTTAAATGAAATCTAAAAAATCGAATTATTAAGTAATTTTAAATTAAATAAGCATTAAATAATGTAATTATCTATATTTATGCAACATACCAAGCTTGACTGTCGATGACAAACTTGATAAAGGAATACATAGTTAGTTATGGTAGGTTAGAGATTTCAGTATTTCCATGCGCAACACAGTGTATTAGGCTAAATTTACTTACGAAACGTAATTTATTGCTAGATTGTAAAACGCCCATATATCACGGACTATGTATACATATATGTATTTGTATATTGCTTATCCAAAATAAGTTCTTGAAAAGAGAAAAAAACATACGAAACGGGCAGATTTAACGTTACTTTTAATATAGGGGTTGTAAAAAAATAGATCCTAAAGACAAGGATAGAATAAAATAATAGAAACGTACCTATCCGTTATTCACATCGCTTATTTGGCAGTGGAGTTGAAAAACCTGGTGAAACTCAATTACACTAACAGATTCACTCAAAAGAGGTACAGAGTAGGAATAAAATAGGTACCAAGATTTCGTGCTCACTAAAAACTACTCTAGATAAATGCGCCAACTGCGACGATTTCCACTTTGCGACTTTAACAGGAAGACCTACTTTTCTTTTCTTAGAAATTAGAAGAATAAGGTACACTTGAGGTTGAAGCTCGTCTTTACCATTACCATCCAACCTTTAACATAGACTCATCTAACGGGAGCAAGAATCCGAACAGACCTCAGACCGATTAGATTACAACACAAAACATTGGTTATAATTTTCATTTTAGATAAGGTGGTTGACTCGTTGAAGGTCAGCCGCATTTGGTCCAATGTTTTAACAAAATCTACCGTTAGATCTCTGTTTGTGTGTGAAAGTGAGTCTTTAAAAGCTTGAAAGCAAAGATCACTTTTATCTATGGGAATAGAAGGATCAAGATTTTTATTAGATATTTGTTTGGTAGTTTTGACGTAATTTTGGGTGCAAAACAATAATTTACAAACTAAAAAAAAAGAATACGCGATGATAAATATCAGTAGAGAGCGATAAATTAGCAAGAAGACATTTAAAATCCATTAGAAACGAAAGGAGATTCAGCCCTATTTTTTTGTAAAAAAAATAAATAATCCACAAAACTTATTGTGGAGTGCTCGTATGGATTAATGTTTTTTTTTTATGGTAACAAAATAAATGGAAACGTGTATTTTATTTATGCATGCGTGTGTGTTTTTTTTTGTTTTTTTTACGTGGGCAGGTGGAAATCTTCAAAAGACAGGGATAGGCCCGTACCTATCCGTGTGTGAGATTTTTACCCACTAAAACCACCTCCCTACACCTGTTTTCCACACTCCACAGCTAGGACAGGTGGACATCTCCTCCAGACATCATCTCATCATGGGGAGTAGACCAATCAGCAGATGGCCAACGGAGTAAGGAAGAACCTGCAACCAACGAGAAGACATGCCGATCGGATGGACATTATGAATAAACAGTAACTAATATAGACTTAATTATCGTTCTGTTTCTTTAATTCATTATACTATGTATAGAAATAAAATGCAATTAATTTCTTCAATCTTCATTTGTAATACAGTCCACTCTTACCAAAGAGAGAAGGTACCATATCAAATGAGATTAAGATGGTGTCTTTCCCTACCTTAAACACAGGTAGAGAAGTTAAAATCATTAAGGGAATGAACATATACTTATTAGATATTTTGAGAATCAGTGAAGTGAGGAAGAATGGAATTAGTTTAAGAAGATGAAGATGGGTAATCACACAATCGTGACTGTTAGCGACGACTTGGCGGGTACAACACTTTCCTTCTAGAGAGCGCTATCTCAATTTATCCCTTCATGTAACAGGTCAATTTTTTTAAATATTTATATTCATTAATGATACAGTTAAAATAATCGGCTGGGATCGGGTTTTAATTGTGATAATCTTTTTGTTCAACGGTTACAGTGGGACCATAGTCTCGGGGATTTGAGCTTATAGAAATAAATTTAGAAAGGGAATATGGAGCGAGTAGTCCAAACAGTAAAATAGAGACAGATTTTTGTTTATGCAATGACTGAATTTTGGCATGTGGAATCAGATAGACATTATATAAAAATCATAAAAAGATGACTTACTTATTCAGTGTAAAAGTATGTAGTGAGTTGATGTTTACAATTAGGATTCATGAGGTAAATCTCGCTTTACTGACTACATTCGTCAAAGATGGAGAACCTCTCGGCTCATAAAACCTCTCTACAAGCATCTTACTGACTGATACTAATACTAAATACTGACTGATTTTTATTAAGTAGCCTTTTGACCAGATATATATTCTTATATATAATTTCATTTCAGATAGATATATCATATATATATATATATATGTATAACGAATTCTTAAGGAACCTGGTCCCAGAATATTTTTTGCCCGTGTAAATATTCTTCATACAACTTAAAATTCGATTTAAATAAGATATATTTACTCTAGATATATTCAGTACAGGTTCGATTATCTGATTAACACTAATTAAATTAAATTAAAGGCGAGGGAATTACAATATTTAAATAATTCTAAAAAGTAAAAAAACTACTTATTTAACTAATTATGCCAATTTGAATAAATCAATTTTTAAAAACAAATTAAAAAACGTACTTGATAAAAACGAATAAGGAAATTGGAACATTCATCAATCAATCCTCTAGGGGAGAGAGAGTGAGGGGGGGGCACATACCGAAGAGACAGAAAATAGGATGGCAAACACTCCAGTACACTACCCTGTCTCCAATTTGTATCCTTTTAATCCACTTCTCTAGTCTAACCTAGGAAAGAACTCACGTTCTGTGGGCTAATATTCCCTCTTAAATTAAAAGTTCACAGGATAATAAGCATCAGCTCTATTAATTAAGATTAATACACTAATTAAACAATTTAATTCTATCAAGTTTTGTTTTATTGTAGATCATTCCACCTTTCACTAATTTGTATATTTTAATATCAAAATTTCAGTTCTTAAGTGAAGGAATCAAATCAGCTATCACATTTCAAATTAAAATAAAAACGCAGCCAATTTATAAAATTCGACGGAAAGAAGCGTTGGAGGTAGGAATCCGTTAAGCATGGTGGATTTCCCTGGTAATCTGTGGTCGAAACTTTGTTATAACGCCATATCCTGCCATGAATTCCTGGACTTGGTTCCTCCATGAAGATCTTTGTCGGCCTATTCTTCTTCTTCCTTAAGGGCACCAGTCCAGGATCATTTTGGGTATTCTATTATTATCCATCCTAATAAAGTGTCCAAACCACTCTAATCGCTTTATTGTGATTTTTTCGAGAATGGTATTCTGAGGACCCATTATCTCTCGCACTACTGTATTTTATTTATGTGTGTATGTGGAAATCTTCCATTCTATTTATTTCACTCCCGTTACAAATTTAATCAATTATTGTAATATAATAATACGGCAATATTTGATTTTTACTCTATCCGTTCTTTCATCATTAATTCATAATTTTTGGAAATATATATAATTTATGTATCTCAATATAGTTGAATTTATATTAAGACAAATTGTAACGTATTTGCGAAATATTTTGAGGAATTGCTAAACTGTGAGGAGCCTGGGGAAAGGATGACAATGATCGATAACACCCCCCCCCCCTCCCCCGGAAGCGGAATCGTATCCACCAGATGATGAGGAACAGGATGGTATCATCGCGTCCCTAAAGAACAACAAAGCGGCAGGAGAAGACGGTGTGCTTGCCGAGATGTGGAAGTTGACTGGGGGTGATTTCAGAAAGATAATCATGGAGCTGATGATGGATGTCTGGAGCGAGGAAAAGATTCCCCAAAGAATGGAAAACAGCCTTGATACACCCGTTACTGAAATAGGGTGATAAAACTGATGTCAATAATTACAGGGGGATCTCCCTACTACCGGTCACCTACAAAAGATTTTCTAAAGCTTTACTATACAGGTTATACCCACAAGTAGACTCCAAGCTCGGAGAATACCAAGGGGGTTTCAGGAAAAATAGATTTTGTCAGGAACAAATTTTGAGCCTTAATCTCTTTCGTCAACTTTACGAAGGAATATGATTCGGTAGATAGGAAAACGCTACTTGAGGTACTAAAAGAATACGGAGTTGACCAGAAGACTAGAAAATTGATAAGGCTAACGATAACAGGGACTGAATCTAAAGAAAAATTCCAGGAAAGTATGAGCGAACCATTTCCGATCAAAACGGGACTCAGAAAAGGAGACGGTTTGTCTCCAGTGCTTTTTAACGTGATACTGGACAAGATCGTGAAGGAGCTTTGGAAAATCAACAATCCAGGTGCAACCCTAGGGACTAAGAACAATCACGTCAAAGATAAATGCCTCGCATATGCGGACGACCTTGCCCTTTTAGCAGACAGAGGAAGAGGCAATTGCTCAAATAAACACCCTCTCGGAAGTAGCGAGGAAAGCAGACTTACAAATATCTTTTGAGAAAACGGAACTGATGACCACAGACTTGGGTTTTAAGAAGAAAAAGGTTGAAACTAAATACGGGAAAATTAAAGTAACGCAGAGATTTAAATACCTCGGAGAAATCATATGCAGCAATGGGTCGGATGGAGGGGTTATTAAGGAGAAAGTCGCCAAATTGGAGAAATTAAGCTTCGCCACCAGTAATTTTTACAACAACAAGAACCTATCTATTAATGCTAGGATACGACATTATAATACAATCATCAAGCCGGTGATACTTTATGGAACAGAAACCTCTTGTCTTCCCAGCCTAGAGAGGCTTCTGAAAATATAAAGAAGAATTCTCAGAAGAATCTACGGACCTAGGAGAACACCTGAAGGATACAGGTTGAGGTCGAATGAAGAAATTTATAGGGAAACAACGGACTTTTATTGTAATTTTTCAGACTTGGTCGATTTTTTTTCTTAAACTTCCTTTTAAAAACACCAATTTTTGGTAAGTTATAGGAGACGCTGATGTGCTATTTCCCAGAGCGTCCCTAACATAGCAATTAGGCAATTGGTAGATCAGGAAAGAACACGATCCTCTACACAATAGAAACAAGAAGATTAATATATTATTGTCAATTATTACCCATTGGGAAAGCGCTATAACTTGAATTAATTACAGCTTTACTGCTTCTGCTCTCTTCCCAACGCCTCTGTGTTTTTCCTTCCTTTCCTCTGTCCACTTTTTCGATGCTGTTTCTTTACTTGAGTCTTGTTCAATTTTCTTGTTCCTGATCTTATTCCTGAATTGTCGCCTATTCGAAATTTCATCTTTAGAGATTTTAAATAATTCCATATTGTATAATTGTAGCCGTCTTGTTCTAAATTTATCTGTGATGTTTTCTGTATTTTCATAGAGTTCCTTAGTAGGTCTTTTGATCCAGATTCCATCCCGAAGAACAGCGCCATAATTAATCCTCACTGCAGGTTTTCCATTGAGAACCTGTAATTCGCAGAGTCGAAGTGACTTCCATCCGTAAATCTAAATATATGCCATACATGATTTTATCACGCATTTTTTTTTTATAGTTGTATGATCTATAATACATTGTCTGGGGTCCATTGTGTTTGATAGTTGTGTGATATATCATACATTGTCTGGTTTACTTTGACCAGTGCACGTTCTAAGAATCAGATAAATTATAGAAAAACTTCATATATTTTTTTCCATAAATGTTCAATAAACGATGTTTACATGAAGGGGTACCTACATTCTCTCCCTGGTGCTGAAATATCCTGAATTATTCCGCTATATTAAAGCTCCTTCCTTTAAAGACTATTGGTCACAAAATTTACGTTACGATAAAATTGCAAATATTATGCCCCTCAATGATTTGAAGGCAATTTACACTTTAGTAACAATAAAACTATTGGTAACGGTGATCACTTTTTCAAAGTTAGGCCCCTCTTCTTGAAATAGAAACTCATTTCAGGACATTCAACTTTTTGTTCGGGCAGGGGTCTCTAGTATCATTTATGATTTCTTGATTTATTCCGGCTCATCCGATAGCACATTTAAAAATATCAAATTCAGTAATCATGAACATCGATTCCTACTATCCTCAAAGGGTCGTCTTGCTTTGTGCAAATCTATTAAAGATAAACAAACCACTTTCATCAATTTATTTTTGATAATTGGTTTACATCACTGAAGGTTTTAGTATGTTTGAGAAACCAATTCTGCATACTGAGTTTAGGGACAATAAGATAAAACCAATTAAGGGGGTTGAAACTGACTGCTGACAAAGTAGTTAAAAAAAAGGAAGTTTTGAGGAATACTTTGACAAAAAAAAAAATGTTGTTAAGTGGATGGACAACAAACTATATGTGCCGAATTTGAAGCATTTAGTACTAGCCAGGGAACCGGACAATGTATGACTTATCACACATCCCTGGAACTTCCAGGAAAATTAAAAAAAGAAGGAAGGAATAATTCATACCATTTGAAGTATGAGCCCATTTTAAAACACAAAAATACAAGGAAAACAAAATTTATCATCCCAATTCACTTTTGTCTCTTTAAAGGTTAAATATATATATATATAACTTATATAGTTCCAAAAACAAAATATTTAAAAAAGGAAAATAAGGAAAAAACGACTCGCACGAGAACTGGTTTAATACTGACTTTATTGCCATTTTGATTCTCTATTTATAGTAACTGCATGGTAACAGCTGTGTACAATGCCATCTTGTTATTAGCGACTATGCGATCATCAGTCTTGTCTTAACTTATATATATATATATATATATATATATATATATATATATATATATATATATATATATATATATATATCATAGTTACAGGTGGCTCCCAAGTAAACAATTCTTAGAATAATAATAAGATACCTAGAATTGTTATGCACTTTTAGATGCAGTTGCAGTTGTCAGGTGGTACACAAGTAAACAATTCTAAGAATCGTCAATACCAATTCCTTTATAAGTCTAGAGGAGAAGCTCCTCGCACATACTTATATATATACATATATATATATATATAGTGCCAGGAACAAAATATT
This sequence comes from Troilus luridus, assembly GCA_964056705.1. NCBI lineage: Eukaryota > Metazoa > Arthropoda > Insecta > Hemiptera > Pentatomidae > Troilus > Troilus luridus. The sequence continues at coordinate 124,329,356 of OZ057413.1, forward strand.
TAAAAAAGGAAAATAAGGAAGAATCGACTCGCACGAGAACTGGTTTAATACTGACTTTATTGGCATTTTGATTCTCTATTTATGGTAGCTACATGTTAACAGCTGTTTACAATGCCAGCTTGATATTAGCGAAAACCTCAACCTTCCGTCACCAGCCTGCTCCCTGGATGTGTCAAAAAATTAAAGATCTTCAAAGGAAGCGTGATGCGGCCCGAAGATGCTTTAGACGAATAAGGTTAACTGATGACTATCAAGCGTTTAGGGCTCCCCGCAATTTGACACAGTCGACAATCAGGTAGGCAAAAACCAAATACTTCCACGAAGCCCTTTCATCTGCTCCCGATTCTAAATCCAAATGGCATCTCCTACGAAAGCTTTCTCTTCTTAATTCATCTTCTTCTAGGCCCTTTCCAGCCTCTCCCAATGAAATAAACTCATATTTTTTGTCCACCCTCAGTTAATACTTCAAAATCATCCTCTCCCGTATTTTTCCTAGCACCACCTGGACATTATTTCCTCTGTTCTGAAATCCCACTCCAACTCCACAGGCTTCGATGGGATTCCTGTCAAACTGCTAAAATCCTGCCTTATCGATATTATGCCTGTCCTACACTTTATATACATTTTTTCACTGCAAAACGGATTATTACCAACCACCTGGAAAAAAACCATAGTCCACCCTATCAATAAATCCTCTAACTCTGTCTCACTCAAATACTACCGCCCAATCTCAATCCTCTCCAACCTTTCCAAACCTCTAGAAAGAATAGTCCAGTCACAGATGTCAAATTTCCTCGAACAGTCCAACCTCCTTGACCCACTTCAATCAGGTTTCCGTCCCGGTTTCTCCACACAATCGGCACTTACCAAAATCACCAATGAAATACCTACCGCTGAACGACAAAAAAATAACAGGGCTTATCCTTCTTGATTTTACTAAAGCTTTTGATTCCTTGGAACATTCTATCCTTTTTAGCAAACTCAAATCAATGTCCTTTTCTAACAGTTCTATCCGATGGTTCCAATCCTTCCTCTCTGATAGATCTTAAGCAGTTTCCATACCTAATCACCCCCTTTTCTCACTCTTTCCACAGGCGTGGCACAGGGCTCAAGTATCTCTCCTCTTCTGTTCAACTGCTATATCAATGAACTTCCGAAATCTGTTCACCACTGTTCTCATCATCTATATGCTGACGACTTCCAAATATATCTGTCATTTCCTCCTTCTGAGCTATTTGTTGCGTTCGCTAGTATTCAGGAAGACCTAGATAGGATCTGTGCCTGGGCAAAGCTGAACAAACTGGAATTGAAGGCAATAAAAACTCAGGCCATTGTTTTAGGTTCCAATGCCCTCCTTACATCCATCCACACCCTCCCAACATTACTCCTAAACGATCATCCTATCACGATTACCTCCTCTGTGAAAAACCTAGGCATCGCCATCGACCAAAACCTTTCTTGGAAATCCCACATCGCCCAGATATCCCGACGGTCAATTAGTTCCCTGAAGTTGTTCCATCGTTTTCGTCATCTCTTTACACAATCTTCCCGTAAGCTTCTCGTATCTTCTCTCATCATCCCCCACTTTGACTATTGTAGCGTGGTATATGGAGGCCTCTCTAAAATGCTTGAAGACAGACTAAAGAAAATAATGAACTGCTCTCTAACTGTTTATTTACTTACTATTATTTTTTTTGTTTATATATTTCTTTTTAAATTGTTTTCTGTCCTGTTTTACACGCTTTATGATTTGTAACATAAATGTTCCAGAAGGCCAGATAAATATTATGTTTTTTTTCTGTTCATATCTGATATTCTAAAGGGACTTAGTCCCAGAATAAAGTTACTTTTCTATTCTATTCTATTCTATTCTACGGAATAATATAATATTCTTAGAAAACATCATTAAGAATATGGAGTAGTATTATTTTGATCGCATAGTGATTATTTTTTGTAAGCCACCTTACTATAAATTATAGTATATATTTATCGGGATTTTATGTAAATATTTTTTGGATTTAATATTAAAACTAAAATATCACTTACAACTTCTTAAAACAACATCCCAGCGTTCTATTAACATTTTAAAAATGTTATGTAGTACTTGATGGGGAGGAGACCGCACTAGCATGCTCATGCTATATAGAAGTCTAGTTAGATCTAATATTGATATTATTTGTCAGAGAGCCACAGTAACCAATGGAGAAGTGGAGGTTTGCTATTTATAATTAATATAGTAGTACAGTTCCTTAATTGCCATCATCTCAATTATGACCTCAATTGTTTAAAACAAAGGATCTTAACAATCCCAGGAATCATTGTTTGGGCGGTGAAGATAACATAGCATCACATTGTTTTTTTGGAATTGGGGATTGTATTGTTTGTATTTTGTGTTTATGAACTTGTTATTCAGAATCGCATAAGTCTGCTGAAATAGATCTAAGGAAAGTAATATAGATTAGTCATTTATTTCGTAAGTGTAATAAAAATCTGTAGTATTTAAGCTTAAGCGAAAAGTTTTTCCTTTAAACAAGTAATCACCAATTGATTTAACCCAGAATAATATTTTTTTTTAGAATGAGAGTTTTGTTTATTTGTAAAATTAAGATCACTTACAGGAAAAAAATATAGGGAGTGAGGGAACGAAGAACAATTACCTTTCTAGTAATCGATAAATGGCCCACAATTGCAATAATTGAAAAAGTACAGCCACTTTGATTTGAAAAGAAAATTTAGAGTGAATAACAGAAAATCATAGCATAACATAATTTCTTGAGTCCTCAAGTTCTGCAATTCAAATTGGCAGAATGGAAACTTTGAACCGGTTGTTGGTAACTTCATAATTTTACGGACAATGACAAATTCCAGTCTCAGAGTTTGTAATTAGAGCCTCGTTTAATATTTTCGTTTCAAATTCGCTCTTTTACGACAGTCATCGCAGAAGTCCATGAACCCGGAGGATGAGTTTACAAAAGAACTTTCTTAGTAAGTTATGTTTGTTAAAATGTTTATATGGACAGACTATCAAGCTTCCCGGCTTGAGGATCGTTTACTCTGATTTCTTCCGCTTTTCCTAACAACATACGTGTGAGCTTTAGTGACTACGAAAACTCTTTCCTCCTAGGTTTAAGTGTCATTAGATTATCAAAAATAAGTCATGTTACTGTATTTTCGTCCAATTCATCAGTCTTAATATCTTAAGAGTCGCGTTTCATGTAATTCGATACTTCTACTATTTTGGCGCCAGATTTTATTCTTCTTGGCCCCAAACTATAAAAATACACAATCGTGACTGTTAGCGACGACTTGGCGGATACAACACTTTCCTTCTAGAGAGCGCTATCTCAATTTATCCCATCATGTAACAGGTCGATTTTTTTTAAAATTTATGTTCATTAATGATACAGTTAAAATAATCGGCTGGGATCGGGTTTTAATTGTGATAATCTTTTTGTTCAACGGTTACAGTGGGACCATAGTCTCGGGGATTTGAGCTTATAGAAATAAATTTAGAAAGGGAATATGGAGCGAGTAGTCCAAACAGTATAATAGAGACAGATTTTCGTTTATGCAATGACTAAATTTTGGCATGTGAAATCAGATATACATTATATAAAAATCATAAAAAGATGACTTACTTATTCAGTGTAAAAGTATGTAGTGAGTTGATGTTTACAGGGAACATTAGGATTCATGAGGTAAATCTCGCTTTACTGACTACATTCGTCAAAGATGGAGAACCTCTCGGCTCATAAAACCACTCTACAAGCATCTTTAACTCGATGATACAACGTCGATGGTAAGCGTCTTGCATCTTAACAGGTATAAACGTTTCATGTTTTTGCTTTTCTTTTTCAATTACTTTTTTTTGTTTTTAACGTTTTGAGAATTATCCAATAGTTATCTAGACAATGTAACAGGTAAGGTTACAATATTTTATTGTAATTTCCCTTTTAAATATTTTACCGAAATTATTATTAATGTTATTAAAAAAATAAATTGTTATTACATTTTTCATTATTATGAAAAGATGAAATTCATCAGATGAATGGATGACATACTGTCAGTTATAACATTCTTTTTAATATATACTACATGCTCTTATTTATGTATCATTTCAGCATAATTCTCGGTATTTTAGTTGTGTTTTTTTTTTCTTGATCAGAACAACCTTTTCGTTTATATTAATTTTCAAGAACTTATGTAAATACTGACTGATTTTTATTAAGTAGCCTTTTGACCAGATATATATTCTTATATATAATTTCATTTCAGATAGATATATCATATATATATATATATATATGTATAACGACTTCTTAAGGAACCTGGTCCCAGAATATTTTTTGCCTGTGTAAATATTCTTCATACAACTTAAAATTCGATTTTAATAAGATATATTATACTCTAGATATATTCAGTACAGGTTCGATTATCTGATTAACACTAATTAAATTAAATTAAAGGCGAGAGAATTACAATATTTAAATAATTCTAAAAAGTAAAAAAACTACTTATTTAACTAATTATGCCAATTTGAATAAATCAATTTTTAAAAACAAATTAAAAAGGTACTTGATAAAAACGAATAAGGAAATTGGATCATTCATCAATCAATCCTCTAGGGGAGAGAGTGAGGGGGGGGGGCACATACCGAAGAGACAGAAAATAGGATGGCAAACACTCCAGTACACTACCATGTCTCTAATTTGTTTCCTTTTAATCCACTTCTCTAGTCTAACCTAGGAAAGAACTCACGTTCTGTGGGCTAATATTCCCTCTTAAATTAAAAGTTCCCAGAATAATAAGCATCAGCTCTATTAATTAAGATTAATACACTAATTAAACAATTTAATTCTATCAAGTTTTGTTTTATTGTAGGTCATTCCACATTTCACTAGCTTGTATATTTTAATATCAAAATTTCAGTTCTTAAGTGAAGGAATCACATTTCAAATTAAAATAAAAGCGCAGCCAATTTATAAAATTCGACGGAAAGAAGCGTTGGAGGTAGGAATCCGTTAAGCATGGTGGATTTCCCTGGTAATCTGTGGTCGAAACTTTGTTATGATACGGCAACTTTGATGAGCCTTCGGTTCGGCAAGAATTCATGATTATTAAAAAACTCCTATAATTGTTATAATAGTATACGCATTTGTTTTTATTATTTTTTTTGATTGAGAGTTTCTCCAAAGTTGAAGTTTTATCCAACCAAATTTTAGAGTAACATTTTCCCCAGGTTTTCCTGTCAAATGCATTATCTTCATTAACGCCGTATCCTGCCATGGATTCCTGGACTTGGTTCATCCATGAAGATCTTGGTCGGCCTCTTCTTCCACTTCAATTTCCATGTTTCACAGCCATATAACATTATAGCCGTTATAACAGCATGGAAAATCATTATTTTTTTGTAGTTCTTACTCCACAGTGCAGAATTGAGCATGGCAATAGCTTTCCTTCCTTCTCTGGTTCTTCGGGCTATATCCTCTTCAAATGTTCCATCTTTTTGAAGGATAGATCCTAAATATCTAAAGTTGGTTAAATTTTTTAACTGTAGACCGTTCACGTCCAATGGTCCGTCCTCCTCCGTATCCAAATATTCCGTCTTTTAAAAGTTAATTTTCATTCCCCACCTATTATATTCTTCTATTAGTCATATATTCTGCGTCCTCTTTATCCTGGGCTGTGATGACTTGGTCATATGCAAATAATAGGTGGTAATGGTAAAAGTCATTATGCATATGTAGCCCCATCCTTCCATTCACTTGTAGCACCTTGAATAAATATTTTCAATAGGGTAGGACTTGAAGGAGTCCTTTAGAACTTGGGATAGTTTGTTTCCAAATTGTATTTTTCATATGCTATTATGGTAGATATGTTTAACAACACAAATTATGAGGTCATTAATGTTTGCTTTTCGCATGGACTCCTAGAGAAGTTAACATTGAACTCTGTCGATAGGCCTTTTCAAGATCGATAAATACTAGGCTAAGCTGTTTCTGTTTGCTTTCACATTTTTCTAAAAGCTGCCTCAAACTAAATATATGATCAATATATGACTTTCTCACAGTAAAACCGCATTGCACTTCTGGCATTGTTCTATTCTTTTATTCCGTACCCCTCCGTAAACCATTATAATTGTGTTGTTAACACGTATGCCCTTATAATTAATTAGTTAATTGGTTTTCTATTGTACTCTTATGATCATTCTATGCTTCAGCATATCTCCTGTAGCCCAACTGACTTGTAATCGTAGAGCACTGGAGCTTCCCAGATTTGGTTTTTTACTTTTCCTCTTTCTTCCACATAATTTCTTCTATTCTCGTCTGAATAGGAGCTTAAACACTTATGATACTCTTTCTATCTAATTTCCCTTAAGCTATCCTGTTCTTTTTCGTAGTAGTTGGCGTCATTATTTGGAGCATAAGCTCCTATTACCACAACTTCTCTCCCATAAAAAGTTAAATCCATTATAATTAGTATTTCACTAATAAAATCCCATCCTTTTCAATTTTTCCTTCAAAATCTTCTTTTATTATGACGGAGACACACCCTTGGCCCTTGTGCTTCTGTCAACTCCACTCCACATGTGTATATAGTCCCCCATGGCCTCTTCACCGCTACCTTTCTTCTTCGTCTCAGTCAGTACTATAACATCCATATTGCATCTTTTCACTTCTGCCGGGATACTGTACATTTTTGTTGCTATGCCCTGAACATTTCATTTTATGACCAAAATGTCTTTCTTTTCGTTCATGAAATCCAGGCTTCTTATTTTCTTCTCTTAAACTGTTGAAAGAGGAAGCCTAGAGCCTCTGTACTTTGCATTCTACCAAACATTCCTTATCGTCTGCATAGCTTTCGAGTTCAGTAATTAAGTGTAAGGTGGGTGACAGCTCAAATATCACAAAGTCAGTCTAAAGCACCACTAAGCCATAGTGTCTTTTTGAAGTCGGGGGATACAGTTTGCTGTTATAGCTGGATATCTATCATCTCCATCGGAAATACAATTATACCACCGGATATCTCAAGAATCAAAGAGTTCATTACAATAATTGAGAACTGTAACCCATCTCGCGCGCTGAAGGGTGAAGCACAGTCATTTTGAGGTCGTTTTGATGCGTAACGAGATTTCCAATCAATATAACTTTTGACTCAAAGAAGCTTCGAAGTTCGTTTAGGTTTCAATCGTCAGCTGTCTTCAAAATGTATGCCGGATGTATTCCAGCAAACGCCACCAATGTTGATCCGATCGAGCATCAACAGTGTGACAGAAGTGCACTGGTCTGCTTGCAAAGCAGCACAGCACACTTTAGATTGGAAAGAAGAACATTATTTACGACGTGTATGCCGAAGAACTATTGTTTCCTTTCATATAATACATAATTAATGATATTTTATATTATAAATATTACCCGTTACGTAAACGTATTCACGTACAACACAGCCGTGTCCATAACACACCCCCCGGCCACACCCCATTTTTTAATTTTTTTTCGTCAATTTGAAGTTTATTCTTTTTAAGACCAAAAACGTTAAATTGTAGGCATACATTTAATTGTTAGCTAAACCTATCTTTAGTCAACATAAATTCTCTGTTATATTCTCTCTCAATCTTACCATTTTTTCAAGATAACAGACATTTATTCTGATCTAAAACTGAAAAGTTGATACATTAATCTTATGTCTGGTCCAAGCACTTTGCAGTTATAACGCTACAACGTTCTTTAAATTGAGCCGTGCTATTTGTTTTTGATTTCTTTAATAATAGAATTTACCAGGAATATGATTGTAATAATAAGTTATTATTTAAGAATTCTTTGAATCCAAAATAAAAAGTCCCATAAAGGGAGCAGGGTAAATCAAACTAACACTAATAATTTTAGAAAAGTGAAATTACATATTTAAGTTAGATGTAGGTATTACTAGAATGCAACAAACAAATTTTTTATAAAATCGAATAAATGGATGTTCTTCTTTAAATTATGGGTTTTAACGAGCTTATTAATGTCGTAAAATAGCATGTATTTAGAAGATAATTATTTCTTAGAAAAAAAGCTTAATAAAACGAAAATAAAAGATGATTGGATAGTAATTTTGCTACTAATGACAGATGCATAGAAAAAAGGTTTGTATGAAAACTCAATGAAATTAAGAGGTCAATTCAATAGGAACTTTATTAGATACATTTTAATTTATAATCAAATGTCATAATAATAAAGCACTATATAATGTTAAACTTCTATTGAACTTGTCTTTGATTGATTTTTGTGATGATTGAACATGGTTGCGACGAAATATTTGTATTAGAAAAAAAAAATCTTATCCCAAAAAGGAAGGTCCCGATAGAGATGGAAGGCCCTCGATTCTGAACTCTCATCGGCAGTTCATTATTTCTCCGCACTGAAGAACACTTCATCACAGGCCCTTTTCCTCTCGTCCATAGAAGAAGGGAGATGGCATTTTCAATTAATTGCGTTTTCTCCAGTTAGTAGTTTTCTTTTGCTCAGCTAGCGCCTTATGCCGGAGAGGTCCACACGTATCTAGTGGTACCAACCTTACCGGCCAAACGGGCAGCCTTGGCTCCACACGTTCGCTCCAAGAGGCACGAAAAGAACAAAGAAGTTCGTACTTTACGGGTATGACGCGGACGCGGACCTGACCGAGGTCACTGAGGATCTTAAAGCAAGTCTGCCCGGATTCAAATCATTAAAACAGCTATGCGGAGGGATGAAAGGAATGTACTTCGCCCCACTCTAAGACGGATGCCATCGTAATGTCATTCCAGAGTGTGAGTAAGAAACCTCTACCAAAGACTTTTACCGTGGACTGCGAGGATAGAAGATTATCCACTTCAATCCTCTACCATTCTTTGATGGACTGAAGACCTGTGTGACCCCCCTATTTAGGGACTTGAAACCACCTCCCAGACCTGGGAGGTGGCAGGGCAGTGTCCCCTTGGTCGATGTGCTCGCACTTGATCTAGGGTTGGGGTAAGTACTCCCTTGTCCTTACCCTCTCTTCCTTTTTCCTTCTCCCCCTTTCTTCTTTCTACTACTATTACCCATTTAGCTAAACGGTCCCTCCCCGTTTGTAATGTATAGAGCCAGCGGGCACGTGCCGGGTGGAGTAAAAACCGCCATCAGCGGACTCAGCCCACTGTATCTATCGCCTTAAAATATTGGAAGGTAATAGAAGGTTTTAGTTTGTACAGAAGCTCATAGTTATAAGAATAATTATAGTTTGTAATTAATTGTAAATAAATCTTGGAGGGAGAGAAAAATGAAAAAGAAAAAAGAAAAAACAAAACAAAACAATTAGGCCTTCACACAAAAATATTTTATACGAAGCCGTAAGAGAGTATTTAGTGCAGAGATCCCGACTATGTATACATATATGTATTTGTATATTGCTTATCCAAAATAAATTCTTGAAAAGAGAAAAAAACATACGAAACGGGCAGATTTAACGTTACTTTTAATATAGGGGTTGTAAAAAAATAGATCCTAAAGACAAGGATGGAATAAAATAATAGAAACATACCTATCCGTTATTCACATCGCTTATTTGGCAGTGGAGTTGAAAAACCTGGTGAAACTCAATCACACTAACAGATTCACTCAAAAGAGGTACAGAGTAGGAATGAAATAGGTACCAAGATTTCGTGCTCACTAAAAACTACTCTAGATAAATGCGCCAACTGCGACGATTTCCACTTTGCGACTTTAACAGGAAGACCTACTTTTCTTTTCTTAGAAATTAGAAGAATAAGGTACACTTGAGGTTGAAGCTCGTCTTTACCATTACCATCCAACCTTTAACATAGACTCATCTAACGGGAGCAAGAATCCGAACAGACCTCAGACCGATTAGATTACAACACAAAACATTGGTTATAATTTTCATTTTAGATAAGGTGGTTGACTCGTTGAAGGTCAGCCGCATTTGGTCCAATGTTTTAACGAAATCTACCGTTAGATCTCTGTTTGTGTGTGAAAGTGAGTCTTTAAAAGCTTGAAAGCAAAGATCACTTTTATCTATGGGAATAGAAGGATCAAGATTTTTATTAGATATTTGTTTGGTAGTTTTGACGTAATTTTGGGTGCAAAACAATAATTTACAAACTAAAAAAAAAGAATACGCGATGATAAATATCAGTAGAGAGCGATAAATTAGCAAGAAGACATTTAAAATCCATTAGAAACGAAAGGAGATTCAGCCCTATTATTTTGTAAAAAAAAATAAATAATGCACAAAACTTATTGTGGAGTGCTCGTATGGATTAATGTTTTTTTTTTATGGTAACAAAATAAATGGAAACGTGTATTTTATTTATGCATGCGTGTGTGTTTTTTTTTGTTTTTTTTACGTGGGCAGGTGGAAATCTTCAAAAGACAGGGATAGGCCCGTACCTATCCGTGTGTGAGATTTTTACCCACTAAAACCACCTCCCTACACTTGTTTTCCACACTCCACAGCTAGGACAGGTGGACATCTCCTCCAGACATCATCTCATCATGGGGAGTAGACCAATCAGCAGATGGCCAACGGAGTAAGGAAGAACCTGCAACCAACGAGAAGACATGCCGATCGGATGGACATAATGAATAATCAGTAACTAATATAGACTTAATTATCGTTCTGTTTCTTTAATTCATTATACTATGTATAGAAATAAAATGCAATTAATTTCTTCAATCTTCATTTGTAATACAGTCCACTCTTACCAAAGAGAGAAGGTACCATATCAAATGAGATTAAGATGGTGTCTTTCCCTACCTTAAACACAGGTAGAGAAGTTAAAATCATTAAGGGAATGAACATATACTTATTAGATATTTTGAGAATCAGTGAAGTGAGGAAGAATGGAATTAGTTTAAGAAGATGAAGATGGGTAATCACACAATCGTGACTGTTAGCGACGACTTGGCGGGTACAACACTTTCCTTCTAGAGAGCGCTATCTCAATTTATCCCTTCATGTAACAGGTCGATTTTTTTAAAAATTTATATTCATTAATGATACAGTTAAAATAATCGGCTGGGATCGGGTTTTAATTGTGATAATCTTTTTGTTCAACGGTTACAGTGGGACCATAGTCTCGGGGATTTGAGCTTATAGAAATAAATTTAGAAAGGGAATATGGAGCGAGTAGTCCAAACAGTAAAATAGAGACAGATTTTTGTTTATGCAATGACTGAATTTTGGCATGTGGAATCAGATAGACATTATATAAAAATCATAAAAAGATGACTTACTTATTCAGTGTAAAAGTATGTAGTGAGTTGATGTTTACAATTAGGATTCATGAGGTAAATCTCGCTTTACTGACTACATTCGTCAAAGATGGAGAACCTCTCGGCTCATAAAACCTCTCTACAAGCATCTTACTGACTGATACTAATACTAAATACTGACTGATTTTTATTAAGTAGCCTTTTGACCAGATATATATTCTTATATATAATTTCATTTCAGATAGATATATCATATATATATATATATATGTATAACGAATTCTTAAGGAACCTGGTCCCAGAATATTTTTTGCCCGTGTAAATATTCTTCATACAACTTAAAATTCGATTTAAATAAGATATATTTACTCTAGATATATTCAGTACAGGTTCGATTATCTGATTAACACTAATTAAATTAAATTAAAGGCGAGGGAATTACAATATTTAAATAATTCTAAAAAGTAAAAAAACTACTTATTTAACTAATTATGCCAATTTGAATAAATCAATTTTTAAAAACAAATTAAAAAACGTACTTGATAAAAACGAATAAGGAAATTGGAACATTCATCAATCAATCCTCTAGGGGAGAGAGAGTGAGGGGGGGGCACATACCGAAGAGACAGAAAATAGGATGGCAAACACTCCAGTACACTACCCTGTCTCCAATTTGTATCCTTTTAATCCACTTCTCTAGTCTAACCTAGGAAAGAACTCACGTTCTGTGGGCTAATATTCCCTCTTAAATTAAAAGTTCACAGGATAATAAGCATCAGCTCTATTAATTAAGATTAATACACTAATTAAACAATTTAATTCTATCAAGTTTTGTTTTATTGTAGATCATTCCACCTTTCACTAATTTGTATATTTTAATATCAAAATTTCAGTTCTTAAGTGAAGGAATCAAATCAGCTATCACATTTCAAATTAAAATAAAAACGCAGCCAATTTATAAAATTCGACGGAAAGAAGCGTTGGAGGTAGGAATCCGTTAAGCATGGTGGATTTCCCTGGTAATCTGTGGTGGAAACTTTGTTATAACGCCATATCCTGCCATGAATTCCTGGACTTGGTTCCTCCATGAAGATCTTTGTCGGCCTATTCTTCTTCTTCCTTAAGGGCACCAGTCCAGGATCATTTTGGGTATTCTATTATTATCCATCCTAATAAAGTGTCCAAACCACTCTAATCGCTTTATTGTGATTTTTTCGAGAATGGTATTCTGAGGACCCATTATCTCTCGCACTACTGTATTTTATTTATGTGTGTATGTGGAAATCTTCCATTCTATTTATTTCACTCCCGTTACAAATTTAATCAATTATTGTAATATAATAATACGGCAATATTTGATTTTTACTCTTTCTCAGTGTTTATGTCTTCTATGTAAAAATTTTTGGAAATATATATATTTTATATATCTCAATATAGTTGAATTTATATTAAGGCAAATTGTAACGTATTTGCGAGATATTTTGAGGAATTGCTAAACTGTGAGGAGCTTGGGGAAAGGATGACAATGATCGATAACACTCCCCCCCCCCCCCCCTCGGAAGCGGAATCGTATCCACCAGATGATGAGGAACAGGATGGTATCATCGCGTCCCTAAAGAACAACAAAGCGGCAGGAGAAGACGGTGTGCTTGCCGAGATGTGGAAGTTGACTGGGGGTGATTTCAGAAAGATAATCATGGAGCTGATGATGGATGTCTGGAGCGAGGAAAAGATTCCCCAAAGAATGGAAAACAGCCTTGATACACCCGTTACTGAAATAGGGTGATAAAACTGATGTCAATAATTACAGGGGGATCTCCCTACTACCGGTCACCTACAAAAGATTTTCTAAAGCTTTACTATACAGGTTATACCCACAAGTAGACTCCAAGCTCGGAGAATACCAAGGGGGTTTCAGGAAAAATAGATTTTGTCAGGAACAAATTTTGAGCCTTAATCTCTTTCGTCAACTTTACGAAGGAATATGATTCGGTAGATAGGAAAACGCTACTTGAGGTACTAAAAGAATACGGAGTTGACCAGAACACTAGAAAATTGATAAGGCTAACGATAACAGGGACTGAATCTAAAGAAAAATTCCAGGAAAGTATGAGCGAACCATTTCCGATCAAAACGGGACTCAGAAAAGGAGACGGTTTGTCACCAGTGCTTTTTAACGTGATACTGGACAAGATCGTGAAGGAGCTTTGGAAAATCAACAATTCAGGTGCAACCCTAGGGACTAAGAACAATCACGTCAAAGATAAATGCCTCGCATATGCGGACGACCTTGCCCTTTTAGCAGACAGAGGAAGAGGCAATTGCTCAAATAAACACCCTCTCGGAAGTAGCGAGGAAAGCAGACTTACAAATATCTTTTGAGAAAACGGAACTGATGACCACAGACTCGGGTTTTAAGAAGAAAAAGGTTGAAACTAAATACAGGAAAATTAAAGTAACGCAGAGATTTAAATACCTCGGAGAAATCATATGCAGCAATGGGTCGGATGGAGGGGTTATTAAGGAGAAAGTCGCCAAATTGGAGAAATTAAGCTTCGCCACCAGTAATTTTTACAACAACAAGAACCTATCTATTAATGCTAGGATACGACATTATAATACAATCATCAAGCCGGTGATACTTTATGGAACAGAAACCTCTTGTCTTCCCAGCCTAGAGAGGTTTCTGAAAATATAAAGAAGAATTCTCAGAAGAATCTACGGACCTAGAAGAACACCTGAAGGATACAGGTTGAGGTCGAATGAAGAAATTTATAGGGAAACAACGGACTTTTATTGTAATTTTTCAGACTTGGTCGATTTTTTTTCTTAAACTTCCTTTTAAAAACACCAATTTTTGGTAAGTTATAGGAGACGCTGATGTGCTATTTCCCAGAGCGTCCCTAACATAGCAATTAGGCAATTGGTAGATCAGGAAAGAACACGATCCTCTACACAATTGAAATAAGAAGATTAATATATTATTGTCAATTATTACCCATTGGGAAAGCGCTATAACTTGAATTAATTACAGCTTTACTGCTTCTGCTCTCTTCCCAACGCCTCTGTGTTTTTCCTTCCTTTCCTCTGTCCACTTTTTCGATGCTGTTTCTTTACTTGAGTCTTGTTCAATTTTCTTGTTCCTGATCTTATTCCTGAATTGTCGCCTATTCGAAATTTCATCTTTAGAGATTTTAAATAATTCCATATTGTATAATTGTAGCCGTCTTGTTCTAAATTTATCTGTGATGTTTTCTGTATTTTCATAGAGTTCCTTAATAGGTCTTTTGATCCAGATTCCATCCCGAAGAACAGCGCCATAATTAATCCTCACTGCAGGTTTTCCATTGAGAACCTGTAATTCGCAGAGTCGAAGTGACTTCCATCCGTAAATCTAAATATATGCCATACATGATTTTATCACGCATTTTTTTTTTATAGTTGTATGATCTATAATACATTGTCTGGGGTCCATTGTGTTTGATAGTTGTGTGATATATCATACATTGTCTGGTTTACTTTGACCAGTGCACGTTCTAAGAATCAGATAAATTATAGAAAAACTTCATATATTTTTTTCCATAAATGTTCAATAAACGATGTTTACATGAAGGGGTACCTACATTCTCTCCCTGGTGCTGAAATATCCTGAATTATTCCGCTATATTAAAGCTCCTTCCTTTAAAGACTATTGGTCACAAAATTTACGTTACGATAAAATTGCAAATATTATGCCCCTCAATGATTTCAAGGCAATTTACACTTTAGTAATAATAAAACTATTGGTAACGGTGATCACTTTTTCAAAGTTAGGCCCCTCTTCTTGAAATAGAAACTCATTTCAGGACATTGAGCCTGAAAAAGACAACTCAATCGATGATCCCGTACAAGGGAAATAGGGCAAGATCGGAAAAGCAGTACGTCCCAAAAAAAAAAAACAAGAAATGGGGATTTCAACTTTTTGTTCGGGCAGGGGTCTCTAGTATCATTTATGATTTCATGATTTATTCCGGCTCATCCGATAGCACATTTAAAAATATCAAATTCAGTAATCATGAACATCGATTCCTACTATCCTCAAAGGGTTGTCTTGCTTTGTGCAAATCTATTAAAGATAAACTAACCACTTTCATCAATTTATTTTTGATAATTGGTTTACATCACTGAAGGTTTTAGTATGTTTGAGAAACCAATTCTGCATACTGAGTTTAGGGACAATAAGATAACACCAATTAAGGGGGTTGAAACTGACTGCTGACAAAGTAGTTAAAAAAAAGGAAGTGGGAGTTTTATGGAATACTTTGACAAAAAAAAAATGTCAAGCGGATGGATAACAAACTGTATGTGCCCAATTTGAAGCATTTAGTACTAGCCAGGGAACCGGACAATGTATGACTTATCACACATCCCTGGAACTTCCAGGAAAATTAAAAAAAAGAAGGAAGGAACAATTCATACCGTTTGATGTATGAGCCCATTTTAAAACACAAAAATACAAGGAAAACAAAATTTATCATCCCAATTCACTTTTGTCTCTTTAAAGGTTAAATATATATATAACTTATATATTATCTTTATTAATATATAACTTATATAGTTCCAAAAACAAAATATTTAAAAAGCAAAATAAGGAAGAAACGACTCGCACGAGAACTGGTTTAATACTGACTTTATTGGCATTTTGATCCTCTATTTATGGTAGCTACATGTTAACAGCTGTTTACAATGCCAGCTTGATATTAGCGAAAACCTCAACCTTCCGCCACCAACCTCCTCCCTGGATGTGTCAAAAAATTAAAGATCTTCAAAGGAAGCGTGATGTGGCCCGAACACGCTTTAGACGGACAAGGTTAACTGATGACTATCAAGCGTTTAGGGCTCTCCGCAATTTGACACAGTCGACAATCAGGCAGGCAAAACCAAATACTTCCACGAAGCCCTTTCATCTGCTCCCGATTCTAAATCCAAATGGCATTTCCTACGAAAGCTTTCTCTTCTTAATTCATCTTCTTCTAGGCCCTTTCCATACTCTCCCAATGAAATAAACTCATATTTTTTGTCCACCCTCAGTTAATACTTCAAAATCATCCTCTCCCGTATTTTTCCTAGCACCATCTTTCAACCCTGACAACTTTTACTTCGCTGACATTTCACCCAACGACATTATTTCCTCTGTTCTGAAATCCCACTCCAACTCCACAGACTTCGATGGGATTCCTGTCAAACTGCTAAAATCCTGCCTTATCGATATTATACGTGTCCTACACTTTATATACATTTTTTCACTGCAAAACGGATTATTCCCAACCACCTGGAAAAAAGCCATAGTCCACCCTATCAATAAATCCTCTAACCCTGTCTCACTCAAATACTACCGCCCAATCTCAATCCTTTCCAACCCTCTAGAAAGAATAGTCCAGTCACAGATGTCAAATTTCCTCGAACAGTCCAACCTCCTTGACCCACTTCAATCAGGTTTCCGTCCCGGTTTCTCCACACAATCGGCACTTACCAAAATCACCAATGAAATACCTACCGCTGAACGACAAAAAAATAACAGGGCTTATACTTCTTGATTTTACTAAAGCTTTTGATTCCTTGGACCATTCTATCCTTTTTAGCAAACTCAAATCAATGTCCTTTTCTAACAGTTCTATCCGATGGTTCCAATCATTCCTCTCTGATAGATCTTAAGCAGTTTCCATACCTAATCACCCCCTTTTCTCACTCTTTCCACAGGCGTGGCACAGGGCTCAAGTATCTCTCCTCTTCTGTTCAACTGCTATATCAATGAACTTCCGAAATCTGTTCACCACTGTTCTCATCATCTATATGCTGACGACTTCCAAATATATCTGTCATTTCCTCCTTCTGAGCTATTTGTTGCGTTCGCTAGTATTCAGGAAGACCTAGATAGGATCTGTGCCTGGGCAAAGCTGAACAAACTGGAATTGAAGGCAATAAAAACTCAGGCCATTGTTTTAGGTTCCAATGCCCTCCTTACATCCATCCACACCCTCCCAACATTACTCCTAAACGATCATCCTATCACGATTACCTCCTCTGTGAAAAACCTAGGCATCGCCATCGACCAAAACCTTTCTTGGAAACCCCACATCGCCCAGATATCCCGATGGTCAATTAGTTCCCTGAAGTTGTTCCATCGTTTTCGTCATCTCTTTACACAATCTTCCCGTAAGCTTCTCGTATCTTCTCTCATCATCCCCCACTTTGACTATTGTAGCGTGGTATATGGAGGCCTCTCTAAAATGCTTGAAGACAGACTAAAGAAAATAATGAACTGCTCTCTAAGATTTGTGCTTGGTACTCCGAAGCAGCGCGCGTCTCCCACCTCTATGATGAATTAAAGTGCCTCTTCCCTCCCTTCCGAAGACAATATTTCCTTTGTTCATTCTTATACCAATCCATTCACTCTCAACACCCTTCATATATCTGCAGTCTCCTCCAATTCAAATCCTCAGTTCAACACCATAAAACAAGATCCCGCCTTTCTGATCTTTATATACGTTCACACAGAACTAAAGCATTCGAACGTTCCTTTCTCGCCCGCTCCACCACAGTGTGGAACTCAATCCCTCCTAATATCCGTCATTCTCCCTAACTATCATTATTCTAATCCTTGCTTTTTCAACACCTCTTAGCTTCCCAAAAGGATAGTCTCTAAGCAGGTTAGTCATTTGCTAGAATAACTCATTGTGTTATTTAGTTCTTTTAATTTTGCTTTTTGAAAAGCTGTACATCATGTAAAGAAATTATTGCATGCTAGCTCATGCATCTAACAAAAGCTATGGATTTATCTATTCTCTGTAATTGCTTAATATCCTGTCAAGATCTGTACTGTTTATTTACTTACTATTATTTTTTTTGTTTATATATTTCTTTTTAAATTGTTTTCTGTCCTGTTTTACACGCTTTATGATTTGTAACATAAATGTTCCAGAAGGCCAGATAAATATTATGTTTTTTTTCTGTTCATATCTGATATTCTAAAGGGACTTAGTCCCAGAATAAAGTTACTTTTCTATTCTATTCTATTCTACAGAATAATATAATAGTCTTAGAAAACATCATTAAGAATATGGAGTAGTGTATTATTTTGATCGCATAGTGATTATTTTTTGTAAGCCACCTTACTATAAATTATAGTATATATTTATCGGGATTTTATGTAAATATTTTTTGGATTTAATATTAAAACTAAAATATCACTTACAACTTCTTAAAACAACATCCCAGCGTTCTATTAACATTTTAAAAATGTTATGTAGTACTTGATGGGGAGGAGACCGCACTAGCATGCTCATGCTATATAGAAGTCTAGTTAGATCTAATATTGATATTATTTGTCAGAGAGCCACAGTAACCAATGGAGAAGTGGAGGTTTGCTATTTATAATTAATATAGTAGTACAGTTCCTTAATTGCCATCATCTCAATTATGACCTCAATTGTTTAAAACAAAGGATCTTAACAATCCCAGGAATCATTGTTTGGGCGGTGAAGATAACATAGCATCACATTGTTTTTTTTGAATTGGGGATTGTATTGTTTGTATTTTGTGTTTATGAACTTGTTATTCAGAATCGCATAAGTCTGCTGAAATAGATCTAAGGAAAGTAATATAGATTAGTCATTTATTTCGTAAGTGTAATAAAAATCTGTAGTATTTAAGCTTAAGCGAAAAGTTTTTCCTTTAAACAAGTAATCACCAATTGATTTAACCCAGCATAATATTTTTTTTAGAATGAGAGTTTTGTTTATTTGTATAATTAAGATCACTTACAGGAAAAAAATATAGTAATCGATAAATGGCCCACAATTGCAATAATTGAAAAAGTACAGCCACTTTGATTTGAAAAGAAAATTTAGAGTGAATAACAGAAAATCATAGCATAACATAATTTCTTGAGTCCTCAAGTTCTGCAATTCAAATTGGCAGAATGGAAACTTTGAACCGGTTGTTGGTAACTTCATAATTTTACGGACAATGACAAATTCCAGTCTCAGAGTTTGTAATTAGAGCCTCGTTTAATATTTTCGTTTCAAATTCGCTCTTTTACGACAGTCATCGCAGAAGTCCATGAACCCGGAGGATGAGTTTACAAAAGAACTTTCTTAGTAAGTTATGTTTGTTAAAATGTTTATATGGACAGACTATCAAGCTTCCCGGCTTGAGGATCGTTTACTCTGATTTCTTCCGCTTTTCCTAACAACATACGTGTGAGCTTTAGTGACTACGAAAACTCTTTCCTCCTAGGTTTAAGTGTCATTAGATTATCAAAAATAAGTCATGTTACTGTATTTTCGTCCAATTCATCAGTCTTAATATCTTAAGAGTCGCGTTTCATGTAATTCGATACTTCTACTATTTTGGCGCCAGATTTTATTCTTCTTGGCCCCAAACTATAAAAATACACAATCGTGACTGTTAGCGACGACTTGGCGGATACAACACTTTCCTTCTAGAGAGCGCTATCTCAATTTATCCCATCATGTAACAGGTCGATTTTTTTTTAAATTTATGTTCATTAATGATACAGTTAAAATAATCGGCTGGGATCGGGTTTTAATTGTGATAATCTTTTTGTTCAACGGTTACAGTGGGACCATAGTCTCGGGGATTTGAGCTTATAGAAATAAATTTAGAAAGGGAATATGGAGCGAGTAGTCCAAGCAGTATAATAGAGACAGATTTTTGTTTATGCAATGACTGAATTTTGGCATTGGAGAACCTCTCGGCTCATAAAACCACTCTACAAGCATCTTTAACTCGATGATACAACGTCGATGGTAAGCGTCTTGCATCTTAACAGGTATAAACGTTTCATGTTTTTGCTTTTCTTTTTCAATTACTTTTTTTTGTTTTTAACGTTTTGAGAATTATCCAATAGTTATCTAGACAATGTAACAGGTAAGGTTACAATATTTTATTGTAATTTCCCTTTTAAATATTTTACCGAAATTATTATTAATGTTATTAAAAAAATAAATTGTTATTACATTTTTCATTATTATGAAAAGATGAAATTCATCAGATGAATGGATGACATACTGTCAGTTATAACATTCTTTTTAATATATACTACATGCTCTTATTTATGTATCATTTCAGCATAATTCTCGGTATTTTAGTTGTGTTTTTTTTTTCTTGATCAGAACAACCTTTTCGTTTATATTAATTTTCAAGAACTTATGTAAATACTGACTGATTTTTATTAAGTAGCCTTTTGACCAGATATATATTCTTATATATAATTTCATTTCAGATAGATATATCATATATATATATATGTATAACGACTTCTTAAGGAACCTGGTCCCAGAATATTTTTTGCCTGTGTAAATATTCTTCATACAACTTAAAATTCGATTTTAATAAGATATATTCTTCTATTAGTCATATATTCTGCGTCCTCTTTATCCTGGGCTGTGATGACTTGGTCATATGCAAATAATAGGTGGTAAAGGTAAAAGTCATTATGCATATGTAGCCCCATCCTTCCATTCACTTGTAGCACCTTGAATAAATATTTTCAATAGGGTAGGACTTGAAGGAGTCCTTTAGAACTTGGGATAGTTTGTTTCCAAATTGTATTTTTCATATGCTATTATGGTAGATATGTTTAACAACACAAATTATGAGGTCATTAATGTTTGCTTTTCGCATGGACTCCTAGAGAAGTTAACATTGAACTCTGTCGATAGGCCTTTTCAAGATCGATAAATACTAGGCTAAGCTGTTTCTGTTTGCTTTCACATTTTTCTAAAAGCTGCCTCAAACTAAATATATGATCAATATATGACTTTCTCACAGTAAAACCGCATTGCACTTCTGGCATTGTTCTATTCTTTTATTCCGTACCCCTCCGTAAACCATTATAATTGTGTTGTTAACACGTATGCCCTTATAATTAATTAGTTAATTGGTTTTCTATTGTACTCTTATGATCATTCTATGCTTCAGCATATCTCCTGTAGCCCAACTGACTTGTAATCGTAGAGCACTGGAGCTTCCCAGATTTGGTTTTTTACTTTTCCTCTTTCTTCCACATAATTTCTTCTATTCTCGTCTGAATAGGAGCTTAAACACTTATGATACTCTTTCTATCTAATTTCCCTTAAGCTATCCTGTTCTTTTTCGTAGTAGTTGGCGTCATTATTTGGAGCATAAGCTCCTATTACCACAACTTCTCTCCCATAAAAAGTTAAATCCATTATAATTAGTATTTCACTAATAAAATCCCATCCTTTTCAATTTTTCCTTCAAAATCTTCTTTTATTATGACGGAGACACACCCTTGGCCCTTGTGCTTCTGTCAACTCCACTCCACATGTGTATATAGTCCCCCATGGCCTCTTCACCGCTACCTTTCTTCTTCGTCTCAGTCAGTACTATAACATCCATATTGCATCTTTTCACTTCTGCCGGGATACTGTACATTTTTGTTGCTATGCCCTGAACATTTCATTTTATGACCAAAATGTCTTTCTTTTCGTTCATGAAATCCAGGCTTCTTATTTTCTTCTCTTAAACTGTTGAAAGAGGAAGCCTAGAGCCTCTGTACTCTGTACTTTGCATTCTACCAAACATTCCTTATCGTCTGCATAGCTTTCGAGTTCAGTAATTAAGTGTAAGGTGGGTGACAGCTCAAATATCACAAAGTCAGTCTAAAGCACCACTAAGCCATAGTGTCTTTTTGAAGTCGGGGGATACAGTTTGCTGTTATAGCTGGATATCTATCATCTCCATCGGAAATACAATTATACCACCGGATATCTCAAGAATCAAAGAGTTCATTACAATAATTGAGAACTGTAACCCATCTCGCGCGCTGAAGGGTGAAGCACAGTCATTTTGAGGTCGTTTTGATGCGTAACGAGATTTCCAATCAATATAACTTTTGACTCAAAGAAGCTTCGAAGTTCGTTTAGGTTTCAATCGTCAGCTGTCTTCAAAATGTATGCCGGATGTATTCCAGCAAACGCCACCAATGTTGATCCGATCGAGCATCAACAGTGTGACAGAAGTGCACTGGTCTGCTTGCAAAGCATCACAGCACACTTTAGATTGGAAAGAAGAACATTATTTACGACGTGTATGCCGAAGAACTATTGTTTCCTTTCATATAATACATAATTAATGATATTTTATATTATAAATATTACCCGTTACGTAAACGTATTCACGTACAACACAGCCGTGTCCATAACACACCCCCCGGCCACACCCCATTTTTTAATTTTTTTTCGTCAATTTGAAGTTTATTCTTTTTAAGACCAAAAACGTTAAATTGTAGGCATACATTTAATTGTTAGCTAAACCTATCTTTAGTCAACATAAATTCTCTGTTATATTCTCTCTCAATCTTACCATTTTTCAAGATAACAGACATTTATTCTGATCTAAAACTGAAAAGTTGATACATAAGATTAAGTCAAAGAACGCAAATCACTTTTCTCTCCCTGGTCCAAGCCTGGCACTTTGCAGTTATAACGCTACAACGTTCTTTAAATTGAGCCGTGCTATTTGTTTTTGATTTCTTTGATTTCTTTAATAATAGAATTTACCAGGAATATGATTGTAATAATAAGTTATTATTTAAGAATTCTTTGAATCCAAAATAAAAAGTCCCATAAAGGGAGCAGGGTAAATCAAACTAACACTAATAATTTTAGAAAAGTGAAATTACATATTTAAGTTAGATGTAGGTATTACTAGAATGCAACAAACAAATTTTTTATAAAATCGAATAAATGGATGTTCTTCTTTAAATTATGGGTTTTAACGAGCTTATTAATGTCGTAAAATAGCATGTATTTAGAAGATAATTATTTCTTAGAAAAAAAGCTTAATAAAACGAAAATAAAAGATGATTGGATAGTAATTTTGCTACTAATGACAGATGCATAGAAAAAAGGTTTGTATGAAAACTCAATGAAATTAAGAGGTCAATTCAATAGGAACTTTATTAGATACATTTTAATTTATAATCAAATGTCATAATAATAAAGCACTATATAATGTTAAACTTCTATTGAACTTGTCTTTGATTGATTTTTGTGATGATTGAACATGGTTGCGACGAAATATTTGTATTAGAAAAAAAAAATCTTATCCCAAAAAGGAAGGTCCCGATAGAGATGGAAGGCCCTCGATTCTGAACTCTCATCGGCAGTTCATTATTTCTCCGCACTGAAGAACACTTCATCACAGGCCCTTTTCCTCTCGTCCATAGAAGAAGGGAGATGGCATTTTCAATTAATTGCGTTTTCTCCAGTTAGTAGTTTTCTTTTGCTCAGCTAGCGCCTTATGCCGGAGAGGTCCACACGTATCTAGTGGTACCAACCTTACCGGCCAAACGGGCAGCCTTGGCTCCACACGTTCGCTCCAAGAGGCACGAAAAGAACAAAGAAGTTCGTACTTTACGGGTATGACGCGGACGCGGACCTGACCGAGGTCACTGAGGATCTTAAAGCAAGTCTGCCCGGATTCAAATCATTAAAACAGCTATGCGGAGGGATGAAAGGAATGTACTTCGCCCCACTCTAAGACGGATGCCATCGTAATGTCATTCCAGAGTGTGAGTAAGAAACCTCTACCAAAGACTTTTACCGTGGACTGCGAGGATAGAAGATTATCCACTTCAATCCTCTACCTTGGCGTAGACTTTGATAGGCATCTAACCTTTTCAAAGCACGTTCAGGCAAGATTGAAGTTAGCACGACAGAAATCCCACAGGCTATACCATCTGCTCTTGTCGCCGCAGCTCTCACTGAGGCTGAAGTTACAGATCTACAAATCCATCATAAGACCTACGTTGCTCTATGGACCACCGCTTATGAGACACCTCTACAAAACAACGCTGAAGCACCTGCAGCAGTACCAGAACTCCATCCTTAGATAGATAGTGCGTGGCACATCGCTCGAGGGGGCACTTAACACCACGATCCGGGAGGAGCTTCGGCTCCCCTCGGTGCCTGAGCACATAGGTCGGAGGCACATCAAATTCTTTGATGGACTGAAGACCTGTGTGACCCCCCTATTTAGGGACTTGAAACCACCTCCCAGACCTGGGAGGTGGCAGGGCAGTGTCCCCTTGGTCGATGTGCTCGCACTTGATCTAGGGTTGGGGTAAGTACTCCCTTGTCCTTACCATCTCTTCCTTTTTCCTTCTTCCTTCTTCCCCTTTCTTCTTTCTACTACTATTCCCCATCCAGCTAAACGGTCCCTCCCCGTTTGTAATGTATAGAGCCAGCGGGCATGTGCCGGGTGGAGTAAAAACCGCCATCAGCGGACTCAGCCCACTGTATCGCCTTAAAATACCGGAAGGTAATCGAAGGTTTTAGTTTGTATAGAAGCTCATAGTTATAAGAATAATTATAGTTTGTAATTAATTGTAAATAAATTTTGGAGGGAGAGAAAAAAGAAAAAGAAAAAAGAAAAAACAATAAAAAACAAAACAAAACAATTAGGCCTTCACACAAAAATATTTTATACGAAGCCGTAAGAGAGTATATAGTGCAGAGATCTTATATTATTTCAGATCGATCTTTAGATGAAATCTAAAAAATCGAATTATTAAGTAATTTTAAATTAAATAAGCATTAAATATTGTAATTATCTATATTTATGCAACATACCAAGCTTGACTGTCGATGACAAACTTGATGAAGGAATACAGAGTTAGTTATGGTAGGTTAGAGATTTCAGTATTTCCATGCGCAACACAGTGTATTACGCTAAATTTACCTACGAAACGTAATTTATTGCCAGATTGTAAAACGCCCATATATCACCGACTATGTATACATATATGTATTTGTATATTGCTTATCCAAAATAAATTCTTGAAAAGAGAAAAAAACATACGAAACGGGCAGATTTAACGTTACTTTTAATATAGGGGTTGTAAAAAAATAGATCCTAAAGACAAGGATGGAATAAAATAATAGAAACATACCTATCCGTTATTCACATCGCTTATTTGGCAGTGGAGTTGAAAAACCTGGTGAAACTCAATCACACTAACAGATTCACTCAAAAGAGGTACAGAGTAGGAATGAAATAGGTACCAAGATTTCGTGCTCACTAAAAACTACTCTAGATAAATGCGCCAACTGCGACGATTTCCACTTTGCGACTTTAACAGGAAGACCTACTTTTCTTTTCTTAGAAATTAGAAGAATAAGGTACACTTGAGGTTGAAGCTCGTCTTTACCATTACCATCCAACCTTTAACATAGACTCATCTAACGGGAGCAAGAATCCGAACAGACCTCAGACCGATTAGATTACAACACAAAACATTGGTTATAATTTTCATTTTAGATAAGGTGGTTGACTCGTTGAAGGTCAGCCGCATTTGGTCCAATGTTTTAACGAAATCTACCGTTAGATCTCTGTTTGTGTGTGAAAGTGAGTCTTTAAAAGCTTGAAAGCAAAGATCACTTTTATCTATGGGAATAGAAGGATCAAGATTTTTATTAGATATTTGTTTGGTAGTTTTGACGTAATTTTGGGTGCAAAACAATAATTTACAAACTAAAAAAAAAGAATACGCGATGATAAATATCAGTAGAGAGCGATAAATTAGCAAGAAGACATTTAAAATCCATTAGAAACGAAAGGAGATTCAGCCCTATTATTTTGTAAAAAAAAATAAATAATGCACAAAACTTATTGTGGAGTGCTCGTATGGATTAATGTTTTTTTTTTATGGTAACAAAATAAATGGAAACGTGTATTTTATTTATGCATGCGTGTGTGTTTTTTTTTGTTTTTTTTACGTGGGCAGGTGGAAATCTTCAAAAGACAGGGATAGGCCCGTACCTATCCGTGTGTGAGATTTTTACCCACTAAAACCACCTCCCTACACTTGTTTTCCACACTCCACAGCTAGGA
Source organism: Troilus luridus (assembly GCA_964056705.1). Lineage (NCBI taxonomy): Eukaryota > Metazoa > Arthropoda > Insecta > Hemiptera > Pentatomidae > Troilus > Troilus luridus. The sequence goes on from OZ057413.1 coordinate 124,355,515, forward strand.
CAGGTGGACATCTCCTCCAGACATCATCTCATCATGGGGAGTAGACCAATCAGCAGATGGCCAACGGAGTAAGGAAGAACCTGCAACCAACGAGAAGACATGCCGATCGGATGGACATAATGAATAATCAGTAACTAATATAGACTTAATTATCGTTCTGTTTCTTTAATTCATTATACTATGTATAGAAATAAAATGCAATTAATTTCTTCAATCTTCATTTGTAATACAGTCCACTCTTACCAAAGAGAGAAGGTACCATATCAAATGAGATTAAGATGGTGTCTTTCCCTACCTTAAACACAGGTAGAGAAGTTAAAATCATTAAGGGAATGAACATATACTTATTAGATATTTTGAGAATCAGTGAAGTGAGGAAGAATGGAATTAGTTTAAGAAGATGAAGATGGGTAATCACACAATCGTGACTGTTAGCGACGACTTGGCGGGTACAACACTTTCCTTCTAGAGAGCGCTATCTCAATTTATCCCTTCATGTAACAGGTCGATTTTTTTTTTTATTTATGTTCATTAATGATACAGTTAAAATAATCGGCTGGGATCGGGTTTTAATTGTGATAATCTTTTTGTTCAACGGTTACAGTGGGACCATAGTCTCGGGGATTTGAGCTTATAGAAATAAATTTAGAAAGGGAATATGGAGCGAGTAGTCCAAACAGTAAAATAGAGACAGATTTTTGTTTATGCAATGACTGAATTTTGGCATGTGGAATCAGATAGACATTATATAAAAATCATAAAAAGATGACTTACTTATTCAGTGTAAAAGTATGTAGTGAGTTGATGTTTACAATTAGGATTCATGAGGTAAATCTCGCTTTACTGACTACATTCGTCAAAGATGGAGAACCTCTCGGCTCATAAAACCTCTCTACAAGCATCTTACTGACTGATACTAATACTAAATACTGACTGATTTTTATTAAGTAGCCTTTTGACCAGATATATATTCTTATATATAATTTCATTTCAGATAGATATATCATATATATATATATATATGTATAACGAATTCTTAAGGAACCTGGTCCCAGAATATTTTTTGCCCGTGTAAATATTCTTCATACAACTTAAAATTCGATTTAAATAAGATATATTTACTCTAGATATATTCAGTACAGGTTCGATTATCTGATTAACACTAATTAAATTAAATTAAAGGCGAGGGAATTACAATATTTAAATAATTCTAAAAAGTAAAAAAACTACTTATTTAACTAATTATGCCAATTTGAATAAATCAATTTTTAAAAACAAATTAAAAAACGTACTTGATAAAAACGAATATGGAAATTGGAACATTCATCAATCAATCCTCTAGGGGAGAGAGAGTGAGGGGGGGGCACATACCGAAGAGACAGAAAATAGGATGGCAAACACTCCAGTACACTACCCTGTCTCCAATTTGTATCCTTTTAATCCACTTCTCTAGTCTAACCTAGGAAAGAACTCACCTTCTGTGGGCTAATATTCCCTCTTAAATTAAAAGTTCACAGGATAATAAGCATCAGCTCTATTAATTAAGATTAATACACTAATTAAACAATTTAATTCTATCAAGTTTTGTTTTATTGTAGATCATTCCACCTTTCACTAATTTGTATATTTTAATATCAAAATTTCAGTTCTTAAGTGAAGGAATCAAATCAGCTATCACATTTCAAATTAAAATAAAAACGCAGCCAATTTATAAAATTCGACGGAAAGAAGCGTTGGAGGTAGGAATCCGTTAAGCATGGTGGATTTCCCTGGTAATCTGTGGTGGAAACTTTGTTATAACGCCATATCCTGCCATGAATTCCTGGACTTGGTTCCTCCATGAAGATCTTTGTCGGCCTATTCTTCTTCTTCCTTAAGGGCACCAGTCCAGGATCATTTTGGGTATTCTATTATTATCCATCCTAATAAAGTGTCCAAACCACTCTAATCGCTTTATTGTGAACCTATCTATTAATGCTAGGATACGACATTATAATACAATCATCAAGCCGGTGATACTTTATGGAACAGAAACCTCTTGTCTTCCCAGCCTAGAGAGGCTTCTGAAAATATAAAGAAGAATTCTCAGAAGAATCTACGGACCTAGGAGAACACCTGAAGGATACAGGTTGAGGTCGAATGAAGAAATTTATAGGGAAACAACGGACTTTTATTGTAATTTTTCAGACTTGGTCGATTTTTTTTCTTAAACTTCCTTTTAAAAACACCAATTTTTGGTAAGTTATAGGAGACGCTGATGTGCTATTTCCCAGAGCGTCCCTAACATAGCAATTAGGCAATTGGTAGATCAGGAAAGAACACGATCCTCTACACAATAGAAACAAGAAGATTAATATATTATTGTCAATTATTACCCATTGGGAAAGCGCTATAACTTGAATTAATTACAGCTTTACTGCTTCTGCTCTCTTCCCAACGCCTCTGTGTTTTTCCTTCCTTTCCTCTGTCCACTTTTTCGATGCTGTTTCTTTACTAGAGTCTTGTTCAATTTTCTTGTTCCTGATCTTATTCCTGAATTGTCGCCTATTCGAAATTTCATCTTTAGAGATTTTAACTAATTCCATATTGTATAATTGTAGCCGTCTTGTTCTAAATTTATCTGTGATGTTTTCTGTATTTTCATAGAGTTCCTTAGTAGGTCTTTTGATCCAGATTCCATCCCGAAGAACAGCGCCATAATTAATCCTCACTGCAGGTTTTCCATTGAGAACCTGTAATTCGCAGAGTCGAAGTGACTTCCATCCGTAAATCTAAATATATGCCATACATGATTTTATCACGCATTTTTTTTTTATAGTTGTATGATCTATAATACATTGTCTGGGGTCCATTGTGTTTGATAGTTGTGTGATATATCATACATTGTCTGGTTTACTTTGACCAGTGCACGTTCTAAGAATCAGATAAATTATAGAAAAACTTCATATATTTTTTTCCATAAATGTTCAATAAACGATGTTTACATGAAGGGGTACCTACATTCTCTCCCTGGTGCTGAAATATCCTGAATTATTCCGCTATATTAAAGCTCCTTCCTTTAAAGACTATTGGTCACAAAATTTACGTTACGATAAAATTGCAAATATTATGCCCCTCAATGATTTCAAGGCAATTTACACTTTAGTAATAATAAAACTATTGGTAACGGTGATCACTTTTTCAAAGTTAGGCCTCTTCTTGAAATAGAAACTCATTTCAGGACATTGAGCCTGAAAAAGGCAACTTAATCGATGATCCCGTACAAGGGAAATAGGGCAAGCTCGGAAAAGCAGTACGTCCCAAAAAAAAACAAACAAGAAATGGGGATTTCAACTTTTTGTTCGGGCAGGGGTCTCTAGTATCATTTATGATTTCTTGATTTATTCCGGCTCATCCGATAGCACATTTAAAAATATCAAATTTAGTAATCATGAACATCGATTCCTACTATCCTCAAAGGGTCGTCTTGCTTTATGCAAATCTATTTAAGATAAACAAACCACTTTCATCAATTTATTTTTGATAATTAGTTTACATCACTGAAGGTTTTAGTATGTTTGAGAAACCAATTCTGCATACTGAGTTTAGGGACAATAAGATAAAACCAATTAAGGGGGTTGAAACTGACTGCTGACAAAGTAGTTAAAAAAAAGGAAGTTTTGAGGAATACTTTGACAAAAAAAAAAATGTTGTTAAGTGGATGGACAACAAACTATATGTGCCGAATTTGAAGCATTTAGTACTAGCCAGGGAACCGGACAATGTATGACTTATCACACATCCCTGGAACTTCCAGGAAAATTAAAAAAAGAAGGAAGGAATAATTCATACCATTTGAAGTATGAGCCCATTTTAAAACACAAAAATACAAGGAAAACAAAATTTATCATCCCAATTCACTTTTGTCTCTTTAAAGGTTAAATATATATATATATAACTTATATAGTTCCAAAAACAAAATATTTAAAAAAGGAAAATAAGGAAGAATCGACTCGCACGAGAACTGGTTTAATACTGACTTTATTGCCATTTTGATTCTCTATTTATAGTAACTGCATGGTAACAGCTGTGTACAATGCCATCTTGTTATTAGCGACTATGCGATCATCAGTCTTGTCTTAACTTATATATATATATATATATATATATTATATATATATATATATATATATATATATATATATATATATATATATATATATATATATATATATATATATCATAGTTACAGGTGGCTCCCAAGTAAACAATTCTTAGAATAATAATAAGATACCTAGAATTGTTATGCACTTTTAGATGCAGTTGCAGTTGTCAGGTGGTACACAAGTAAACGAATCGTCAATACCAATTCCTTTATAAGTCTAGAGGAGAAGCTCCTCGCACATACTTATATATATACATATATATATATATATATAGTGCCAGGAACAAAATATTTAAAAAAGGAAAATAAGGAAGAATCGACTCGCACGAGAACTGGTTTAATACTGACTTTATTGGCATTTTGATTCTCTATTTATGGTAGCTACATGTTAACAGCTGTTTACAATGCCAGCTTGATATTAGCGAAAACCTCAACCTTCCGTCACCAGCCTGCTCCCTGGATGTGTCAAAAAATTAAAGATCTTCAAAGGAAGCGTGATGCGGCCCGAAGATGCTTTAGACGAATAAGGTTAACTGATGACTATCAAGCGTTTAGGGCTCCCCGCAATTTGACACAGTCGACAATCAGGTAGGCAAAAACCAAATACTTCCACGAAGCCCTTTCATCTGCTCCCGATTCTAAATCCAAATGGCATCTCCTACGAAAGCTTTCTCTTCTTAATTCATCTTCTTCTAGGCCCTTTCCAGCCTCTCCCAATGAAATAAACTCATATTTTTTGCCCACCTCAGTTAATACTTCAAAATCATCCTCTCCCGTATTTTTCCTAGCACCATCTTTCAACCCTGACAACTTTTACTTCGCTGACATTTCACCCAACGACATTATTTCCTCTGTTCTGAAATCCCACTCCAACTCCACAGGCTTCGATGGGATTCCTGTCAAACTGCTAAAATCCTGCCTTATCGATATTATGCCTGTCCTACACTTTATATACATTTTTTCACTGCAAAACGGATTATTACCAACCACCTGGAAAAAAACCATAGTCCACCCTATCAATAAATCCTCTAACTCTGTCTCACTCAAATACTACCGCCCAATCTCAATCCTCTCCAACCTTTCCAAACCTCTAGAAAGAATAGTCCAGTCACAGATGTCAAATTTCCTCGAACAGTCCAACCTCCTTGACCCACTTCAATCAGGTTTCCGTCCCGGTTTCTCTACACAATCGGCACTTACCAAAATCACCAATGAAATACCTACCGCTGAACGACAAAAAAATAACAGGGCTTATCCTTCTTGATTTTACTAAAGCTTTTGATTCCTTGGACCATTCTATCCTTTTTAGCAAACTCAAATCAATGTCCTTTTCTAACAGTTCTATCCGAAGCTTCCCGGCTTGAGGATCGTTTACTCTGATTTCTTCCGCTTTTCCTAACAACATACGTGTGAGCTTTAGTGACTACGAAAACTCTTTCCTCCTAGGTTTAAGTGTCATTAGATTATCAAAAATAAGTCATGTTACTGTATTTTCGTCCAATTCATCAGTCTTAATATCTTAAGAGTCGCGTTTCATGTAATTCGATACTTCTACTATTTTGGCGCCAGATTTTATTCTTCTTGGCCCCAAACTATAAAAATACACAATCGTGACTGTTAGCGACGACTTGGCGGATACAACACTTTCCTTCTAGAGAGCGCTATCTCAATTTATCCCATCATGTAACAGGTCGATTTTTTTTTTAATTTATGTTCATTAATGATACAGTTAAAATAATCGGCTGGGATCGGGTTTTAATTGTGATAATCTTTTTGTTCAACGGTTACAGTGGGACCATAGTCTCGGGGATTTGAGCTTATAGAAATAAATTTAGAAAGGGAATATGGAGCGAGTAGTCCAAGCAGTATAATAGAGACAGATTTTTGTTTATGCAATGACTGAATTTTGGCATTGGAGAACCTCTCGGCTCATAAAACCACTCTACAAGCATCTTTAACTCGATGATACAACGTCGATGGTAAGCGTCTTGCATCTTAACAGGTATAAACGTTTCATGTTTTTGCTTTTCTTTTTCAATTACTTTTTTTTGTTTTTAACGTTTTGAGAATTATCCAATAGTTATCTAGACAATGTAACAGGTAAGGTTACAATATTTTATTGTAATTTCCCTTTTAAATATTTTACCGAAATTATTATTAATGTTATTAAAAAAATAAATTGTTATTACATTTTTCATTATTATGAAAAGATGAAATTCATCAGATGAATGGATGACATACTGTCAGTTATAACATTCTTTTTAATATATACTACATGCTCTTATTTATGTATCATTTCAGCATAATTCTCGGTATTTTAGTTGTGTTTTTTTTTTCTTGATCAGAACAACCTTTTCGTTTATATTAATTTTCAAGAACTTATGTAAATACTGACTGATTTTTATTAAGTAGCCTTTTGACCAGATATATATTCTTATATATAATTTCATTTCAGATAGATATATCATATATATATATATGTATAACGACTTCTTAAGGAACCTGGTCCCAGAATATTTTTTGCCTGTGTAAATATTCTTCATACAACTTAAAATTCGATTTTAATAAGATATATTCTTCTATTAGTCATATATTCTGCGTCCTCTTTATCCTGGGCTGTGATGACTTGGTCATATGCAAATAATAGGTGGTAAAGGTAAAAGTCATTATGCATATGTAGCCCCATCCTTCCATTCACTTGTAGCACCTTGAATAAATATTTTCAATAGGGTAGGACTTGAAGGAGTCCTTTAGAACTTGGGATAGTTTGTTTCCAAATTGTATTTTTCATATGCTATTATGGTAGATATGTTTAACAACACAAATTATGAGGTCATTAATGTTTGCTTTTCGCATGGACTCCTAGAGAAGTTAACATTGAACTCTGTCGATAGGCCTTTTCAAGATCGATAAATACTAGGCTAAGCTGTTTCTGTTTGCTTTCACATTTTTCTAAAAGCTGCCTCAAACTAAATATATGATCAATATATGACTTTCTCACAGTAAAACCGCATTGCACTTCTGGCATTGTTCTATTCTTTTATTCCGTACCCCTCCGTAAACCATTATAATTGTGTTGTTAACACGTATGCCCTTATAATTAATTAGTTAATTGGTTTTCTATTGTACTCTTATGATCATTCTATGCTTCAGCATATCTCCTGTAGCCCAACTGACTTGTAATCGTAGAGCACTGGAGCTTCCCAGATTTGGTTTTTTACTTTTCCTCTTTCTTCCACATAATTTCTTCTATTCTCGTCTGAATAGGAGCTTAAACACTTATGATACTCTTTCTATCTAATTTCCCTTAAGCTATCCTGTTCTTTTTCGTAGTAGTTGGCGTCATTATTTGGAGCATAAGCTCCTATTACCACAACTTCTCTCCCATAAAAAGTTAAATCCATTATAATTAGTATTTCACTAATAAAATCCCATCCTTTTCAATTTTTCCTTCAAAATCTTCTTTTATTATGACGGAGACACACCCTTGGCCCTTGTGCTTCTGTCAACTCCACTCCACATGTGTATATAGTCCCCCATGGCCTCTTCACCGCTACCTTTCTTCTTCGTCTCAGTCAGTACTATAACATCCATATTGCATCTTTTCACTTCTGCCGGGATACTGTACATTTTTGTTGCTATGCCCTGAACATTTCATTTTATGACCAAAATGTCTTTCTTTTCGTTCATGAAATCCAGGCTTCTTATTTTCTTCTCTTAAACTGTTGAAAGAGGAAGCCTAGAGCCTCTGTACTCTGTACTTTGCATTCTACCAAACATTCCTTATCGTCTGCATAGCTTTCGAGTTCAGTAATTAAGTGTAAGGTGGGTGACAGCTCAAATATCACAAAGTCAGTCTAAAGCACCACTAAGCCATAGTGTCTTTTTGAAGTCGGGGGATACAGTTTGCTGTTATAGCTGGATATCTATCATCTCCATCGGAAATACAATTATACCACCGGATATCTCAAGAATCAAAGAGTTCATTACAATAATTGAGAACTGTAACCCATCTCGCGCGCTGAAGGGTGAAGCACAGTCATTTTGAGGTCGTTTTGATGCGTAACGAGATTTCCAATCAATATAACTTTTGACTCAAAGAAGCTTCGAAGTTCGTTTAGGTTTCAATCGTCAGCTGTCTTCAAAATGTATGCCGGATGTATTCCAGCAAACGCCACCAATGTTGATCCGATCGAGCATCAACAGTGTGACAGAAGTGCACTGGTCTGCTTGCAAAGCATCACAGCACACTTTAGATTGGAAAGAAGAACATTATTTACGACGTGTATGCCGAAGAACTATTGTTTCCTTTCATATAATACATAATTAATGATATTTTATATTATAAATATTACCCGTTACGTAAACGTATTCACGTACAACACAGCCGTGTCCATAACACACCCCCCGGCCACACCCCATTTTTTAATTTTTTTTCGTCAATTTGAAGTTTATTCTTTTTAAGACCAAAAACGTTAAATTGTAGGCATACATTTAATTGTTAGCTAAACCTATCTTTAGTCAACATAAATTCTCTGTTATATTCTCTCTCAATCTTACCATTTTTCAAGATAACAGACATTTATTCTGATCTAAAACTGAAAAGTTGATACATAAGATTAAGTCAAAGAACGCAAATCACTTTTCTCTCCCTGGTCCAAGCCTGGCACTTTGCAGTTATAACGCTACAACGTTCTTTAAATTGAGCCGTGCTATTTGTTTTTGATTTCTTTAATAATAGAATTTACCAGGAATATGATTGTAATAATAAGTTATTATTTAAGAATTCTTTGAATCCAAAATAAAAAGTCCCATAAAGGGAGCAGGGTAAATCAAACTAACACTAATAATTTTAGAAAAGTGAAATTACATATTTAAGTTAGATGTAGGTATTACTAGAATGCAACAAACAAATTTTTTATAAAATCGAATAAATGGATGTTCTTCTTTAAATTATGGGTTTTAACGAGCTTATTAATGTCGTAAAATAGCATGTATTTAGAAGATAATTATTTCTTAGAAAAAAAGCTTAATAAAACGAAAATAAAAGATGATTGGATAGTAATTTTGCTACTAATGACAGATGCATAGAAAAAAGGTTTGTATGAAAACTCAATGAAATTAAGAGGTCAATTCAATAGGAACTTTATTAGATACATTTTAATTTATAATCAAATGTCATAATAATAAAGCACTATATAATGTTAAACTTCTATTGAACTTGTCTTTGATTGATTTTTGTGATGATTGAACATGGTTGCGACGAAATATTTGTATTAGAAAAAAAAAATCTTATCCCAAAAAGGAAGGTCCCGATAGAGATGGAAGGCCCTCGATTCTGAACTCTCATCGGCAGTTCATTATTTCTCCGCACTGAAGAACACTTCATCACAGGCCCTTTTCCTCTCGTCCATAGAAGAAGGGAGATGGCATTTTCAATTAATTGCGTTTTCTCCAGTTAGTAGTTTTCTTTTGCTCAGCTAGCGCCTTATGCCGGAGAGGTCCACACGTATCTAGTGGTACCAACCTTACCGGCCAAACGGGCAGCCTTGGCTCCACACGTTCGCTCCAAGAGGCACGAAAAGAACAAAGAAGTTCGTACTTTACGGGTATGACGCGGACGCGGACCTGACCGAGGTCACTGAGGATCTTAAAGCAAGTCTGCCCGGATTCAAATCATTAAAACAGCTATGCGGAGGGATGAAAGGAATGTACTTCGCCCCACTCTAAGACGGATGCCATCGTAATGTCATTCCAGAGTGTGAGTAAGAAACCTCTACCAAAGACTTTTACCGTGGACTGCGAGGATAGAAGATTATCCACTTCAATCCTCTACCTTGGCGTAGACTTTGATAGGCATCTAACCTTTTCAAAGCACGTTCAGGCAAGATTGAAGTTAGCACGACAGAAATCCCACAGGCTATACCATCTGCTCTTGTCGCCGCAGCTCTCACTGAGGCTGAAGTTACAGATCTACAAATCCATCATAAGACCTACGTTGCTCTATGGACCACCGCTTATGAGACACCTCTACAAAACAACGCTGAAGCACCTGCAGCAGTACCAGAACTCCATCCTTAGATAGATAGTGCGTGGCACATCGCTCGAGGGGGCACTTAACACCACGATCCGGGAGGAGCTTCGGCTCCCCTCGGTGCCTGAGCACATAGGTCGGAGGCACATCAAATTCTTTGATGGACTGAAGACCTGTGTGACCCCCCTATTTAGGGACTTGAAACCACCTCCCAGACCTGGGAGGTGGCAGGGCAGTGTCCCCTTGGTCGATGTGCTCGCACTTGATCTAGGGTTGGGGTAAGTACTCCCTTGTCCTTACCATCTCTTCCTTTTTCCTTCTTCCTTCTTCCCCTTTCTTCTTTCTACTACTATTCCCCATCCAGCTAAACGGTCCCTCCCCGTTTGTAATGTATAGAGCCAGCGGGCATGTGCCGGGTGGAGTAAAAACCGCCATCAGCGGACTCAGCCCACTGTATCGCCTTAAAATACCGGAAGGTAATCGAAGGTTTTAGTTTGTATAGAAGCTCATAGTTATAAGAATAATTATAGTTTGTAATTAATTGTAAATAAATTTTGGAGGGAGAGAAAAAAGAAAAAGAAAAAACAATAAAAAACAAAACAAAACAATTAGGCCTTCACACAAAAATATTTTATACGAAGCCGTAAGAGAGTATATAGTGCAGAGATCTTATATTATTTCAGATCGATCTTTAGATGAAATCTAAAAAATCGAATTATTAAGTAATTTTAAATTAAATAAGCATTAAATATTGTAATTATCTATATTTATGCAACATACCAAGCTTGACTGTCGATGACAAACTTGATGAAGGAATACAGAGTTAGTTATGGTAGGTTAGAGATTTCAGTATTTCCATGCGCAACACAGTGTATTACGCTAAATTTACCTACGAAACGTAATTTATTGCCAGATTGTAAAACGCCCATATATCACCGACTATGTATACATATATGTATTTGTATATTGCTTATCCAAAATAAATTCTTGAAAAGAGAAAAAAACATACGAAACGGGCAGATTTAACGTTACTTTTAATATAGGGGTTGTAAAAAAATAGATCCTAAAGACAAGGATGGAATAAAATAATAGAAACATACCTATCCGTTATTCACATCGCTTATTTGGCAGTGGAGTTGAAAAACCTGGTGAAACTCAATCACACTAACAGATTCACTCAAAAGAGGTACAGAGTAGGAATGAAATAGGTACCAAGATTTCGTGCTCACTAAAAACTACTCTAGATAAATGCGCCAACTGCGACGATTTCCACTTTGCGACTTTAACAGGAAGACCTACTTTTCTTTTCTTAGAAATTAGAAGAATAAGGTACACTTGAGGTTGAAGCTCGTCTTTACCATTACCATCCAACCTTTAACATAGACTCATCTAACGGGAGCAAGAATCCGAACAGACCTCAGACCGATTAGATTACAACACAAAACATTGGTTATAATTTTCATTTTAGATAAGGTGGTTGACTCGTTGAAGGTCAGCCGCATTTGGTCCAATGTTTTAACGAAATCTACCGTTAGATCTCTGTTTGTGTGTGAAAGTGAGTCTTTAAAAGCTTGAAAGCAAAGATCACTTTTATCTATGGGAATAGAAGGATCAAGATTTTTATTAGATATTTGTTTGGTAGTTTTGACGTAATTTTGGGTGCAAAACAATAATTTACAAACTAAAAAAAAAGAATACGCGATGATAAATATCAGTAGAGAGCGATAAATTAGCAAGAAGACATTTAAAATCCATTAGAAACGAAAGGAGATTCAGCCCTATTATTTTGTAAAAAAAAATAAATAATGCACAAAACTTATTGTGGAGTGCTCGTATGGATTAATGTTTTTTTTTTATGGTAACAAAATAAATGGAAACGTGTATTTTATTTATGCATGCGTGTGTGTTTTTTTTTGTTTTTTTTACGTGGGCAGGTGGAAATCTTCAAAAGACAGGGATAGGCCCGTACCTATCCGTGTGTGAGATTTTTACCCACTAAAACCACCTCCCTACACTTGTTTTCCACACTCCACAGCTAGGACAGGTGGACATCTCCTCCAGACATCATCTCATCATGGGGAGTAGACCAATCAGCAGATGGCCAACGGAGTAAGGAAGAACCTGCAACCAACGAGAAGACATGCCGATCGGATGGACATAATGAATAATCAGTAACTAATATAGACTTAATTATCGTTCTGTTTCTTTAATTCATTATACTATGTATAGAAATAAAATGCAATTAATTTCTTCAATCTTCATTTGTAATACAGTCCACTCTTACCAAAGAGAGAAGGTACCATATCAAATGAGATTAAGATGGTGTCTTTCCCTACCTTAAACACAGGTAGAGAAGTTAAAATCATTAAGGGAATGAACATATACTTATTAGATATTTTGAGAATCAGTGAAGTGAGGAAGAATGGAATTAGTTTAAGAAGATGAAGATGGGTAATCACACAATCGTGACTGTTAGCGACGACTTGGCGGGTACAACACTTTCCTTCTAGAGAGCGCTATCTCAATTTATCCCTTCATGTAACAGGTCGATTTTTTTTTTTATTTATGTTCATTAATGATACAGTTAAAATAATCGGCTGGGATCGGGTTTTAATTGTGATAATCTTTTTGTTCAACGGTTACAGTGGGACCATAGTCTCGGGGATTTGAGCTTATAGAAATAAATTTAGAAAGGGAATATGGAGCGAGTAGTCCAAACAGTAAAATAGAGACAGATTTTTGTTTATGCAATGACTGAATTTTGGCATGTGGAATCAGATAGACATTATATAAAAATCATAAAAAGATGACTTACTTATTCACTGTAAAAGTATGTAGTGAGTTGATGTTTACAATTAGGATTCATGAGGTAAATCTCGCTTTACTGACTACATTCGTCAAAGATGGAGAACCTCTCGGCTCATAAAACCTCTCTACAAGCATCTTACTGACTGATACTAATACTAAATACTGACTGATTTTTATTAAGTAGCCTTTTGACCAGATATATATTCTTATATATAATTTCATTTCAGATAGATATATCATATATATATATATATATGTATAACGAATTCTTAAGGAACCTGGTCCCAGAATATTTTTTGCCCGTGTAAATATTCTTCATACAACTTAAAATTCGATTTAAATAAGATATATTTACTCTAGATATATTCAGTACAGGTTCGATTATCTGATTAACACTAATTAAATTAAATTAAAGGCGAGGGAATTACAATATTTAAATAATTCTAAAAAGTAAAAAAACTACTTATTTAACTAATTATGCCAATTTGAATAAATCAATTTTTAAAAACAAATTAAAAAACGTACTTGATAAAAACGAATATGGAAATTGGAACATTCATCAATCAATCCTCTAGGGGAGAGAGAGTGAGGGGGGGGCACATACCGAAGAGACAGAAAATAGGATGGCAAACACTCCAGTACACTACCCTGTCTCCAATTTGTATCCTTTTAATCCACTTCTCTAGTCTAACCTAGGAAAGAACTCACCTTCTGTGGGCTAATATTCCCTCTTAAATTAAAAGTTCACAGGATAATAAGCATCAGCTCTATTAATTAAGATTAATACACTAATTAAACAATTTAATTCTATCAAGTTTTGTTTTATTGTAGATCATTCCACCTTTCACTAATTTGTATATTTTAATATCAAAATTTCAGTTCTTAAGTGAAGGAATCAAATCAGCTATCACATTTCAAATTAAAATAAAAACGCAGCCAATTTATAAAATTCGACGGAAAGAAGCGTTGGAGGTAGGAATCCGTTAAGCATGGTGGATTTCCCTGGTAATCTGTGGTGGAAACTTTGTTATAACGCCATATCCTGCCATGAATTCCTGGACTTGGTTCCTCCATGAAGATCTTTGTCGGCCTATTCTTCTTCTTCCTTAAGGGCACCAGTCCAGGATCATTTTGGGTATTCTATTATTATCCATCCTAATAAAGTGTCCAAACCACTCTAATCGCTTTATTGTGATTTTTTCGAGAATGGTATTCTGAGGACCCATTATCTCTCGCACTACTGTATTTTATTTATGTGTGTATGTGGAAATCTTCCATTCTATTTATTTCACTCCCGTTACAAATTTAATCAATTATTGTAATATAATAATACGGCAATATTTGATTTTTACTCTATCCGTTCTTTCATCATTAATTCATAATTTTTGGAAATATATATAATTTATGTATCTCAATATAGTTGAATTTATATTAAGACAAATTGTAACGTATTTGCGAAATATTTTGAGGAATTGCTAAACTGTGAGGAGCCTGGGGAAAGGATGACAATGATCGATAACACCCCCCCCCCCCCTCCCCCGGAAGCGGAATCGTATCCACCAGATGATGAGGAACAGGATGGTATCATCGCGTCCCTAAAGAACAACAAAGCGGCAGGAGAAGACGGTGTGCTTGCCGAGATGTGGAAGTTGACTGGGGGTGATTTCAGAAAGATAATCATGGAGCTGATGATGGATGTCTGGAGCGAGGAAAAGATTCCCCAAAGAATGGAAAACAGCCTTGATACACCCGTTACTGAAAAAGGGTGATAAAACTGATGTCAATAATTACAGGGGGATCTCCCTACTACCGGTCACCTACAAAAGATTTTCTAAAGCTTTACTATACAGGTTATACCCACAAGTAGACTCCAAGGTCGGAGAATACCAAGGGGGTTTCAGGAAAAATAGATTTTGTCAGGAACAAATTTTGAGCCTTAATCTCTTTCGTCAACTTTACGAAGGAATATGATTCGGTAGATAGGAAAACGCTACTTGAGGTACTAAAAGAATACGGAGTTGACCAGAAGACTAGAAAATTGATAAGGCTAACGATAACAGGGACTGAATCTAAAGAAAAATTCCAGGAAAGTATGAGCGAACCATTTCCGATCAAAACGGGACTCAGAAAAGGAGACGGTTTGTCTCCAGTGCTTTTTAACGTGATACTGGACAAGATCGTGAAGGAGCTTTGGAAAATCAACAATTCAGGTGCAACCCTAGGGACTAAGAACAATCACGTCAAAGATAAATGCCTCGCATATGCGGACGACCTTGCCCTTTTAGCAGACAGAGGAAGAGGCAATTGCTCAAATAAACACCCTCTCGGAAGTAGCGAGGAAAGCAGACTTACAAATATCTTTTGAGAAAACGGAACTGATGACCACAGACTTGGGTTTTAAGAAGAAAAAGGTTGAAACTAAATACGGGAAAATTAAAGTAACGCAGAGATTTAAATACCTCGGAGAAATCATATGCAGCAATGGGTCGGATGGAGGGGTTATTAAGGAGAAAGTCGCCAAATTGGAGAAATTAAGCTTCGCCACCAGTAATTTTTACAACAACAAGAACCTATCTATTAATGCTAGGATACGACATTATAATACAATCATCAAGCCGGTGATACTTTATGGAACAGAAACCTCTTGTCTTCCCAGCCTAGAGAGGCTTCTGAAAATATAAAGAAGAATTCTCAGAAGAATCTACGGACCTAGGAGAACACCTGAAGGATACAGGTTGAGGTCGAATGAAGAAATTTATAGGGAAACAACGGACTTTTATTGTAATTTTTCAGACTTGGTCGATTTTTTTTCTTAAACTTCCTTTTAAAAACACCAATTTTTGGTAAGTTATAGGAGACGCTGATGTGCTATTTCCCAGAGCGTCCCTAACATAGCAATTAGGCAATTGGTAGATCAGGAAAGAACACGATCCTCTACACAATAGAAACAAGAAGATTAATATATTATTGTCAATTATTACCCATTGGGAAAGCGCTATAACTTGAATTAATTACAGCTTTACTGCTTCTGCTCTCTTCCCAACGCCTCTGTGTTTTTCCTTCCTTTCCTCTGTCCACTTTTTCGATGCTGTTTCTTTACTTGAGTCTTGTTCAATTTTCTTGTTCCTGATCTTATTCCTGAATTGTCGCCTATTCGAAATTTCATCTTTAGAGATTTTAAATAATTCCATATTGTATAATTGTAGCCGTCTTGTTCTAAATTTATCTGTGATGTTTTCTGTATTTTCATAGAGTTCCTTAGTAGGTCTTTTGATCCAGATTCCATCCCGAAGAACAGCGCCATAATTAATCCTCACTGCAGGTTTTCCATTGAGAACCTGTAATTCGCAGAGTCGAAGTGACTTCCATCCGTAAATCTAAATATATGCCATACATGATTTTATCACGCATTTTTTTTTAATAGTTGTATGATCTATAATACATTGTCTGGGGTCCATTGTGTTTGATAGTTGTGTGATATATCATACATTGTCTGGTTTACTTTGACCAGTGCACGTTCTAAGAATCAGATAAATTATAGAAAAACTTCATATATTTTTTTCCATAAATGTTCAATAAACGATGTTTACATGAAGGGGTACCTACATTCTCTCCCTGGTGCTGAAATATCCTGAATTATTCCGCTATATTAAAGCTCCTTCCTTTAAAGACTATTGGTCACAAAATTTACGTTACGATAAAATTGCAAATATTATGCCCCTCAATGATTTCAAGGCAATTTACACTTTAGTAATAATAAAACTATTGGTAACGGTGATCACTTTTTCAAAGTTAGGCCTCTTCTTGAAATAGAAACTCATTTCAGGACATTGAGCCTGAAAAAGGCAACTTAATCGATGATCCCGTACAAGGGAAATAGGGCAAGCTCGGAAAAGCAGTACGTCCCAAAAAAAAACAAACAAGAAATGGGGATTTCAACTTTTTGTTCGGGCAGGGGTCTCTAGTATCATTTATGATTTCTTGATTTATTCCGGCTCATCCGATAGCACATTTAAAAATATCAAATTTAGTAATCATGAACATCGATTCCTACTATCCTCAAAGGGTCGTCTTGCTTTATGCAAATCTATTTAAGATAAACAAACCACTTTCATCAATTTATTTTTGATAATTAGTTTACATCACTGAAGGTTTTAGTATGTTTGAGAAACCAATTCTGCATACTGAGTTTAGGGACAATAAGATAAAACCAATTAAGGGGGTTGAAACTGACTGCTGACAAAGTAGTTAAAAAAAAGGAAGTTTTGAGGAATACTTTGACAAAAAAAAAAATGTTGTTAAGTGGATGGACAACAAACTATATGTGCCGAATTTGAAGCATTTAGTACTAGCCAGGGAACCGGACAATGTATGACTTATCACACATCCCTGGAACTTCCAGGAAAATTAAAAAAAGAAGGAAGGAATAATTCATACCATTTGAAGTATGAGCCCATTTTAAAACACAAAAATACAAGGAAAACAAAATTTATCATCCCAATTCACTTTTGTCTCTTTAAAGGTTAAATATATATATATATAACTTATATAGTTCCAAAAACAAAATATTTAAAAAAGGAAAATAAGGAAGAATCGACTCGCACGAGAACTGGTTTAATACTGACTTTATTGCCATTTTGATTCTCTATTTATAGTAACTGCATGGTAACAGCTGTGTACAATGCCATCTTGTTATTAGCGACTATGCGATCATCAGTCTTGTCTTAACTTATATATATATATATATATATATATTATATATATATATATATATATATATATATATATATATATATATATATATATATATCATAGTTACAGGTGGCTCCCAAGTAAACAATTCTTAGAATAATAATAAGATACCTAGAATTGTTATGCACTTTTAGATGCAGTTGCAGTTGTCAGGTGGTACACAAGTAAACGAATCGTCAATACCAATTCCTTTATAAGTCTAGAGGAGAAGCTCCTCGCACATACTTATATATATACATATATATATATATATATAGTGCCAGGAACAAAATATTTAAAAAAGGAAAATAAGGAAGAATCGACTCGCACGAGAACTGGTTTAATACTGACTTTATTGGCATTTTGATTCTCTATTTATGGTAGCTACATGTTAACAGCTGTTTACAATGCCAGCTTGATATTAGCGAAAACCTCAACCTTCCGTCACCAGCCTGCTCCCTGGATGTGTCAAAAAATTAAAGATCTTCAAAGGAAGCGTGATGCGGCCCGAAGATGCTTTAGACGAATAAGGTTAACTGATGACTATCAAGCGTTTAGGGCTCCCCGCAATTTGACACAGTCGACAATCAGGTAGGCAAAAACCAAATACTTCCACGAAGCCCTTTCATCTGCTCCCGATTCTAAATCCAAATGGCATCTCCTACGAAAGCTTTCTCTTCTTAATTCATCTTCTTCTAGGCCCTTTCCAGCCTCTCCCAATGAAATAAACTCATATTTTTTGCCCACCTCAGTTAATACTTCAAAATCATCCTCTCCCGTATTTTTCCTAGCACCATCTTTCAACCCTGACAACTTTTACTTCGCTGACATTTCACCCAACGACATTATTTCCTCTGTTCTGAAATCCCACTCCAACTCCACAGGCTTCGATGGGATTCCTGTCAAACTGCTAAAATCCTGCCTTATCGATATTATGCCTGTCCTACACTTTATATACATTTTTTCACTGCAAAACGGATTATTACCAACCACCTGGAAAAAAACCATAGTCCACCCTATCAATAAATCCTCTAACTCTGTCTCACTCAAATACTACCGCCCAATCTCAATCCTCTCCAACCTTTCCAAACCTCTAGAAAGAATAGTCCAGTCACAGATGTCAAATTTCCTCGAACAGTCCAACCTCCTTGACCCACTTCAATCAGGTTTCCGTCCCGGTTTCTCTACACAATCGGCACTTACCAAAATCACCAATGAAATACCTACCGCTGAACGACAAAAAAATAACAGGGCTTATCCTTCTTGATTTTACTAAAGCTTTTGATTCCTTGGACCATTCTATCCTTTTTAGCAAACTCAAATCAATGTCCTTTTCTAACAGTTCTATCCGATGGTTCCAATCCTTCCTCTCTGATAGATCTTAAGCAGTTTCCATACCTAATCACCCCCTTTTCTCACTCTTTCCACAGGCGTGGCACAGGGCTCAAGTATCTCTCCTCTTCTGTTCAACTGCTATATCAATGAACTTCCGAAATCTGTTCACCACTGTTCTCATCATCTATATGCTGACGACTTCCAAATATATCTGTCATTTCCTCCTTCTGAGCTATTTGTTGCGTTCGCTAGTATTCAGGAAGACCTAGATAGGATCTGTGCCTGGGCAAAGCTGAACAAACTGGAATTGAAGGCAATAAAAACTCAGGCCATTGTTTTAGGTTCCAATGCCCTCCTTACATCCATCCACACCCTCCCAACATTACTCCTAAACGATCATCCTATCACGATTACCTCCTCTGTGAAAAACCTAGGCATCGCCATCGACCAAAACCTTTCTTGGAAATCCCACATCGCCCAGATATCCCGACGGTCAATTAGTTCCCTGAAGTTGTTCCATCGTTTTCGTCATCTCTTTACACAATCTTCCCGTAAGCTTCTCGTATCTTCTCTCATCATCCCCCACTTTGACTATTGTAGCTTGGTATATGGAGGCCTTTCTAAAATGCTTGAAGACAGACTAAAGAAAATAATGAACTGCTCTCTAACTGTTTATTTACTTACTATTATTTTTTTTGTTTATATATTTCTTTTTAAATTGTTTTCTGTCCTGTTTTACACGCTTTATGATTTGTAACATAAATGTTCCAGAAGGCCAGATAAATATTATGTTTTTTTTCTGTTCATATCTGATATTCTAAAGGGACTTAGTCCCAGAATAAAGTTACTTTTCTATTCTATTCTATTCTACGGAATAATATAATATTCTTAGAAAACATCATTAAGAATATGGAGTAGTATTATTTTGATCGCATAGTGATTATTTTTTGTAAGCCACCTTACTATAAATTATAGTATATATTTATCGGGATTTTATGTAAATATTTTTTGGATTTAATATTAAAACTAAAATATCACTTACAACTTCTTAAAACAACATCCCAGCGTTCTATTAACATTTTAAAAATGTTATGTAGTACTTGATGGGGAGGAGACCGCACTAGCATGCTCATGCTATATAGAAGTCTAGTTAGATCTAATATTGATATTATTTGTCAGAGAGCCACAGTAACCAATGGAGAAGTGGAGGTTTGCTATTTATAATTAATATAGTAGTACAGTTCCTTAATTGCCATCATCTCAATTATGACCTCAATTGTTTAAAACAAAGGATCTTAACAATCCCAGGAATCATTGTTTGGGCGGTGAAGATAACATAGCATCACATTGTTTTTTTGGAATTGGGGATTGTATTGTTTGTATTTTGTGTTTATGAACTTGTTATTCAGAATCGCATAAGTCTGCTGAAATAGATCTAAGGAAAGTAATATAGATTAGTCATTTATTTCGTAAGTGTAATAAAAATCTGTAGTATTTAAGCTTAAGCGAAAAGTTTTTCCTTTAAACAAGTAATCACCAATTGATTTAACCCAGCATAATATTTTTTTTAGAATGAGAGTTTTGTTTATTTGTATAATTAAGATCACTTACAGGAAAAAAATATAGTAATCGATAAATGGCCCACAATTGCAATAATTGAAAAAGTACAGCCACTTTGATTTGAAAAGAAAATTTAGAGTGAATAACAGAAAATCATAGCATAACATAATTTCTTGAGTCCTCAAGTTCTGCAATTCAAATTGGCAGAATGGAAACTTTGAACCGGTTGTTGGTAACTTCATAATTTTACGGACAATGACAAATTCCAGTCTCAGAGTTTGTAATTAGAGCCTCGTTTAATATTTTCGTTTCAAATTCGCTCTTTTACGACAGTCATCGCAGAAGTCCATGAACCCGGAGGATGAGTTTACAAAAGAACTTTCTTAGTAAGTTATGTTTGTTAAAATGTTTATATGGACAGACTATCAAGCTTCCCGGCTTGAGGATCGTTTACTCTGATTTCTTCCGCTTTTCCTAACAACATACGTGTGAGCTTTAGTGACTACGAAAACTCTTTCCTCCTAGGTTTAAGTGTCATTAGATTATCAAAAATAAGTCATGTTACTGTATTTTCGTCCAATTCATCAGTCTTAATATCTTAAGAGTCGCGTTTCATGTAATTCGATACTTCTACTATTTTGGCGCCAGATTTTATTCTTCTTGGCCCCAAACTATAAAAATACACAATCGTGACTGTTAGCGACGACTTGGCGGATACAACACTTTCCTTCTAGAGAGCGCTATCTCAATTTATCCCATCATGTAACAGGTCGATTTTTTTTTAAATTTATGTTCATTAATGATACAGTTAAAATAATCGGCTGGGATCGGGTTTTAATTGTGATAATCTTTTTGTTCAACGGTTACAGTGGGACCATAGTCTCGGGGATTTGAGCTTATAGAAATAAATTTAGAAAGGGAATATGGAGCGAGTAGTCCAAGCAGTATAATAGAGACAGATTTTTGTTTATGCAATGACTGAATTTTGGCATTGGAGAACCTCTCGGCTCATAAAACCACTCTACAAGCATCTTTAACTCGATGATACAACGTCGATGGTAAGCGTCTTGCATCTTAACAGGTATAAACGTTTCATGTTTTTGCTTTTCTTTTTCAATTACTTTTTTTTGTTTTTAACGTTTTGAGAATTATCCAATAGTTATCTAGACAATGTAACAGGTAAGGTTACAATATTTTATTGTAATTTCCCTTTTAAATATTTTACCGAAATTATTATTAATGTTATTAAAAAAATAAATTGTTATTACATTTTTCATTATTATGAAAAGATGAAATTCATCAGATGAATGGATGACATACTGTCAGTTATAACATTCTTTTTAATATATACTACATGCTCTTATTTATGTATCATTTCAGCATAATTCTCGGTATTTTAGTTGTGTTTTTTTTTTCTTGATCAGAACAACCTTTTCGTTTATATTAATTTTCAAGAACTTATGTAAATACTGACTGATTTTTATTAAGTAGCCTTTTGACCAGATATATATTCTTATATATAATTTCATTTCAGATAGATATATCATATATATATATATGTATAACGACTTCTTAAGGAACCTGGTCCCAGAATATTTTTTGCCTGTGTAAATATTCTTCATACAACTTAAAATTCGATTTTAATAAGATATATTCTTCTATTAGTCATATATTCTGCGTCCTCTTTATCCTGGGCTGTGATGACTTGGTCATATGCAAATAATAGGTGGTAAAGGTAAAAGTCATTATGCATATGTAGCCCCATCCTTCCATTCACTTGTAGCACCTTGAATAAATATTTTCAATAGGGTAGGACTTGAAGGAGTCCTTTAGAACTTGGGATAGTTTGTTTCCAAATTGTATTTTTCATATGCTATTATGGTAGATATGTTTAACAACACAAATTATGAGGTCATTAATGTTTGCTTTTCGCATGGACTCCTAGAGAAGTTAACATTGAACTCTGTCGATAGGCCTTTTCAAGATCGATAAATACTAGGCTAAGCTGTTTCTGTTTGCTTTCACATTTTTCTAAAAGCTGCCTCAAACTAAATATATGATCAATATATGACTTTCTCACAGTAAAACCGCATTGCACTTCTGGCATTGTTCTATTCTTTTATTCCGTACCCCTCCGTAAACCATTATAATTGTGTTGTTAACACGTATGCCCTTATAATTAATTAGTTAATTGGTTTTCTATTGTACTCTTATGATCATTCTATGCTTCAGCATATCTCCTGTAGCCCAACTGACTTGTAATCGTAGAGCACTGGAGCTTCCCAGATTTGGTTTTTTACTTTTCCTCTTTCTTCCACATAATTTCTTCTATTCTCGTCTGAATAGGAGCTTAAACACTTATGATACTCTTTCTATCTAATTTCCCTTAAGCTATCCTGTTCTTTTTCGTAGTAGTTGGCGTCATTATTTGGAGCATAAGCTCCTATTACCACAACTTCTCTCCCATAAAAAGTTAAATCCATTATAATTAGTATTTCACTAATAAAATCCCATCCTTTTCAATTTTTCCTTCAAAATCTTCTTTTATTATGACGGAGACACACCCTTGGCCCTTGTGCTTCTGTCAACTCCACTCCACATGTGTATATAGTCCCCCATGGCCTCTTCACCGCTACCTTTCTTCTTCGTCTCAGTCAGTACTATAACATCCATATTGCATCTTTTCACTTCTGCCGGGATACTGTACATTTTTGTTGCTATGCCCTGAACATTTCATTTTATGACCAAAATGTCTTTCTTTTCGTTCATGAAATCCAGGCTTCTTATTTTCTTCTCTTAAACTGTTGAAAGAGGAAGCCTAGAGCCTCTGTACTCTGTACTTTGCATTCTACCAAACATTCCTTATCGTCTGCATAGCTTTCGAGTTCAGTAATTAAGTGTAAGGTGGGTGACAGCTCAAATATCACAAAGTCAGTCTAAAGCACCACTAAGCCATAGTGTCTTTTTGAAGTCGGGGGATACAGTTTGCTGTTATAGCTGGATATCTATCATCTCCATCGGAAATACAATTATACCACCGGATATCTCAAGAATCAAAGAGTTCATTACAATAATTGAGAACTGTAACCCATCTCGCGCGCTGAAGGGTGAAGCACAGTCATTTTGAGGTCGTTTTGATGCGTAACGAGATTTCCAATCAATATAACTTTTGACTCAAAGAAGCTTCGAAGTTCGTTTAGGTTTCAATCGTCAGCTGTCTTCAAAATGTATGCCGGATGTATTCCAGCAAACGCCACCAATGTTGATCCGATCGAGCATCAACAGTGTGACAGAAGTGCACTGGTCTGCTTGCAAAGCAGCACAGCACACTTTAGATTGGAAAGAAGAACATTATTTACGACGTGTATGCCGAAGAACTATTGTTTCCTTTCATATAATACATAATTAATGATATTTTATATTATAAATATTACCCGTTACGTAAACGTATTCACGTACAACACAGCCGTGTCCATAACACACCCCCCGGCCACACCCCATTTTTTAATTTTTTTTCGTCAATTTGAAGTTTATTCTTTTTAAGACCAAAAACGTTAAATTGTAGGCATACATTTAATTGTTAGCTAAACCTATCTTTAGTCAACATAAATTCTCTGTTATATTCTCTCTCAATCTTACCATTTTTTCAAGATAACAGACATTTATTCTGATCTAAAACTGAAAAGTTGATACATAAGATTAAGTCAAAGAACGCAAATCACTTTTCTCTCCCTGGTCCAAGCCTGGCACTTTGCAGTTATAACGCTACAACGTTCTTTAAATTGAGCCGTGCTATTTGTTTTTGATTTCTTTAATAATAGAATTTACCAGGAATATGATTGTAATAATAAGTTATTATTTAAGAATTCTTTGAATCCAAAATAAAAAGTCCCATAAAGGGAGCAGGGTAAATCAAACTAACACTAATAATTTTAGAAAAGTGAAATTACATATTTAAGTTAGATGTAGGTATTACTAGAATGCAACAAACAAATTTTTTATAAAATCGAATAAATGGATGTTCTTCTTTAAATTATGGGTTTTAACGAGCTTATTAATGTCGTAAAATAGCATGTATTTAGAAGATAATTATTTCTTAGAAAAAAAGCTTAATAAAACGAAAATAAAAGATGATTGGATAGTAATTTTGCTACTAATGACAGATGCATAGAAAAAAGGTTTGTATGAAAACTCAATGAAATTAAGAGGTCAATTCAATAGGAACTTTATTAGATACATTTTAATTTATAATCAAATGTCATAATAATAAAGCACTATATAATGTTAAACTTCTATTGAACTTGTCTTTGATTGATTTTTGTGATGATTGAACATGGTTGCGACGAAATATTTGTATTAGAAAAAAAAAATCTTATCCCAAAAAGGAAGGTCCCGATAGAGATGGAAGGCCCTCGATTCTGAACTCTCATCGGCAGTTCATTATTTCTCCGCACTGAAGAACACTTCATCACAGGCCCTTTTCCTCTCGTCCATAGAAGAAGGGAGATGGCATTTTCAATTAATTGCGTTTTCTCCAGTTAGTAGTTTTCTTTTGCTCAGCTAGCGCCTTATGCCGGAGAGGTCCACACATATCTAGTGGTACCAACCTTACCGGCCAAACGGGCAGCCTTGGCTCCACACGTTCGCTCCAAGAGGCACGAAAAGAACAAAGAAGTTCGTACTTTACGGGTATGACGCGGACGCGGACCTGACCGAGGTCGCTGAGGATCTTAAAGCAAGTCTGCCCGGATTCAAATCATTAAAACAGCTGAGTCGGAGGGATGAAAGGAATGTACTTCGCCCCACTGAAGGTCTGCTGTTATTCACGGACCACACCGTGAACATAGAGAAATTGCGGAGAATTAAAACAGCTGGGAGGGTACTCTACAACCCAGTTATCTCCAAAGAGCAGCGTGGACCTACCCAATGCTATCAGTGCCAGGAATTCGGACACACTGCTCCATATTGTGCATGGTGCTGTAACCATCACCTGCTCAGGGAGTGCCCGTTACGTGAGCAACAAATCCCTGCCAAATGCCAGAATTGCAAAGGAGATCACCCTGCGTTCTTCAAGGACTGCCCAGTGAAGAAGGAGCTGGTGGAAAAACGAAGACAGAAGAAGATGGCCACAGTAGTCACAGCAGGCACGAGTTACTCATCACTCCTAAGAGGAAGCCCAGCCCAGCCGAACGTCCAATCAGGTAAGGGACCGTCACCCTACTCCTCTACCGCCAGTCACCCTACCTCCCACCCCCACTCCTCCACCTCCTGCCCTACTCGCAGATTTTCTGTCATCTGGAGGCAACCTACTGACGCCTGGGGAACAGGCTGAACTTCTGGCAAAGGCGTATCATGAGAGGGAGGCTGCTCGGCTGATAGATGCTCCACTGATCCCGGAGGGACCACTACCGCTCAGCTCGAGTCAGTACTACGACGCACGAAAGGTAACAGAGCATCGGGACAGGATGATATTCCCTATGTGATGTTGAAGATGCTTCCTGGTAAGGGTAAATCCATTCTATTGAGCATATTCAACACCTGCATTAGGATATCGTACTTACCTGATGTATGGAAACAAGCCGTCGTAGTGCCGCTACTCAAGCCTGGGAAGAATAAGCTCATAGTTATAAGAATAATTATAGTTTGTAATTAATTGTAAATAAATTTTGGAGGGAGAGAAAAAAGAAAAAGAAAAAAGAAAAAACAATAAAAAACAAAACAAAACAATTAGGCCTTCACACAAAAATATTTTATACGAAGCCGTAAGAGAGTATATAGTGCAGAGATCTTATATTATTTCAGATCGATCTTTAAATGAAATCTAAAAAATCGAATTATTAAGTAATTTTAAATTAAATAAGCATTAAATAATGTAATTATCTATATTTATGCAACATACCAAGCTTGACTGTCGATGACAAACTTGATAAAGGAATACATAGTTAGTTATGGTAGGTTAGAGATTTCAGTATTTCCATGCGCAACACAGTGTATTAGGCTAAATTTACTTACGAAACGTAATTTATTGCTAGATTGTAAAACGCCCATATATCACGGGCTATGTATACATATATGTATTTGTATATTGCTTATCCAAAATAAGTTCTTGAAAAGAGAAAAAAACATACGAAACGGGCAGATTTAACGTTACTTTTAATATAGGGGTTGTAAAAAAATAGATCCTAAAGACAAGGATAGAATAAAATAATAGAAACGTACCTATCCGTTATTCACATCGCTTATTTGGCAGTGGAGTTGAAAAACCTGGTGAAACTCAATCACACTAACAGATTCACTCAAAAGAGGTACAGAGAAGGAATGAAATAGGTACCAAGATTTCGTGCTCACTAAAAACTACTCTACATAAATGTGCCAACTGCGACGATTTCCACTTTGCGACTTTAACAGGAAGACCTACTTTTCTTTTCTTAGAAATTAGAAGAATAAGGTACACTTGAGGTTGAAGCTCGTCTTTACCATTACCATCCAACCTTTAACATAGACTCATCCAACGGGAGCAAGAATCCGAACAGACCTCAGACCGATTAGATTACAACACAAAACATTGGTTATAATTTTCATTTTAGATAAGGTGGGTGACTCGTTGAAGGTCAGCCGCATTTGGTCCAATGTTTTAACGAAATCTACCGTTAGATCTCTGTTTGTGTGTGAAAGTGAGTCTTTAAAAGCTTGAAAGCAAAGATCACTTTTATCTATGGGAATAGAAGGATCAAGATTTTTATTAGATATTTGTTTGGTAGTTTTGACGTAATTTTGGGTGCAAAACAATAATTTACAAACTAAAAAAAAAGAATACGCGATGATAAATATCAGTAGAGAGCGATAAATTAGCAAGAAGACATTTAAAATCCATTAGAAACGAAAGGAGATTCAGCCCTATTTTTTTGTAAAAAAAATAAATAATCCACAAAACTTATTGTGGAGTGCTCGTATGGATTAATGTTTTTTTTTTATGGTAACAAAATAAATGGAAACGTGTATTTTATTTATGCATGCGTGTGTGTTTTTTTTTTTGTTTTTTTTACGTGGGCAGGTGGAAATCTTCAAAAGACAGGGATAGGCCCGTACCTATCCGTGTGTGAGATTTTTACCCACTAAAACCACCTCCCTACACCTGTTTTCCACACTCCACAGCTAGGACAGGTGGACATCTCCTCCAGACATCATCTCATCATGGGGAGTAGACCAATCAGCAGATGGCCAACGGAGTAAGGAAGAACCTGCAACCAACGAGAAGACATGCCGATCGGATGGACATAATGAATAATCAGTAACTAATATAGACTTAATTATCGTTCTGTTTATGGTGGGACCATAGTCTCGGGGATTTGAGCTTATAGAAATAAATTTAGAAAGGGAATATGGAGCGAGTAGTCCAAACAGTATAATAGAGACAGATTTTCGTTTATGCAATGACTGAATTTTGGCATGTGAAATCAGATATACATTATATAAAAATCATAAAAAGATGACTTACTTATTCAGTGTAAAAGTGTGTAGTGAGTTGATGTTTACAATTAGGATTCATGAGGTAAATCTCGCCTTACTGACTACATTCGTCAAAGATGGAGAACCTCACGGCTCATAAAACCACTCTACAAGCATCTTTAACTCGATGATACAACGTCGATGGTAAGCGTCTTGCATCTTAACAGGTGTAAACGTTTCATGTTTTTGCTTTTCTTTTTCAATTACTTTTTTTTGTTTTTAACGTTTTGAGAATTATCCAATAGTTATCTAGACAATGTAATAGGTAAGGTTACAATATTTTATTGTAATTTCCCTTTAAATATTTTACCGAAATTATTATTAATGTTATTAAAAAAATAAATTGTTATTTCATTTTTCATTATTATGAAAAGATGACATTCATCAGATGATTGGATGACATACTGTCAAGTTATAACATTCTTTTTAATATATACTACATGCTGCTATTTATGTATCATTTAAGCATAATTCTCAGTATTTTAGTTGTGTTTTTTTTTTTTTCTTGATCAGAACAACCTTTTCGTTTATATTAATTTTCAAGAACTTATGTAAATACTGACTGATTTTTATTGAGTAGCCTTTTGACCAGATATATATTCTCATATATAATTTAATTTCAGATACATATATATATATATATAATGAATTCTTAAGGGACCTGGTCCCAGAATATTTTTTGCCCGTGTAAATATTCTTCATACAACTTAAAATTCGATTTAAATAAAATATATAATATACTCTAGATATATTCAGTACAGCTTCTATTATCTGATTAACACTAATTAAATTAAATTAAAGGCGAGGGAATTACAATATTTAAATAATTCTAAAAAGTAAAAAAACTACTTATTTAACTAATTATGACAATCTTGAATAAATCAATTCCAAAAAAATATTAAAAAGGTACTTGATAAAAACGAATTAGGAAATTGGAACATTCATCAATCAATCCTCTAGGGGAGAGAGAGTGAGAGGGGGGGGGGCACATACCGAAGAGACAGAAAATAGGATGGCAAACACTACAGTACACTACCCTGTCTCTAATTTGTTTCCTTTTAATCCACTTCTCTAGTCTAACCTAGGAAAGAACTCACGTTCTGTGGGCTAATATTCCCTCTTGAATTAAAAGTTCCCAGGATAATAAGCATCAGCTCTATTAAGTAAGATTAATACACTAATTAAACAATTTAATTCTATCAAGTTTTGTTTTATTGTAGGTCATTCCACATTTCACTAGCTTATATATTTTAATATCAAAATTTCAGTTCTTAAGTGAAGGAATCAAATCAGCCATCACATTTCAAATTAAAATAAAAACGCATCCAATTTATAAAATTCGACGGAAAGAAGCGTTGGAGGTAGGAATCCGTTAAGCATGGTGGATTTCCCTGGTAATCTGTGGTCGAAACTTTGTTATGATACGCCCATTGAGCCTTCGGTTCGGCAAGAATTCATGATTATTAAAAAACTATTATTGTTATAATAGTATACGCATTTGTTTTTATTATTTTTTTAATTTTAAGTTGAAGTTTTATCCAACCAAATTTTAGAGTAACATTTTCCCCAGGTTTTCCTGTCAAAGGCATTTTCTTCATTCACGCCGTATCCTGCCATGAATTCCTGGACTTGGTTCCTCCATGAAGATCTTGGTCGGCCTATTCTTCTTCTTCCTTAAGGGCACCAGTGCAGGATCATTCTGGGTATTCTATTATTATCCATCCTAATAAAGTGTCCAAACCACTCTAATCGCTTTGTTGTGATTTTATCGAGAATGGTATTCTGAGGACCCATTATCTCTCGCACTACTGTATTTTATTTATGTATGCGTGTATGTGGAAATCTTCCATTCTATTTATTTCACTCCCGTTACAAATTTAATCAATTATTGTAATATAATGTTACGGCAATATTTGACTTTTACTCTATCCGTTCTTTCATCAATTATTCTTAATTTTTGTAAATATATATATTTTATGTATCTCAATATAGTTGAATTTATATTAAGACAAATTGTAACGTATTTGCGAAATATTTTGAGGAATTACTAAACTGTGAGGAGCCTGGGGAAAGGATGACAATGATCGATAACAACCCCCCCTCCCCCGGAAGCGGAATCGTATCCACCAGACGATGAGGAACTGGATGGGATCATCACGTCCCTAAAGAACAATAAAGCGGCAGGAGAAGACGGTGTCCTTGCCGAGATGTGGAAGTTGACTGGGGGTGATTTCAGAAAGATAATCATAGAGCTGATGATGGATGTCTGGAGCGAAGAAAAGATTCCCCAAAGAATGGAAAACAGCCTTGATACACCCGTTACTGAAATAGGGTGATAAAACTGATGTCAATAATTAGAGGGGGATCTCGCTACTACCGGTCACCTACAAAAGATTTTCTAAAGCTTTACTATACAGGTTATACCCACAAGTAGACTCCAAGGTCGGAGAATACCAAGGGGGTTTCAGGAAAAATAGATTTGGTCAGGAACTAATTTTGAGCCTTAAGCTACTAATCAAACACTACAGGACTAAAAGTAAAAAGAACCTTTTTATCTCTTTCGTCAACTTTACGAAGGAATATGATTCGGTAGATAGGAAAACGCTACTTGAGGTACTAAAAGAATACGGAGTTGACCAGAAGACTAGAAATTTGATAAGGCTAACGATAACAGGGACTGAATCCAAAGCTAAATTCCGGGAAAGTATGAGCGAACCATTTCCGATCAAAACGGGACTCAGACAAGGAGACGGTTTGTCTCCAGTGCTTTTTAACATGACACTGGACAAGATCATGAAGGAGCTTTGGAAAATCAACAATTCAGGTGCAACCCTAGGGACTAAGAACAATCACGTCAAAGTGAGGATGTAATTATGGGTAATGAATAGATTTCGGTAATCATTTCATCAAAAAATAGTTTCAACTAACATTTCGAAGTATATGTGGAAGAATATATCACTCAAGACATAGATGATATATGTTTTTTGAAACGTTCATTTTTAGGTGAAATGATTACTGAAGTATACACATTTCCCATAATTACATTTTCTTTTCCATGCTAATGCTCATGATGACTTTTATTTTTGGAAAATATTAAAAATGAAAAGTTGAAACTTGTGATTCTACTCGAATCGAGGTTTTTTTTTGCGAAAGTTGCTCGTGAAAATTCATATATATAGGAGGCGATCTCGGAAAATGTTATTTCAACCACCCTTTACTATTTTCTAATTTCATAGTTTATTTTCGTTTCTACATATGTGATAAGTGACTAATTAGAGATTATATTGATAATAAGGGAAAACTTGTTCACTATTATTTTTACTTATTTATTTATTAATACTGAGGGGAGATGCGGCGAAATCGGCCTTTCCCACCCGAAGGGGTCTTTCCGAAATTGGCCCGGTAATCAAATCAGGAGAGCTTAAATCAGTGGTTGACTATTGCTTATTATTTATTTATTTATTATTAAAAGGACGGTGATTAATAGTAGATAATAATTTTTTTTTAATTCGTGAGACGATGTAATTTTATTGCCAAAATGTAGGGATGGGTAAGATTGAATCAATCTGATTGTATCAATCTGACCGTATCTGATACTTGTATCAATTGATACATAAGTATCAGGTACATTTCGACTGTATCTGATACTTGTATCAAGTACTTTTTAGTATCAAATACGAAGTATCAGATTGAGTAAGCACGCCCTTTCTTTTACATATGTTTGATTTGATCGGCCGTGACCGATAACGGTTTAGGTGTAGGCGTATACTAACAATGGAGAATGGTCCGTGACTAGACCTTATATTAGTAATTATTATATAATAAAAGTTTTTGACAAGCAATAATAACGTTTTATGGGAAGTTTGCAAAAAAAGGTTAAAAAAAAAATCGGTTTTAAACCCATATTCATCTTTATAACTGAGCTACGCCAGTGAATTCTGGACTATTCTCCTTAAGTACTGAAGCCAACTGGAAGCAATGGATATGACCTGAAGGGAATAGAAGGAAAAACAATGAGGAACATAACCAGAAAGACCACCATTAGAAGCCATTTCTGAGTATTTCCAGTTTCAAGATCCTATCAATTTCTAGATGAAAATATAAGAGGAGAAAACAAATTACTCTGGTTTTCCATGTGAAAAGAATGCATGGTGAAAGAATAGTCAGGGTTGTCTACGAGGCGAGACTGGAAGGTGAAGCCAGGAAGGTTTTCGATAGAAGATACATGAGCAGGCGGAAACAGATGCTCTAGGATGGAGCTATATGAACGGGGCTATCACCACTAATCTTGGCATAAGAGGAAAATATTAAGAAGAAGAAGAATATCCCTTGAGAACATATCAACATAAATAACGAAAAGAAAACAAATCAGATGAATAAAAATTAATAACCATAAAAAAAAACTTGTACAATCAGGACAAGCCATGGGTTCCTCATATTGTTTGCCAAAAATGTGTTGTGTGACTTCGGTTATGGTCCAGAGGGAAAAGAGATGTAGTAAAGTTCGTAACTCCCATGATTTGGCGAGAACCTCAAAACCATCATGACGCCTTCTGCGTTCTGAAAATAAATGGAATTAACCCTGGAAATCGAAGTAAGTGGTCATATCCTAAATTATCTTCTGCTCAACGATCTCAATTAAAATCATGAGAGTTCCAACCCTGCACATATAAATCCTCTGATGATCCAAATCTCTGTGAACGCGAATGTACCGGTATACCGAAAACCAAGATACCGTCCAAATTTTGGCCGTTATTAATACCGGTATTTTCGATATTGGAACATTAGCGCTAGTTGATACACGTTACACGGAAGCTTGATTCGGGGAATCTCCCATTTACTTGGAATCAAATCCCGTCTACTCTAGCTAAAGGCTGTTAGTTCAGTGCGGAGTGTTTTTTCAGTACGTAGACACAATTTGAGAGTGAAGTTGTTAGTTTTGTGCTTGTGCAATAATTAATATTGAATGTTTATAGAACTATAAACATTAAATACATAACTCAAGTTATGTTAACCGAGAGCTATTTAATATTCTATATTTTTTGTGGTCTCATTCTTGTTTATACTGAAGATACTACTCAATACCTTATTTTCGAATACCTCATAACTTTCTTCCTTTAACACCAACTTCTACGTTTAATGTCCATTAAGGACAGTTTGAATCTTCAACGAAAGCTGGCGAAAATAAAACGGGGTGGAAAGTTTTAATAATTTGGTTAGTGGATATAACCCAACTTTGATGATGATCTTCAATTCGCGCTTGAATAAATAGGAAATTTCAGATCAACTCACGAAGAACATTTAAAAAAAAATTCCAATGTACCTGAGCGAAAAACTCATATTATCATATATATCTTATTATCATGGTATATTTATTTTCTATTTCTTGATAAACTATTTTTTGGAAATTTATATCAATATTAACTTGTATAAGCTTAAGCAATCTCTACAAATCCCGCCTGGAAGCCAAAATGAGCGATAATTTGGAGAGTAATGCTGTAGAACTGTATGAGCACATTAAGAAATGTATCCATGAAGCAGCTAGTGAAGCCTTAGGGGAGATAGAAACTAACCCTCCAAAAGGATGGTGGAACATGGAAATAGAAGAAATGGTAGGCAATAAAAAAGAGATCTTCAATAAATGGTTATGTAGCGGAAGACAAGAAGATTCGAGAGAATCCCGAAGTATTAAGGCATTCTACTTAATACTGTCGCAGAAAGCAAGAACCAAGCATGGGAAGCCTGTTGCAGGAGGATTGATAATACCCTTGGCTACAATAAGATACGCAAATCATGGAGAGCACTGAAGGCGATCAGGCCACAATGGAAGGGAAACTGGTTTAATACTGACTTTATTGACATCATGATCGTCTATTTATAGTAGCTACATGTTAACAGCTGTTTACAATGGCAGCTTGATATTAGCGACTATGCGATCATCAGTCTTGTCTTAACTTATGTATGTATATATATCGAACAGATAAAAGTCCTCAAGGAACGTGCTGAAAAAACGGGCCTCCAAATTTCGTTCATGAATTACTGGATTCCACGTTGAGAATTAAATACCAAATATGAAAAAATCAAAGGGGTTTCCATATTTGAAATACCTCGGTGAAGTTCTTGAATCAACAGGGCTAGAAAAGGAAGCACAGAGTGTTCGAATACAGAAGATGAAGAGAGCGTATGGGTGAAAATCTGGTCAAATAACGGAGAAAGTATCTATCTAATCTTGCGGCAGACATCAGAAAACTAATTAGATAGATCTAATTAAAGATCACCAAACTTTCTACAGATATCATCCTGAAGCATTATTAGAAAGAGGTTTATGTTTAATTATGTTGGGACAATACGTTGATAACTAGGACCCGGATTTATATGCAATAAAAATCCTTAAATAGGTACATATAATATGCATTTATTTTTGGGAAATATGCAGGCAAAACAAAATAAAAAATGTATTACGTACTTTATAACAATCTAATATTACATCTTTATAATATGAAAAACTAGTTACAAAACGCTTATTCCTCTTTCAAATTAATATTTGAAATTGTGGACATCCTTGTGTACATGATGCTTCCCTATAGCTGACATATTTTTTTCTCCAAAGTTTCTTTCTAGAATGTCGCAAATGGATCGTAACTGTTTTAGCCCAGGATTGTTTTCGAACACGTGTTGGACTTCTTTTTGTGTGGTTTTTGGTGAAAATGTTCCATGGACGCTTTTTAGTTTTTGTATGGAATCATCTACTATTTTCAGGATTTCTGATAAAAACAAAAATTTAGATTTTCAAATATTTTTATTGTTCATCTAAAAAAACAAAATTTGTCGAAATATAACATAAATTTTGTTTTAAAGTTGTTTTTCTATTAATTTCTTTGCTTTTGATATTGCCAACGCTGTATCATCTAATTTGGAAAGAAGGTCCTTGATCTTGTCAAATTGTTGATAGTAGTAGTGGGATGCATCTAGCCAGCTCCCCCATCTTGTGATTATTGGTTCCGGTGGTAAATTAAATTCTGGGTAATTTTCTTTCAACACTTTTACCCGACTTGACGCTTTTAGAAATTTTTTTTTGACATTCGAAATCAGCAAGTCTACATCTTCAAATTCATTTCTGACAGTTTCCGCGATCCTATGAAATGTATGAGAGTCGTCTAATCTATGGACATCCAAATTGGTACGCCTTTTATGTGGTTCGATATGCTGCGTTACTAACGCTCTTCGGGATGTCGAAACCACTCAATCATAACTGTTACAAAATAAAACGTCCGAATCACTGCTAATAGTTTCGTCAGGGAATTCGCGTAAATATTTGGTTACAAGATCACTAGCTGAAGCCTTAACATTCGGCATGTTGCAATGTTTTTAACTTAACTAAAATAATTTTTAGTTATAGAGGAACAGCAATCATCTTCCCTCTCCATAAAAAAGGTGAGCTTGGCGAAGTGACAAATTACAGGGGTATTTCTTTTTTAGATTCCATTTCGAAGATATATTCTGGGATGCTAGCAGTAAGACTTACAAACTGGTTGGAAGAAAGAAATGTATTGATAGAAGGCCAAGCAGGTTTCAGAAAGGGCCGCTCAGTTGTTGACAATTTGTTTATTTTAAGCAATTTAATAGAGTACATGTGGCATTTAGGGAAAAATAAAATCTATTGTTTTTTTGTCGACTTCAAGGCAGCGTTTGACTCTGTGGACAGGAATGCGTTAATTTACAAAATGTACGAAATGGGTTTGTCAACTAAGTTCACTAACGCTATAAAAAGTCTTTACGCAAACACGGAGGCAGTGGTCTGGACAAAAGATGGAGTTACGGAGTCATTCAAGACGGGGATGGGGGTCAAGCAGGGATGTGTACTGAGTCCATACCTGTTTACTATTTTCATAAATGATTTAGCGGAGAATCTCGGGGGAGGAGTCATAGTGGGGCATAAGAAAGTGAATATGTTGGCTTATGCTGACGATATTGTCCTAATATCAGATAATCCGGTTGGTTTGCAGTACATGATAGGCAATTTAGAAATCTATTGTAAAACATGGAATTTGTTTGTAAATCTGGACAAATCAAAAATTATATTATTTAAGAAGAATAATAGAGGCAAAATGTGTACAAAAAAAGAGAAATGGTTCCTAAATAATGAGCAAATTGAATGTGTGAAATCATACAAATATCTAGGGGTGGTGATGTGCAATAACTTAAAAATGAAATATGACATTAAAGAAAAAGTAAGTAAGGCAAAAGTTGGGATTAATATGATGTGGAGAGAACTGTTCAAAAATCCAGAGTCAAAATTTAAAGTATTTGAGTCAACAATTAAAAATGTCATAACCTATGGATGTCAAGTTTGGGGCCACAAATATTTTGAGGAAATAGAAAAAGTTGAAAGATATTTCATTAAAAAAATCTTTAAATTACCGGTTAATACCCCAAATTACTTTGTGTACTTAGAAATGAATAGAAAATTAATACACATGTACACACTAAAAATGCAATCCAATTATATTTTAAAAATACTAGATTATAAAGAAAATAGGCTATGTACAGTTATAGCAAGAGAAATAATAAAACAAAACATATCATGGTTTAAAGAGTGGTGGGAAATTGCAAAAAAAATAAATTATAGACTGGATTTAACTTGAAACTCCGTGGATACTTGGGAGGGAGAAATGTTCAAAATGTTAGAGCTGTACAAAGATTATTTTATCCAAGTTTGCCATGCAAAAGCAGCAGAGGGCACACACCACGGCCTCTATAGCTCATTAAATAAAACAATAGATTACCATAGACATTTTAAAGCAACAAAAAAAATGAGCGTAGTTATGAAATGTAGAGGGGAACTTCTGAATCTAAATTACAAACCATTTGAAATTGATTCGCAAAATATACAGCTATGCTCACTGTGTAATCTGAAAGAAATTGAAAACAGTTTTCACTTCCTGGCAGTGTGTCCCGTCTTAAAATTGTATAGAAAAAAATTCTTAAAATATGAGCTGATATCAAAACAAAAATTAATAGATATTCTGAATGGAGAGAATTTTATAGGTTTATATAATTTTGTAAGTAATGCAGGTCGTTATAGACATTTTTTAATTTCAGAATTTAATTATTAATGTCAAAAAGAAATTTGATTTATTTTTTAGTTTTCTTGTTGTTTAGTAGTTTAATCAAACTCCCGGCAGACGGTATAAGTACCATGCTGTGGTTGCTAATGTGGAAAATAAAATTAAAAAGAACAGTTGTAAATAATTTAATAAAGAGCATTTTATATCTATATATCTATCTATAGAGGAACAGCAGAACCAAGAGTGGAAATGGATTCTAAGAATTTTAACATAGGAAGGGGAAGGGCGAATCTTCCTAGAAAAAGAAATCTTATACATGAAGGGTTTGAATTATTAATGGTTTTTCTGATACACTTCTGACAACTCATAAAACCTAAAATAGAACAAAATGCATTAAAAAATATGCAAAAACGATTAAATATGCAAAAATATGCATTTTCCTTCAAATATGCACAACTATGCAAAATAAAAGTTACCCTAATCGAATACTTTTGGCCCAAAACACTTTTAAAAACTTCAAACGTGATATACAAAGCATAGATAAAAATATGCAAATGCAAGGGGTAGTCTTTGCAAAATCTTGAATAAAATTATTATTATGTTAAAATGTAAAACCTGCTTCCTAATTTTCACATCTTATTTTCACTAACTTAACATGTTACGATTTTCCGTATTTTACACTTTTAGGGGGCGATTTTGAAAAAATAAAAAAACACATATTTCTTTATTTTGGATGTAGAAGCAAAAACTAAAATTTCATGGTGCTCGCTTTAAAAATTACGTTTATTTTTATTACAAAAGTTTGTCACCCTTTTCACCCTCTTCACCCTCTTAGGGGACGAATTTTCAAAAATCGTTTCTTAGTGCGCGGCGGCCATATAAAATGTACCTACTGTCCAAATTTCAAGCCTGTAGCTTATGCCGTTTTGGCTCTGCAAAGGTCTTTTCAGTCAGGACGAACTCTTTGATATACATAGATAACATGATACGATTTTCGTATTTTACTCGTTTGCGGGTCGATTTTCAGAAAATAAAAAACACGTGGCACCACTCTACCATTTGAGCTACCAGTGGTCACCTCACAGTCAGGACAAATCCGTTATCTTTACCGATCCCATATCCCCGTGTTCACGCAATTTCGCTATGTATACACGAGGAAGAATGTTCTATTACATTACTTTAATTTTAGGATATTGTTGACCTACGCCAATGAACATTCTTCCTCATGTATACATCACAAAATTGTGAGAACACGGGAATATGTGGTCGGTGAAGATAAATTTTAAAAATTAAACCAATTAATAAAAAAATGTAATATAATAAATATAATTTGGACATCATGCACAGACATATTTTACGGTTATATTTATGCATGATGTCCTTCTTTTTATCAATTTACATTGTTCATATTTCAAACTATATAAACAGTCATTGTGTAATGAAACAGACAATTAGTTAAATATTCGAAAATTGAGGAACAGTATTATGGCTGGATTGTTCTATTGTATAGCAATTGAACCTGCATTATTTCAGATAAAATTACTGTAGCTACATTCCGACTTGCCGTGGCTCAGTTTAAAGTACACACAAGTGACAGGGCTCACAGGCTAGGCACGCGGAGAATCTCCCATTTATTTAGAATCAAATGAGATCCCGTCTACTCTAGCTAGCTAAAGGCTGTTAGTTCAGTGCGGAGTGTTTTTTCAGTACGTAGACACGAAGTTGCTAGTTTTGTGCTTGTGCAATAATTAATATATGTAAATAAATTTGGTATATAAGAATGTTTAAAAACCATGAAATTTGTGTATCCTAGATAAGATTAAATAAATATTTGTCTTGTAAATTTAGCAACTAATATGTTGCTCGATTTGCAATTACGTTTCGTTCTCAAAAATATCTACATGCACTAGGGGACTATATTAGTGTTAATTTTGATTGTAAATTTATGTACAATATCCAATAAATATTATGTACATGAATGTCAGCACTATTAAATATGCTGCAGATAAATTAATTCCCTATTAATGAAACTTATTTTATGGTTCCTTAATAACTCAGATTTACTTTTTTAAATTATTAGTTAATTAAAATAATTGTTTTAGAATCAAAAATATGAATTCGGAATCCAATATATTTCAAGAACACAAAAAATGGAGCGACGTTAATTCGGTTTCGCATTATTATTCAGTTACTAATCAAGGGCAAGTAGCAAAATGTAAGAAATGCACAAAAGAAATCAAATGTCAGGGAGGATCCACAAGTGGCCTTCAAACCCACTTGAAAACTCGACATACCATAAATTTAAAAACTAAAAGCTACGTAACAGCAGATAATGAAAATGATGCGTCTTGTTCTAGTCAAAAGCTACCAAAAACATTAAATTATTATTTACAAAATCAAAAGAAGGAACAGTTATGTGAAATCCTGGCTCGTATGGTTGCGCGTGATGGACTACCATTTAGAATTGTCTGCTCTTCGGAGGATATAAGAAAAGGGCTACAAAAACAACTCCAGTTTAGTGACTGCTGATGCTGAAATTGAGCCAATTGAATCCCAATCTAGCGATTGTGATAGTGATGTAGATGATGACAATGACATAGAAACTGACAATGAAGAAGATAAAAAGATTACAGATGATGGTGTTGTCCTAGAGTTTGGATCTGTTGTCACTGAAATAAATTTGAATTATGCTAATTTATCCCCGCTGGTAACAAAAATTAGAAGTGTCATTAAAATTTTTAGAAGATCTCCAACAAAAATGATCAATATTTACAAAAATATGTAAAACTACTATTTGGAAAAGAATTGAATTTGCAATTGGATGTCATAACACGATGGAATAGTTTACTTATTCCATTTCACAGTGGAACATGAATCCAACAAATCATTACCATTTCTTGACCTCCGTATCATTAGAAATCCTGACCACACCTTATCCACAGGTTGGTATACCAAACCCACCTATTCTGGCAGACTCCTTAATTATTACTCCCAACATCCGCACCAACAAAAAATTAACGTCGCCAAAAATATTATCCACCGTGGCCTATCCCCCGCTGACCCTTGCTTCCATAAAACCAACACCCACCGCATCCAAAATATCCTTTTAAAAAACAATTTCCCTCTCCATATTATTAATAAACTCATCCATGACTACAAACCCCCCCCCCCCAAACCCCACCCGGTCTCCACAACCTCCCTCTATCCCTGTATACAGATCCTTGCCATATATACCCTCCCTCTCAAATACAAATATCTGGTAATAATCTGGTAGTACAAATATATGTGAAACACAACTAAACAACAAAACATTTATTTTTAAGAATAATTTAACAAAATTAAATCCACCTTTTTTAATATATATTACATTAATTCGTAAAAGTGATTATTATTTTTGATGTAAATTGAAATATGATTTCAAAAAACATATATGATCCAACCTGGCGGTTAAGCGTGATCTAGGATAAACATCTTCTTCCTCAACAGTTGTCGAAGAAACTGTAAAGAAAGTTCCTACAAGGCTCCGACATTCCGATCACAAGACTCTTCATGATTTGTAGTGGTACAGTTTGTACAGTTTTTTTTTAATCCTTAGTTGTGCCGTCTTTGAGACTGGGCGTGAAGTGAATCTACAGTCTATGCAATATCCGTGACTCGTTGCTGCTCTTAATGCTGATTATACTTTAAATAATAATAAATAAATTTAAGACTTCCGCAGTAATCCAATGGTAATGCAACAGTAATGGTACATTGGCAATGGTAAGGAAACAGACAACCTTAGAGACGGGGCATTGGTTGAGGTCCCGACATATATCAGGCACTTGTTAAAGATTCCTATCCAATTATACTTGCTAATATAAATTATAGCAATAATTTCAGACTCTCACTGTAATCTCGTCCGATGAGTCATAATGGCTTTATGTTACGTTAAACAAAATCAACAGACTATGGAGAAAATACTGACAATATTGTTCAGCTTTTTATATCATCGTGTAATTTAGGTAATTGGAATAATTTAAAAAGCCTATTACCATCAATGTTAACGTCTATACAATGTTGCCAGATTTAATTACTTGATCGTTTTATTGTACTCCGCAAGGTCCAGGGTCAGACAGGAGGCAGGTACCGGTACAGGTAGGTACGTGCAATTCCCCTCATCGGGTAGATCTGGGGGGGGGGGGGTGTCGACGGCGATTTTTACTAGATGAGACCCCCCGGAAACGGAGACGGGAATAAAGTTACATAAGATAAAAAGATAGAGACTAGTATTGGACAGAGATCAGCCTTTGTGCCGGTGTTGGTTATAAATTCGAGTGCTAGTCGCCAGGGTCAGTCTATGGCGCTCCTCCATTGTCTGTTCTTTCACCCTCTCCTCCACTACCAGCTTTTCCCCTCTTATTCTCCTTTTTTATTTCCTTCGTTTTTTTTATTTACTTTTGTTTTGGTTTACTCTTTTACACAGTTATCCTCTCATTAATCCGGTAGTCATAACCACGAATGGTCGAACGATCTTTTTCCATACCCGTTTTAAATTTACCTCTCGGGTGTTGTATTTTTTTAAAAAGTTATTCACTGAAGTATATCTCCGGTTTTTATAACTTTAATTGCACGTGTTTATTACAGTGGATCCAGCATAATGGATTATATGTTAAATAACATAATCGTCTGCCGTTGTTTTGTTTTTTTAATGGAAACAAATTAAAAAATGGAAATGTGTATTTTATTTATGTATGTTTTTTTTTGTTTTTTTACGTGGGCAGGTGGAAATCTTCAAAAGACGCGGATAGGCCCGTACCTATCCGTGTGTGGGATTTTTACCCACTAAAACCACCTCCCTACACCTGTTTTCCACACACCACGAGACCGCCGTTTCTTCATGGAGTGGAATGGGTGTTCGCCGCCTCATGGCCCTTTCCAGCCCGGCTAGCTCAGTCGGTAGAGCATGAGACTCTTATGTATGTATTAGATCTTTCGCCGCCTTTACCAGTCTTCTACGAGGCTGCTATTAGCTTTCAAAATAATTATTTTTTTATGGGGAAGGTTATTGACCCTATGCTCAACCCCCAACCTGGAGGACCAGTGGCTGATGTGCAGTCAGAAGA
Source organism: Troilus luridus (assembly GCA_964056705.1). Lineage (NCBI taxonomy): Eukaryota > Metazoa > Arthropoda > Insecta > Hemiptera > Pentatomidae > Troilus > Troilus luridus. The sequence goes on from OZ057413.1 coordinate 124,397,806, forward strand.
CTGGGCGGGCCCCTACTCTTCTGGAGACGCTGTTGTGCTATTTCCAGAATTCAGCACGTCACTAATAGTGCAATTGGTAGATCATGAAAGAACGATCCTCTACACAACAGAAACAAGAAGATTAAAATGCTATAGCCACTTATAAAAAGATTGATTTTGTTTTGTTTTTTACTTGGACAGGTGGAAATCTTCTATTCTATTTATTTCACTTCCGTTACAAATTTAATCAATTATTGTAATGTAATGTTAGGGCAATATTTAATTTTCTGCCTCTTTTGTATCACGTTAATTTTTGGAAATATATATATTTTATAAATCTCAAAATAGTTGAATTTATATTAAGACAAATTGTAACGTATTTGCGAAATATATTGAGGAATTGCTATACTGTGAGAAGCCTGGGGAAAGGATGACAATGATCGATAACACTCCCCCGGAAGAGGAATCGTATCCACCAGATGATGAGGAACTGGATGGGATCATCACGTCCCTAAAGAACAACAAAGCGGCAGGAAAAGACGGTGTGCTTGCCGAGATGTGGAAGTTGACTGGGGGTGATTTCAGAAAGATAATCATGGAGCTGATGATGGATGGCTGGAGCGAAGAAAAGATTCCCCAAAGAATGGAAAACAGCCTTGATACACCCGTTACTGAAATAGGGTGATAAAACTGATGTCAATAATTACAGGGGGATCTCCCTACTACCGGTCACCTACAAAAGATTTTCTAAAGCTTTACTATACAGGTTATACCCACAAGTAGACTCCAAGGTCGGAGAATACCAAGGGGGTTTCAGGAAAAATAGATTTTTTCAGGAACAAATTTTGAGCCTTAAGCTACTAATCAAACACTACAGGACTAAAAGTAAAAAGAATCTTTAAATCTCTTTCGTCAACTTTACGAAGGAATATGATTCGGTAGATAGGAAAACGCTACTTGAGGTACTAAAAGAATACGGAGTTGACCAGAACACTAGAAATTTGATAAGGCTAACGATAACAGGGACTGAATCTAAAGAAAAATTCCGGGAAAGTATGAGCGAACCATTTCCGATCAAAACGGGACTCAGAAAAGGAGACGGTTTGTCTCCAGTGCTTTTTAACGTGATACTGGACAAGATCATGAAGGAGCTTTGGAAAATCAACAATTCAGGTGCAACCCTAGGGACTAAGAACAATCACGTCAAAGTTAAATGCCTCGCATATGCGGACGACCTTGCCCTTTTAGCAGACAGGGGAAGAGGCGATTGCTCAAATAAACACCCTCTCGGAAGTAGCGAGGAAAGCAGACTTACAAATATATTTTGAGAAAACGGAACTGAAGACTACAGACTCGGGTTATAAAAAGAAAAAGGTTGAAACTAAATTTATGTATAAATTTATTAAACTAATAATTAAAAACTAATAAATGTATTTTATTTATGTATGTGTGAATTTGTTGTTGTTTTTTTTACTTGGACAGGTAGAAATATTCTATTCTATTTATTTCACTCCCGTTACAAATTTAATCAATTGTTGTAATGTAATGTTAGGGCAATATTTAATTTTCTGCCTCTCTTGTATCACTAAATTTTTGGAAATATATATATTTTATAAATCTCAAAATAGTTGAATTTATATTAAGACAAATTGTCTTAATATATTGTTCAAAATGCCTTTTAAAAACACCAATTTTTGGTAAGTTATAGGAGACGCTGTTGTGCTATTTCCAGAGTTCAGCACGTCCCTAATATAGCAATTAGGCAATTGGTAGATCAGGAAAGAACACGAACCTCTACACAATAGAAACAAGAAGATTAAAATGGTATGGCCACTTAAAAATAATGGCAGAGGAAAGATGACCAAACATAATCTTTGAATATTGGCCTGTGGAAAGGAGGAAGAGAGGACGACCCAAAAAAAGATGGTTACAGGATCTTGAGGAGAGCATGGCAGCGAAGGGACTTTATATATATATATTTATATATCATTGTCAATTATTCCTCATTGGGAGAGCGCTTTAACTTAAATCAATCACAGCTTCACTGCTTTTCCTCTCTTCCCAACGCCTCTTTATTAATTCACTGTGTTTTTCCTTCCTTTCCTCTGTCCCCTTTTTCGATGCTGTTTCTTTACTTGAGTCTTGTCCAATTTTCTTGTTCCTGATCTTATTCCTGAATTGTTGCCTATTCGGAATTTCATCTTTGGAGATTTTAAATAATTCCATATTGTAGAATTGTAGCCGTCTTGTTCTAAATTTATCTGTGATGTTTTCTGTATTTTCATAGAGTTCCTTAGTAGGTCTTTTGATCCAGATTCCATCCCGAAGAACAGCGCCATAATTAATCCTCACTGCAGGTTTTCCATTGAGAACCTGTAATTCGCAGAGTCGAAGTGACTTCCATCCGTAAATCTAAATATATGCCATACATGACTTTATCATGCTTTTTTTTTATATAGTTGTATGATCTATCACACATTGTCTGGGTCTATTGTGTTTGATAGTTGTGTGATCTATCATACATTGTCTGGTTTACTTTGACAAGTGCACGTTCTAACAATCAGGTAAATTATAGGAAAATTTCATATTTTTTTTTCATAAATGTTTCATAAAGGATGTTTACATGAAGGGGTGCCTACATTCTCTCCCTGGTGCCGAAATATTCCGCTATATTAAAGCTCCTTCCTTTAAAGACTATTGGTCACAAAATTTACGTTACGATAAAATTGCAAATATTATGCCCCTCAATGATTTCAAGGCAATTTACACTTTAGTAATAATAAAACTATTGGTAACGGTGATCACTTTTTCAAAGTTAGGCCCCTCTTCTTGAAATAGAAACTCATTTCAGGACATTGAGCCTGAAAAAGGCAACTTAATCGATGATCCCGTACAAGGGAAATAGGGCAAGCTCGGAAAAGCAGTACGTCCCAAAAAAAACAAAACAAGAAATGGGGATTTCAACTTTTTGTTCGGGCAGGGGTCTCTAGTATCATTTATGATTTCTTGATTTATTCCGGCTCATCCGATAGCACATTTAAAAATATCAAATTTAGTAATCATGAACATCGACTCCTACTATCCTCAAAGGGTCGTCTTGCTTTGTGCAAATCTATTTAAGATAAACAAACCACTTTCATCAATTTATTTTTGATAATTAGTTTACATCACTGAAGGTTTTAGTATGTTTGAGAAACCAATTCTGCATACTGAGTTTAGGGACAATAAGATAACACCAATTAAGGGGGTTGAAACTGACTGCTGACAAAGTAGTTAAAAAAAAGGAAGTTTTGAGGAATACTTTGACAAAAAAAAAAATGTTGTTAAGTGGATGGACAACAAACTATATGTGCCGAATTTGAAGCATTTAGTAGTACTAGCCTGGGAACCGGACAATGTATGACTTATCTATCATACATCCCTGGAACTTCCAGGAAAATTTAAAAAAAGAAGGAAGGAATAATTCGCCCATTTTAAAACACAAAAAAAAACAGGAAAACAAGATTTATCATCCCAATTCACTTTTGTCTCTTCAAGGGTTAAATATATAAACTATATATATATAAACATATATACTGTTCCAGGAACAAAATATTTAACAAAGGAAAATAAGGAAGAAACGACTCGCACGAGAACTGGTTTAATACTGACTTTATTGCCATTTTGATCCTCTATTTATAGTAGCTACATGTTAACAGCTGTTTACAATGCCAGCTTGATATTAGCGAAAACCTCAACCTTCCGTCACCAGCCTGCTCCCTGGATGTGTCAAAAAATTAAAGATCTTCAAAGGAAGCGTGATGCGGCACGAAGATGCTTTAGACGGATAAGGTTAACTGATTACTATCAAGCGTTTAGGGCTCTCCGCAATTTGACACAGTCGACAATCAGTTAGGCAAAAACCAAATACTTCCACGAAGCCCTTTCATCTGCTCCCGATTCTAAATCCAAATGGCATCTCCTACGAAAGCTTTCTCTTCTTAATTCATCTTCTTCTAGGCCCTTTCCAGCCTCTCCCAATGAAATAAACTCATATTTTTTGTCCACCCTCAGTTAATACTTCAAAATCATCCTCTCCCGTATTTTTCCTAGCACCACCTGGACATTATTTCCTCTGTTCTGAAATCCCACTCCAACTCCACAGGCTTCGATGGGATTCCTGTCAAACTGCTAAAATCCTGCCTTATCGATATTATGCCTGTCCTACACTTTATATACATTTTTTCACTGCAAAACATATTATTACCAACCACCTGGAAAAAAGCCATAGTCCACCCTATCAATAAATCCTCTAACCCTGTCTCACTCAAATACTACCGCCCAATCTCAATCCTTTCCAAACCTCTAGAAAGAATAGTCCAGTCACAGAAGTCAAATTTCCTCGAACAGTCCAACCTCCTTGACCCACTTCAATCAGGTTTCCGTCCCGGTTTCTCCACACAATCGGCACTTACCAAAATCACCAATGAAATACCTACCGCTGAACGACAAAAAAATAACAGGGCTTATCCTTCTTGATTTTACTAAAGCTTTTGATTCCTTGGACCATTCTATCCTTTTTAGCAAACTCAAATCAATGTCCTTTTCCAACAGTTCTATCCGATGGTTCCAATCATTCCTCTCTGATAGATCTCAAGCAGTTTCTATACCTAATCACCCCCTTTCCTCTTTCCTCACTCTTTCCTCAGGCGTGGCACAGGGCTCAAGTATCTCTCCTCTTCTGTTCAACTGCTATATCAATGAACTTCCGAAATCTGTTCACCACTGTTCTCATCATCTATATGCTGACGACTTCCAAATATATCTGTCATTTCCTCCTTCTGAGCTATTTGTTGCGTTCGCTAGTATTCAGGAAGACCTAGATAGGATCTGTGCCTGGGCAAAGCTGAACAAACTGGAATTGAAGGCAATAAAAACTCAGGTCATTGTTTTAGGTTCCAATGCCCTCCTTACATCCATCCACACCCTCCCAACATTACTCCTAAACGATCATCCTATCACGATTACCTCCTCTGTGAAAAACCTAGGCATCGCCATCGACCAAAATGGAAATCCCACATCGCCCAGATATCCCGATGGTCAATTAGTTCCCTGAAGTTGTTCCATCGTTTTCGTCATCTCTTTACACAATCTTCCCGTAAGCTTCTCGTATCTTCTCTCATCATCCCCCACTTTGACTATTGTAGCGTGGTATATGGAGGCCTCTCTAAAATGCTTGAAGACAGACTAATGAAAAATAATGAACTGCTCTCTAAGATTTGTGCTTGGTACTCCGAAGCAGCGCGCGTCTCCCACCTCTATGATGAATTAAAGTGCCTCTTCCCTCCCTTCCGAAGACAATATTTCCTTTGTTCATTCTTATACCAATCCATTCACTCTCAACACCCTTCATATATCTGCAGTCTCCTCCAATTCAAATCCTCAGTTCAACACCATAAAACAAGATCCCGCCTTTCTGATCTTTATATACGTTCACACAGAACTAAAGCATTCGAACGTTCCTTTCTCGCCCGCTCCACCACAGTGTGGAACTCAATCCCTCCTAATATCCGTCATTCTCCCTAACTATCATTATTCTAATCCTTGCTTTTTCAACACCTCTTAGCTTCCCAAAAGGATAGTCTCTAAGCAGGTTAGTCATTTGCTTAGAATGTAATGTATAGAATAACTCATTGTGTTATTTAGTTCTTTTAATTTTGCTTTTTGAAAAGCTGTACATCATGTAAAGAAATTATTGCATGCTAGCTCATGCATCTAACAAAAGCTATGGATTTATCTATTCTCTGTAATTGCTTAATATCCTGTCAAGATCTGTACTGTTTATTTACTTACTATTATTTTTTTTGTTTATATATTTCTTTTTAAATTGTTTTCTGTCCTGTTTTACACGCTTTATGATTTGTAACATAAATGTTCCAGAAGGCCCGATAAATATTATGTTTTTTTTCTGTTCATATCTGATATTCTAAAGGGACTTAGTCCCAGAATAAAGTTACTTTTCTATTCTATTCTATTCTACAGAATAATATAATAGTCTTAGAAAACATCATTACGAATATGGAGTAGTATTATTTTGATCGCATAGTGATTATTTTTTGTAAGCCACCTTACTATAAATTATAGTATATATTTATCGGGATTTTATGTAAATATTTTTTGGATTTAATATTAAAACTAAAATATCACTTACAACTTCTTAAAACAACATCCCAGCGTTCTATTAACATTTTAAAAATGTTATGTAGTACTTGATGGGGAGGAGACCGCAATAGCATGCTCATGCTATATAGAAGTCTAGTTAGATCTAATATTGATATTATTTGTCAGAGAGCCACAGTAACCAATGGAGAAGTGGAGGTTTGCTATTTATAATTAATATAGTAGTACAGTTCCTTAATTGCCATCATCTCAATTATGACCTCAATTGTTTAAAACAAAGGATCTTAACAATCCCAGGAATCATTGTTTGGGCGGTGAAGATAACATAGCATCACATTGTTTTTTTGGAATTGGGGATTGTATTGTTTGTATTTTGTGTTTATGAACTTGTTATTCAGAATCGCATAAGTCTGCTGAAACAGATCTAAGGAAAGTAATATAGATTAGTCATTTATTTCGTAAGTGTAATAAAAATCTGTAGTATTTAAGCTTAAGCGAAAAGTTTTTCCTTTAAACAAGTAATCACCAATTGATTTAACCCAGCATAATATTTTTTTTAGAATGAGAGTTTTGTTTATTTGTATAATTAAGATCACTTACAGGAAAAAAATATAGTAATCGATAAATGGCCCACAATTGCAATAATTGAAAAAGTACAGCCACTTTGATTTGAAAAGAAAATTTAGAGTGAATAACAGAAAATCATAGCATAACATAATTTCTTGAGTCCTCAAGTTCTGCAATTCAAATTGGCAGAATGGAAACTTTGAACCGGTTGTTGGTAACTTCATAATTTTACGGACAATGACAAATTCCAGTCTCAGAGTTTGTAATTAGAGCCTCGTTTAATATTTTCGTTTCAAATTCGCTCTTTTACGACAGTCATCGCAGAAGTCCATGAACCCGGAGGATGAGTTTACAAAAGAACTTTCTTAGTAAGTTATGTTTGTTAAAATGTTTATATGGACAGACTATCAAGCTTCCCGGCTTGAGGATCGTTTACTCTGATTTCTTCCGCTTTTCCTAACAACATACGTGTGAGCTTTAGTGACTACGAAAACTCTTTCCTCCTAGGTTTAAGTGTCATTAGATTATCAAAAATAAGTCATGTTACTGTATTTTCGTCCAATTCATCAGTCTTAATATCTTAAGAGTCGCGTTTCATGTAATTCGATACTTCTACTATTTTGGCGCCAGATTTTATTCTTCTTGGCCCCAAACTATAAAAATACACAATCGTGACTGTTAGCGACGACTTGGCGGATACAACACTTTCCTTCTAGAGAGCGCTATCTCAATTTATCCCATCATGTAACAGGTCGATTTTTTTTTAAATTTATGTTCATTAATGATACAGTTAAAATAATCGGCTGGGATCGGGTTTTAATTGTGATAATCTTTTTGTTCAACGGTTACAGTGGGACCATAGTCTCGGGGATTTGAGCTTATAGAAATAAATTTAGAAAGGGAATATGGAGCGAGTAGTCCAAGCAGTATAATAGAGACAGATTTTTGTTTATGCAATGACTGAATTTTGGCATGTGAAATCAGATATACATTATATAAAAATCATAAAAAGATGTCTTACTTATTCAGTGTAAAAGTATGTAGTGAGTTGATGTTTACAGGGAACATTAGGATTCATGAGGTAAATCTCGCTTTACTGACTACATTCGTCAAAGATGGAGAACCTCTCGGCTCATAAAACCACTCTACAAGCATCTTTAACTCGATGATACAACGTCGATGGTAAGCGTCTTGCATCCTAACAGGTGTAAACGTTTTATGTTTTTGCTTTTCTTTTTCAATTACTTTTTTTTGTTTTTAACGTTTTGAGATTTATCCAATAGTTATCTAGACAATGTAACAGGTAAGGTTACAATATTTTATTGTAATTTCCCTTTTAAATATTTTACCGAAATTATTATTAATGTTATTAAAAAAATTAATTGTTATTACATTTTTCATTATTATGAAAAGATGAAATTCATCAGATGAATGGATGACATACTGTCAGTTATAACATTCTTTTTAATATATACTACATGCTGTTATTTATGTATCATTTCATCATAATTCTCGGTATTTTAGTTGTGTTTTTTTTTTCTTGATCAGAACAACCTTTTCGTTTATATTAATTTTCAAGAACTTATGTAAGTAAATACTGACTGATTTTTATTAAGTAGACTTTTGACCAGATATATATTCTTATATATAATTTAATTTCAGATATATATATTTATATATATATATATATTTATATATATAACGAATTCTTAAGGAACCTGGTCCCAGAATATTTTTTGCCTGTGTAAATATTTTTTCATACAACTTAAAATTCGATTTTAATAAGATATATTATACTCTAGATATATTCAGTACAGGTTCGATTATTTGATTAACACTAATTAAATTAAATTAAAGGCGAGAGAATTACAATATTTAAATAATTCTAAAAAGTAAAAAACTACTTATTTAACTAATTATGCCAATTTGAATAAATCAATTTTTAAAAACAAATTAAAAAACGTACTTGATAAAAACGAATAAGGAAATTGGATCATTCATCAATCAATCCTCTAGGGGAGAGAGAGGGAGGGGGGGGGCACATACCGAAGAGACAGAAAATAGGATGGCAAACACTCCAGTACACTACCCTGTCTCCAATTTGTTTCCTTTTAATCCACTTCTCTAGTCTAACCTAGGAAAGAACTCACGTTCTGTGGGCTAATATTCCCTCTTAAATTAAAAGTTCCCAGGATAATAAGCATCAGCTCTATTAATTAAGATTAATACACTAATTAAACAATTTAATTCTATCAAGTTTTGTTTTATTGTAGGTCATTCCACATTTCACTAGCTTGTATATTTTAATATCATAATTTCAGTTCTTAAGTGAAGGAATCAAATCAGCTATCACATTTCAAATTAAAATAAAAACGTAGCCAATTTATAAAATTCGACGGAAAGAAGCGTTGGAGGTAGGAATCCGTTAAGCATGGTGGATTTCCCTGGTAATCTGTGGTCGAAACTTCGTTATGATACGCCCATTGAGCCTTCGGTTCGGCAAGAATTCATGATTATTAAAAAACTATTATTGTTATAATAGTATACGCATTTGTTTTTATTATTTTTTTTTTATTGAGAGTTTCTCCAAAGTTGAAGTTTTATCCAACCAAATTTTAGAGTAACATTTTCCCCAGGTTTTCCTGTCAAATGCATTTTCTTCATTCACGCCGTATCCTGCCATGGATTCCTGGACTTGGTTCCTCCATGAAGATCTTGGTCGGCCTATTCTTCTTCTTCCTTAAGGGCACCAGTGCAGGATCATTCTGGGTATTCTATTATTATCCATCCTAATAAAGTGTCCAAACCACTCTAATTGCTTTGTTGTGATTTTATCGAGAATGGTATTCTGAGGACCCAGTATCTCTCGCACTACTGTATTTTATTTATGTATGTGTGTATGTGTGGAAATCTTCCATTCTTTTTATTTCACTCCCGTTACAAATTTAATCAATTATTGTAATATAATGTTACGGCAATATTTGACTTTTACTCTATCCGTTCTTTCACCATTAATTCTCAATTTTTGAAAATATATATATTTTATGTATCTCAATATAGTTGAATTTATATTAAGACAAATTGTATCGTATTTGCGAAATATTTTAGCGGCAGGAGAAGACGGTGTGCTTGCCGAGATGTGGAAGTTGACTGGGGGTGATTTCAGAAAGATAATCATGGAGCTGATGATGGATGTCTGGAGCGAGGAAAAGATTCCCCAAAGAATGGAAAACAGCCTTGATACACCCGTTACTGAAATAGGGTGATAAAACTGATGTCAATAATTACAGGGGGATCTCCCTACTACCGGTCACCTACAAAAGATTTTCTAAAGCTTTACTATACAGGTTATACCCACAAGTAGACTCCAAGCTCGGAGAATACCAAGGGGGTTTCAGGAAAAATAGATTTTGTCAGGAACAAATTTTGAGCCTTAAGCTACTAATCAAACACTACAGGACTAAAAGTAAAAAGAACCTTTTTATCTCTTTCGTCAACTTTACGAAGGAATATGATTCGGTAGATAGGAAAACGCTACTTGAGGTACTAACAAAATACGGGGTTGACTAGAAAACTAGAAAATTGATAAGGCTAACGATAACAGGGACTGAATCCAAAGTTAAATTCCGGGAAAGTATGAGCGAACCATTTCCGATCAAAACGGGACTCAGACAAGGAGACGGTTTGTCTCCAGTGCTTTTTAACGTGATACTGGACAAGATCGTGAAGGAGCTTTGGAAAATCAACTATTCAGGTGCAACCCTAGGGACTAAGAACAATCACGTCAAAGTGAGGATGTAATTATGGGTAATGAATAGATTTCGGTAATCATTTCATCAAAAAATAAAAGTTTTAACTAACATTTCGAAGTATAGATGAAATATGTGGAAGAATATATCACTCAAGACATAGATGATATATGTTTTTTGAAACGTTCATTTTTAGGTGAAATGATTACTGAAGTATACACATTTCCCATAATTACATTTTCTTTTCCATGCTAATGCTCATGATGACTTTTATTTTTGGAAAATATTAAAAATGAAAAGTTGAAACTTGTGATTCTACTCGAATCGAGGTTTTTTTTTTGCGAAAGTTGCTCGTGAAAATTCATATATATAGGAGGCGATCTCGGAAAATGTTATTTCAACCACCCTTTACTGTTTTCTAATTTCATAGGTTATTTTCGTTTCTACATATGTGATAAGTGACTAATTAGAGATTATATTGATAATAAGGGAAAACTTGTTCACTATTATTTTTACTTATTTATTTATTAATACTGAGGGGAGATGCGGCGAAATCGGTCTTTCCCACCCGAATGGGTCTTTCCGAAATTGGCCTGGTAATCAAATCAGGAGAGCTTAAATCAGTGGTTGACTATTGCTTATTATTTATTTATTTATTATTAAAAGGACGGTGATTAATAGTAGATAATAATTTTTTTTTAATTCGTGAGACGATGTAATTTTATTGCCAAAATGTAGGGATGGGTAAGATTGAATCAATCTGATTGTATCAATCTGACCGTATCTGATACTTGTATCAATTGATACAAAAGTATCAGGTACATTTCGACTGTATCTGATACTTGTATCAAGTACTTTTTAGTATGAAATACGAAGTATCAGATTGAGTAAGCACGCCCTTTCTTTTACATATGTTTGATTTGATCGGCAGTGACCGATAACGGTTTAGGTGTAGGCGTATACTAACAATGGAGAATGGTCCGTGACTAGACCTTATATTAGTAATTATTATATAATAAAAGTTTTTGACAAGCTATAATAACGTTTTATGGGAAGTTTGCAAAAAAGGTTAAAAAAAAATCGGTTTTAAACCCATATTCATCTTTATACTGAGCTACGCCAGTGAATTCTGGACTATTCTCCTTAAGTACTGAAGCCAACTGGAAGCAATGGATATGACCTGAAGGGAATAGAAGGAAAAACAAGGAGGAACATAACCAGAAAGACCACCATTAGAAGCCATTTCTGAGTATTTCCAGTTTCAAGATCCAGCAATTTCAAGATGAAAATATAAAAGGAGAAAACAAATTACTCTGGTTTTCCATGTGAAAAGAATGCATGGTGAAAGAATAGTCAGGGTTGTCTACGAGGCGAGACTGGAAGGTGAAGCCAGGAAGGTTTTCGATAGAAGATACATGAGCAGGCGGAAACAGATGCTCTAGGATCGAGCTATATGAACGGGGCTATCACCACTAATCTTGGCATAAGAGGAAAAGATTAAGAAGAAGAAGAATATCCCTTGAGAACATATCAACATAAATAACGAAAAGAAAACAAATCAGATGAATAAAAATTAATAACCATAAAAAAAAACTTGTACAATCAGGACAAGCCATGGGTTCCTCATTTTGTTTGCCAAAAATGTGTTGTGTGACTTCGGTTATGGTCCAGAGGGAAAAGAGATGTAGTAAAGTTCGTAACTCCCATGATTTGGCGAGAACCTCAAAACCATCATGACGCCTTCTGCGTTCTGAAAATAAATGGAATTAACCCTGGAAATCGAAGTAAGTGGTCATATCCTAAATTATCTTCTGCTCAACGATCTCAATTAAAATCATGAGAGTTCCAACCCTGCACATATAAATCCTCTGATGATCCAAATCTCTGTGAACGCGAATGTACCGGTATACCGAAAACCGAGATACCGTCCAAATTTTGGCCGTTATTAATACCGGTATTTTCGGTATTGGAACATTAGCGCTAGTTGATACACGTTACACGGAAGCTTGATTCGGGGAATCTCCCATTTACTTAGAATCGAATCCCGTCTACTCAAGCTAAAGGCTGTTAGTTCAGTGCGGAGTGTTTTTTCAGTACGTAGACACAATTTGAGAGTGAAGTTGTTAGTTTTGTGCTTGTGCAATAAATAATTAATATTGAATGTTTATAGAACTATAAACATTAAATACATAACTCAAGTTATGTTAACCGAGAGCTATTTAATATTCTATATTTTTTGTGGTCTCATTCTTGTTTATACTGAAGATACTACTCAATACCTTATTTTCGAATACCTCATAACTTTCTTCCTTTAACACCAACTTCTACGTTTAATGGCCATTAAGGACAGTTTGAATCATCATATATATTTTTTTCAAGACCGGCCATCATTGTGCCACGTACAAACAATTGCTTATGAAGTTTCTTCTTCCTTTCATTCTGCTACTTTTTCATTTTCTCTTCCCTTTGCTCCTGTGTGGAACCTCTTCCACATTTATTTTTTTCATTTTCTTGAAAGCCTTTGAAGTTCTTCATTTTGTTACTGAACGTTTCCCTCTTTTGTTCATTTCTGTTAGGTCAGTGTGTGTTTCATTTATCCATTCAGATGGTAGATTTATAAATTAAAATAGCTTAGTAATGTCCAGACCGAATACTAATAAGTATTTCTTCTTTCCGGTGCTACAAGTCATAGTGAGTCAGGGCTTCCTATATAGCTCTCTGATGCATAGTTTAGTAAGAGTTCACTACAAACATTTATAGAAAAAGGTCAGACACTGTCCACACTCCAGGATACTCTGAGGAGGCAGCCCCTTCGCCTTACATGGGGGCAAAGATTGGACTGATGAACCCCTCATCTTAAAATAAAATATAGGAAACCTGTAGAAAGCTATACTGCACTGACTTGAAGGAAACTAGCATTTCCCGTGGCTATAACCATGGCTTTATTTCCTCTTATATATCATTTTTTCAAGGCATCATAGACCCTATGCACGAGTACTTAAACTTCTCGACTTGTTCAAACTTATTTATTTAACCGAAAATACCATTTTTAGCATGGTATTTGCGAATCATTTCCGACCCAACTTTGATGATGATCTTCAATTCGCGCTTGAATAAATAGGAAATTTCAGATCAACTCACGAAGAACATTTAAAAAAAAATTTAAAAAAAAAATTCCAATGTCCCTGAGCGAAAAAATCATATTATCATAAATATCTTATTATCATGGTATACTGTCCTCCGACCAGAAGTTCTGTATAGTGCGGAATAAATGATTATGAATGAAAAGGACATGGTAAAAAAAATTGAGATCAAAGGATAAAAGAACTTGAGAAAAATTCATGACAACCAGGGTTTTTTTTTTTTTTTTGGAAAAACCTAAAGCTGACGGTGGAAAAAAAATGGATGGAAGAAAGAAAAATGCAACATCAGGAACGTATGAAGGACCACTGGGCAAAGATCGAGGCTAAGAGAGGACAGTTGAAATGATGTAGTTCTTGGTAGCTTAGTGCGAATAGAATAAGATGGTAGAATTTATAATTTATAAAATATCTGAATAAGAATATAAATTAATAATATAAGAATATGATAAATATAAGTGCGATTATATAAGACCGTTTTCTGATCAGTAGTGTCGTATGCTAGTGAGACGAGAAAGCTTACAAAGCGACAAGAGAATGAGAATTTCATTAATGGCCCGACCAAAGTCGAAAATATATGCAGGATAAAAACCAAGAAAGAAGAAGAGACCTGTATAACGACACCGATTTAGTGCCGAAATAGGCCACTTTTGTTCAAGGAGTTTCCACTAATAGTGGGTTTCCTTAACCTATTGATTCAATGGCTTCCTTTCATAATGTCCTATCCAAGGTCCTTTCTTCCCATAGACCATAACCCATCATGGGTTCCTTCACTTCGTTGTCCCAGGTCCTCCCTCCTTGGTCTTCCTCGTCTTCTTAAAACCCCAACTTTCCATTGGCAGGCCACTTTGGGTAGTCTTCCTTCAGACATTCTTGTCAAATGCCCAAACCATTTCAGAAATCCCCAAACCAGAATGGTTTTTTCAGCCTCCATATTTTCTGTGATGGTCGCATTTCTTATTTTGTCCATTCTGGATATTCCCGCCGCTGGTCTCCAGAAGTCCATTTCTGTAGTTAGGAGTTTTTTCCCTGAGGTTACCCTTCAACGTCCAATTTTCTGATCTGTATTTCATGATACTTAGTAATATACTATTATATATATTTTGTTTTTTTTTGTTTTAGGGACAATGTATTTATTCCATAATACTGATTTGGTATTTTTACCAACTGAAATTCTTCTTTTTTTTTCTCACACACACCAACTATTTCAATTATGGAGCCAAGATATTTGCTAAGATCTATAATCTTGTTAATAATGATAATAATCTTCCCCAGCCGGTTTTGAATACGGGAACTCTGAATAAAGTTTGGTTATTTACTGACAGTCCCAAGTGCATGAATATTAAAATCATTATCCAATTTTGCTTAAAAAAAATAACCCACACAAGTTTTTGTGATTGTTCGTGTGGATTAATGGTTTTTTTTTGGGTTTTTTTTCGTGGGCAGGTGGAAATCTTCAAAAGACGCGGTTAGGCCCGTACCTATCCGCGTGTGGGATTTTTACCCACTAAAACCACCTCCCTACACCAGTTTTCCACACTCCACGGGACCGTTAGGCAATAGTTCGTGGAGGGGATGGTTGTATGCCACCTTATGGCCATTTCCAACTTAATGTATGTATGTATGTGTGTGTGTACTTTTTTGGCCAGATATATTTCTATTAATTTCTGTACAATATTGTTATTATTAAGGGGCCTATTTCAGAGTAAAATGCTTTTTCTATTCTATTTATTTCATTCCCGTTACAAATGAATTCAATTATTGTATTATAACTTTTCTATTTTTCTGTGTAATATACCGCTTATTCTTCCTTTGTCATGTTCTTCAAATTTTTGGAAATTTATATAAATATTAACTTATATAAGCTTAAGCAATCTCTACAAATCCCGCCTGGAAGCCAAAATGAACGATAATTTGGAGCGTAATGCTGTAGAACTGTATGAGCACATTAAGAAATGTATCCATGAAGCAGCTAGTGAAGCCTTAGGGGAGATAGAAACTAACCCTGCAAAAAGAGGATGGTGGAACATGGAAGTAGAAGAAATGGTAGGCAAGAAAAAAGGGATCTTCAATAAATGGTTATGTAGCGGAAGACAAGAAGATTCGAGAGAATCCCGAAGTATTAAGGCGCACTGTCGCAGAAAGCAAGAACCAAGGATGGGAAGCCTGTTGCAGGAGGATTGATAATACCCTGGGCTACAATAAGATACGCAAATCATGGAGAGCACTGAAGGCGATCAGGCCACAATGGAAGGGAAATGTGATTCCTCTGATAGGTGAGAAGACCCGGGTGGACCATCACGAGAAACTACTCCCTCAAACAAGGCCAGAATGGTCCGGTTCATATCGAACTTAGAATGCACAAGGAAATGTTATTGTAAAAGAAGATGAAGTTCTTGTTGCACTGGGAAATGCAAAATGTGGAAAAGCTGCAGGACCTGGAGGTATTTCACTAGAGCTGTTAAAGACAAGGGGGCCTGGATTGGTAGAGGCCTTTATGATGCTTATATATATATATATATATATATATATATATATATATATATATATATATATATATATATGTGTGTGTGTGTGTGTGTATGACTTATATAGTTCAAAATATTAAAGAAAGAGAAATAAGGAAGAAACAACTCGCACGAGAACTGGTTTAATACTGACTTTATTGACATCATGATCGTCTATTTATAGTAGCTACATGTTAACAGCTGTTTACAATGCCAGCTTGATATTAGCGACTATGCGATCATCAGTCTTGTCTTAACTTATGTATGTATATATATCCAACAGATAAAAGTCCTCAAGGAACGTGCTGAAAAAACGGGCCTCCAAATTTCGTTCATGAATTACTGGATTCCACGTTGAGAATTAAATACCAAATATGGAAAAATCAAAGGGGTTCCATATTTGAAATACCTCGGTGAAGTTCTTGAATCTAGAAAAGGAAGCACAGAGAGTTCGAATACAGAAGATGAAGAGAGCGTATGGGAGAAAAATCTGGTCAAATAACGGAGAAAGTATCTAATCTTGGGGCAGACATCAGAAAACGAAGGTAGATCTAATTAAAGATCACCAAACTTTCTACAGATATCATCCTGAAGTATTATTAGAAAGAGGTAATGTTTAATTATGTTGGGACAATACGTTGATAAAATTGAAAACTTGCAAAATCTTGAATAAAATTATTATTATGTTAAAATGTAAAACCTGCTTCCTTATTTTCACTAACTTAACATGTTACGGTTTCCCGTATTTTACACTTTTAGGGGTCGATTTTGAAAAAATAAAAAAACACATATTTCTTTATTTTGGATGTAGAAGCAAAAACTAAAATTTCATGGTGCTCGCTTTAAAAATGACGTTTATTTTTATTACAAAAGTTTGTCACCCTTTTCACCCTCTTAGGGGACGAATTTTCAAAAATCCTTTCTTAGTGCGCGGCGGCCATATAAAATGTACCTACTGTCCAAATTTCAAGCCTGTAGCTTATGCCGTTTTGGCTCTGCAAAGGTCTTTTCAGTCAGGACGAACTCTTTGATATACATAGATAACATGATACGATTTTCGTATTTTACTCGTTTGCGGGTCGATTTTCAGAAAATAAAAAACACACGGCACCACTCTACCATTTGGGCTACCAGTGGTCACCTCACAGTCAGGACAAATCCGTTATCTTTACCGATCCCATATCCCCGTGTTCTCGCAATTTCGCTATGTATACACGAGGAAGAATGTTCTATTACATTACTTTAATTTTAGGATATTGTTGACCTACGCCAATGAACATTCTTCCTCATGTATACATCACAAAATTGTGAGAACACGGGAATATGTGGTCGGTGAAGATAAATTTTAAAAATTAAACCAATTAATAAAAAAATGTAATATAATAAATATAATTTGGACATCATGCACGGACATATTTTACGGTTATATTTATGCATGATGTCCTTCTTTTTATCAATTTACATTGTTCATATTTCAAACTATATAAACAGTCATTGTGTAATGAAACAGACAAATAGTTAAATATTCGAAAATTGAGGAACAGTATTATGGCTGGATTGTTCTATTGTATAGCAATTGAACCTGCATTATTTCAGATAAAATTACTGTAGCTACATTCCGACTTGCCGTGGCTCAGTTTAAAGTACACACAAGTGACAGGGCTCACAGGCTAGGCACGCGGAGAATCTCCCATTTACTTAGAATCAAATGAGATCCCGTCTACTCTAGCTAGCTAAAGTCTGTTAGTTCAGTGCGGAGTGTTTTTTCAGTACGTAGACACGAAGTTGCTAGTTTTGTGCTTGTGCAATAATTAATATATGTAAATAAATTTGGTATATAAGAATGTTTAAAAACCATGAAATTTGTGTATCCTAGATAAGATTAAATAAATATTTGTCTTGTAAATTTAGCAACTAATATGTTGCTCGATTTGCAATTACGTTTCGTTCTCAAAAATATCTACATGCACTAGGGGACTATATTAGTGTTAATTTTGATTGTAAATTTATGTACAATATCCAATAAATATTATGTACATGAATGTCAGCACTATTAAATATGCTGCAGATAAATTAATTCCCTATTAATGAAACTTATTTTATGGTTCCTTAATAACTCAGATTTACTTTTTTTAAATTATTAGTTAATTAAAATAATTGTTTTAGAATCAAAAATATGAATTCGGAATCCAATATATTTCAAGAACACAAAAAATGGAGCGACGTTAATTCGGTTTCGCATTATTATTTAGTTGCTAATCAAGGGCAAGTAGCAAAATGTAAGAAATGTACAAAAGAAATCAAATGTCAGGGAGGATCCACAAGTGGCCTTCAAACCCACTTGTAAACTCGACATACCATAATTTTTTTTTTTTTTTTTTAAATTTATTTATTGATATTTACAACTGTATAATAAAAATACATCTAGTAAATGTGCTAAGCGATACATAATGACATGTGAAAATGACAAGTAGAGAAACTACCCACTGACAGTACTCAAATCATAAGTTCAACTAAGAAGTCACGGGGCCATCTTCTTTTCAGACGCCTCGGAGGATTATCGGGAATTGAAGAGGAAGCTAGGTTTAAAACCAGAGGGTTTGAGTGGAAATGAAGTTTGTTATGAAAGGATAGATAGCGGGTTCGGGCCAAATCAGCCACAAATGGGACATTAAGGTCGTTATGGATGATTTTATTCTTAACAAAATAAGGAGCATTAAGGATTTTACGAAGGATTTTGGATTGTAGGGATTGGATACGAGAGGAATTCGATGGCTTAGTGGAGCCCCAAAGCTCTACTCCGTAGGTCCAAATAGGTCGCATGATGGTCATGTAGATGAGTCTTTTGTAATAAATTGGGAGCTTAGAGCGTTTGTCTAGTAAGTGTTGAAGTAGCCGGAAACGTCGAGCGGTTTCTTGTCTTTTCAGTCTCGTATGAGGATTCCAGGTTAATCGTTTGTCAAGATGCAACCCTAAGTATCGGATCTGTTCTACAGGCACCAGTGGGATATTATTAAAGGATACTGAAGGGCAGGAAGTCATTGGTTTACGACGTAAGGTAAAAGTGATTTGATGCGATTTTTGAGAGTTTATTTTAATTCTCCAGTTTTGACACCATTCTTCAAGATCAGTGATATGGGATTGGAGGCTTTGGGATGCAATAATTGGATTGGTGTTGCCAGATAATACACATGTAACATCAGCATACGTGGTAAGGATAGTATTAGGATGAGTTGGGATGTCAGCTGTATAAACTGTATAAAGGATTGGGCCAAGGATACTACCTTGAGGAACACCAGCAGATTGGGAAAATAGGGATGAATAGACATTATTATGATTAACTTGGAAAGTTCTGTTTGTGAGATAGGATTGAAGGATGAGAAAGTAGGTAGGCGGTAGGAATCGACGGAGTTTGTAGAGCAATCCCGGATGCCAGACTCGGTCAAATGCCTGTTCCACATCAAGAAAGACGCCCAAACAATATGATCCACGTTCTAATGCAGAGGAGACTACATCCACCACACATTGCTGAATAGTGGAGTGGGATGGTCGGAATCCAAACTGGTGATCTACCATAAATTTAAAAACTAAAAGCTACGTAGCAGCAGATAATGAAAATGATGCGTCTTGTTCTAGTCAAAAGCTACCAAAAACATTAAATTATTATTTTCAAAATCAAAAGAAGGAACAGTTATGTGAAATCCTGGCTCGTATGGTTGCGCGTGATGGACTACCATTTAGAATTTTCTGCTCTTCGGAGGATATAAAAAAAGGGCTACAAAAACAACTCCAGTTTAGTGACTGCTGATGACAATGACATAGAAACTGACAATGAAGAAGATAAAAAGATTACAGATGATGGTGTTGTCCTAGAGTTTGGATCTGTTGACACTGAAATAAATTTGAATTATGCTAATTTATCCCCGCTGGTAACAAAAATTAGAAGTGTCATTAAAATTTTTAGAAGATCTCCAACAAAAATGATCAATATTTACAAAAATATGTAAAACTACTATTTGGAAAAGAATTGAATTTGCAATTGGATGTCATAACACGATGGAATAGTTTACTTATTCCATTTCACAGTGGAACATGAATCTAACAAATCATTACCATTTCTTGACCTCCGTATCATTAGAAATCCTGACCACACCTTATCCACAGGTTGGTATACCAAACCCACCTATTCTGGCAGACTCCTTAATTATTACTCCCAACATCCGCACCACCAAAAAATTAACGTCGCCAAAAATATTATCCACCGTGGCCTATCCCCCGCTGACCCTTGCTTCCATAAAACCAACACCCACCGCATCCAAAATATCCTTTTAAAAAACAATTTCCCTCTCCATATTATTAATAAACTCATCCATGACTACAAAAACCCCCCCCAAACCCCACCCGGTCTCCACAACCTCCCTCTATCCCTGTATACAGATCCTTGCCATATATACCCTCCCTCTCAAATACAAATATCTGGTAATAATCTGGTAGTACAAATATATGTGAAACACAACTAAACAACAAAAAATTTATTTTTAAGAATAATTTAACAAAATTAAATCCACCTTTTTTAATATATATTAAATTAATTCGTAAAAGTGATTATTATTTTTGATGCAAATTGAAATATGATTTCAAAAAACATATATGATCCAACGTACCGTCGTCTAACCTCGATCTTATTTTTGTGGTTGAGCAGCCGAAAAGGCTCGTTCTGGCTTCACACTTGTTTGTGGTATTGTTAACAAGTATTGATAAGCAAGCTTTAGATGCACCCCCCTAATTCCGTGCTCTTCAAAAAATTGTAATTATTTTTTAAGTTTATGTTCTATTTCTAATCTTTTGTTTTGTTTCTTTGGGTTTGGAACATTCGTCATTGCTTTGTTAAACACATTCTCTAATTTCTTTTTTAATGAAACAGTTGCAGTATTAATAGCGGAGAGAGATGTAACTGGTGGTTAGGGATAGCCTTTAGGATTTATATAACAGACTTCAGAGCTTTTTAATGGGAGTTATAAATTCTTAGGGAGCGGAGTGGGTCAGTGTTAGAGCGCTGAGTTGCCATAACGAAGGTACTGGGTTCGAATCCGGCTGTGACAGATTTTATTTGATCTATTAACAGCTGTTGGGGTCTGGGATCCTGCAGAGGCTAACACAGTCTCTATAAATTTGGTACCCAAAATAGGTGGATAACCTGGCGGTTAAGCGTGATCTAGGATAAACATCTTCTTCCTCAACAGTTGTCGAAGAAACTGTAAAGTTCCTACAAGGCTCCGACATTCCGATCACAAGACTCTTCATGATTTGTAGTGGTACAGTTTGTACAGTTTTTTTTTAATCCCGGTCTCCACAACCTCCCTCTATCCCTGTATACAGATCCTTGCCATATATACCCTCCCTCTCAAATACAAATATCTGGTAATAATCTGGTAGTACAAATATATGTGAAACACAACTAAACAACAAAACATTTATTTTTAAGAATAATTTAACAAAATTAAATCCACCTTTTTTAATATATATTACATTAATTCGTAAAAGTGATTATTATTTTTGATGTAAATTGAAATATGATTTCAAAAAACATATATGATCCAACCTGGCGGTTAAGCGTGATCTAGGATAAACATCTTCTTCCTCAACAGTTGTCGAAGAAACTGTAAAGAAAGTTCCTACAAGGCTCCGACATTCCGATCACAAGACTCTTCATGATTTGTAGTGGTACAGTTTGTACAGTTTTTTTTTAATCCTTAGTTGTGCCGTCTTTGAGACTGGGCGTGAAGTGAATCTACAGTCTATGCAATATCCGTGACTCGTTGCTGCTCTTAATGCTGATTATACTTTAAATAATAATAAATAAATTTAAGACCTCCGCAGTAATCCAATGGTAATGCAACAGTAATGGTACATTGGCAATGGTAAGGAAACAGACAACCTTAGAGACGGGGCATTGGTTGAGGTCCCGACATATATCAGGCACTTGTTAAAGATTCCTATCCAATTATACTTGCTAATATAAATTATAGCAATAATTTCAGACTCTCACTGTAATCTCGTCCGATGAGTCATAATGGCTTTATGTTACGTTAAACAAAATCAACAGACTATGGAGAAAATACTGACAATATTGTTCAGCTTTTTATATCATCGTGTAATTTAGGTAATTGGAATAATTTAAAAAGCCTATTACCATCAATGTTAACGTCTATACAATGTTGCCAGATTTAATTACTTGATCGTTTTATTGTACTCCGCAAGGTCCAGGGTCAGACAGGAGGCAGGTACCGGTACAGGTAGGTACGTGCAATTCCCCTCATCGGGTAGATCTGGGGGGGGGGGGGTGTCGACGGCGATTTTTACTAGATGAGACCCCCCGGAAACGGAGACGGGAATAAAGTTACATAAGATAAAAAGATAGAGACTAGTATTGGACAGAGATCAGCCTTTGTGCCGGTGTTGGTTATAAATTCGAGTGCTAGTCGCCAGGGTCAGTCTATGGCGCTCCTCCATTGTCTGTTCTTTCACCCTCTCCTCCACTACCAGCTTTTCCCCTCTTATTCTCCTTTTTTTATTTCCTTCGTTTTTTTTATTTCCTTTTGTTTTAGTTTACTCTTTTACACAGTTATCCTCTCATTAATCCGGTAGTCATAACCACGAATGGTCGAACGATCTTTTTCCATACCCGTTTTAAATTTACCTCTCGGGTATTGTATTTTTTTAAAAAGTTATTCACTGAAGTATATCTCCGGTTTTTATAACTTTAATTGCGCGTGTTTATTACAGTGGATCCAGGATAATGGATTATATGTTAAATAACATAATCTTCTGCCGTGGTTTTTTTTTTTTAATGGAAACAAATTAAAAAATGAAAATGTGTATTATGTATGTTTACAATGCCAGCTTGATATTAGCGAAAACCTCAACCTTCCGTCACCAGACTGCTCCCTGGATGTGTCAAAAAATTAAAGATCTTCAAAGGAAGCGTGATGCGGCCCGAACACGCTTTAGACGGATAAGGTTAACTGATTACTATCAAGCGTTTAGGGCTCCCCGCAATTTGACACAGTCAACAATCAGTTAGGCAAAAACCAAATACTTCCACGAAGCCCTTTCATCTGCTCCCGATTCTAAATCCAAATGGCATCTCCTACGAAAGCTTTCTCTTCTTAATTCATCTTCTTCTAGGCCCTTTCCAGCCTCTCCCAATGAAATAAACTCATATTTTTTGTCCACCTCATTTAATACTTCAAAATCATCCTCTCCCGTATTTTTCCTAGCTCCATCTTTCAACCCTGACAACTTTTACTTCGCTGACATTTCACCCAACGACATTATTTCCTCTGTTCCCAAAAAAGCCATAGTCCACCCTATCAATAAATCCTCTAACCCTGTCTCGCTCAAATACTACCGCCCATTCTCAATCCTTTCCAACCTTTCCAAGCCTCTAGAAAGAAGTTAACAATTCTTAGAATAATAATAAGATACCTAGAATTGTTATGCACTTTTAGATGCAGGTGCAGTTGTCAGGTGGTACACGAGTAAACAATTCTAAGAATTGACATCATCAATACCAAATCCTTTACAAGTCTGGAGGAGAAGCTCCTCGCACACACTTAGCATTTCGTCACTAGTCCAGATAGTTTCTTTTGTGCAGTATTAACGTTATTTTACTTGTTGTAATTATTCAAAATAAAAGTTTTTAAAAAGTTGTAGATTAGTTGAGAACATTTAACTGGCGCTCGAACACAGGGACTTGGGCTGATTTCGCGGATATATTCTAGCAACCCACCATAAACGCCTTCGATGTTATTAATCACTGTGCAGTTGCCTCTCTGTCGACACTCTCCTCATTCTTCGCCCATCATCCTCCTTCTCGGCTCGACTTTCAATCCTCTTAAATTTCCGTTCTACTACGGCTCCCTGGTTCCTGGTTCGCTCTCCTCTCCTTCTGCTTCCGACACTGCAGAGGAAATAGTTGACTCGTACGGTCGCCTCCTTATACACATCCTCTGTGCAATTACCTCCATGGGCATTTCCTTTCCTCCCTGCGCCATTTATTTCTGGGTCTGCCTCTTTTCCCAGAGTTGCGGTCTCTCTCTCCTATTAAAATCGACTTCTCTCCGTCTTCCAATTTCCGGTCTCGACCGAGTTCTGCCTATTGGAGATCTCCAGGAACCCTGCTCCATCCTGGTTCGAGCTCGTCGCGTGCTTCTTCCTCCCGAGCACTCGAATATACCATTTCTTAGGCGCATTCCAAGAAAGGCTTATCTCGAGCCAGGCAATCCTTCTTTCCTGTTTCCCTTGCTAACTGCACTTTTAGGATCGTGGTCATGTAAATCATCCATGCTTCCACTGTCCCAGTATCCATCACTTCTCGCAGTTTCTCATTAATTTTGTTCAATTTGGCGATTAGGCCTGCCGCATATTGCTCGACTGGTTAGGTCTCTTCATTTCCCTGAACATGTGCAACATATCCTCTTCGGGGGGCCCATCGCCCCCCTCCATAAGCTTTTTTCAGCCTTTCTTTAATAGTTCTCCACGAAGTATCCTCATCCGCCTGTATTAGGTTCAGTACGCTTCTTTTAACCCGGTGTGCTAGGGCCACCCGTAGCCATTTATAGTCCAGCTCGTCTATTAGATCCGCAGCGATCTGGGATTCAATACTCAACCATCACCGCTTTTGAGGAAATGGTTCAGCTCCCTCACATCGCCATTGAATTTTTCGAGATCAGAAATCTCTCTTCTTAGATCCTGTGCATTAGCCCTTTTTAATTTCATACGTTCAAGCGCATTGGTCTCCTCCGCGATCCTGTTCCCCTCCCTGGCTGGTAGGTCCGCACGCGCCATTGCGAGCGTAGTCGTCGACAAATGAGGGAACTCAGGCTCCACCGGTATCTGTGATTGTGGCGCTGGCCTAAGAACGTCTCTCTGTCTTGGTTCTGTCATTGTTATTTATGGCAACAAGAGAGAGAAGAAGAAATTGTAAAAAAAATGATAATGGATTTTTATTTGTTTACACCGACAGAAAAAAATAATTATCTTTAAACTTCCAGAGTTCTGCACCATTTATATAGTTCCAGGAACAAAATATTTAAAAAAGGAAAATAAGGAAGAAACAACTCGCCCGAGAACTGGTTTAATATTGTAAATGTAGAGAAGACCAGGTAGAATTTCGGGGATGCATATTTTTAACAATTTGAGGGGAATGCCGTTATAACCGATGGAATTAGAGTGGGATTTCAATAGGGAGGAGATAAACTCACAGAGAGATTTTTTGTATTCATATATATCCCTCACTTTTGTTCTAAATTTCTACCTCTCTACATATATAGTTTTTCTCATTTATCATATACTTAGTCCTCAGTGTATTTTTATTGTATTCATTGTATGTTGTCTGTTTTTCTTTCTTAGCCCTGAAGATGACCCACAAAGTGGGTCGAAACGTCGGCACTTAATTAAATAAGTATCCACTTATTTAGTGTTTTATTTGACTGCACCCCCAACTATTTTCTTCCTTACATCATCCAGTCAACCATTCCTCGCTTCTTATTTTTAATTTATATTTATTTTTGTGTTCTTTCTCTGCATATTTTTGTTTTGAGTTTACGAGTATGTTCGTAAACGGGCAGGGGGAGTTTAGACAAGACTGATGATCGCATAGTCGCTAATATCAAGCTGGCCTTGTAAACGGCTTTTAACATGTAGCTACTATAAATAGAGGATCAAAATGGAATGCATTTTCCCTACAAAATGCAGTTTCCCCTTCCTCCTGGAAAAAAGTAATATTCCATCCTATTAACAAATCACCCAATCCCTCAAACCCAAATGATTTCCGGAAAATCTCTATACTCTCTAACCTTTCTAAACCCCTCGAAAGAATAGTTCAATCCCAAATGTCAAATTTTCTGAAACAGTCCAAACTGCTTGATCCACTTCAATCAGATTTCCGTCCTGGCCTTTCCACACAATCTGCCCTCGTTAAAATCACCACTGACATGCATACTGCCATGGACGAAAAAAAACTAACAGTATTAATTCTACTCGACTTTTCAAAAGCTTTCGATTCGCTGAACCATTGCATCCTTTTCTCTAAACTAAAATCTCTTTCCTTTTCCAACAGTTCCATACCCAGGGTTCAAGCTTTCCTCTCGGATAGGACTCAAGCAGTCTCCATCCCTAATCAACCCCTATCCCCTTTCCTACCGCTGACACAGGAGTGACACAGGGTTCTAGTATTTCCCCACTCCTTTTCAACTGTTACATTAATCACCTTCCCAAATCAATCCTCCACTGATCCCACTATCTGGACGCCGATGATTCCCAGATCCATTTGTCCTTTCCTCCATCTGAGATAACAGCTGCATTTGACAAAATTCAAGGTGACCTAGATAGGATCAGTGCCAGGCAAACTTGAATAAACTGCCTTTGAATGCTGGATCTTTCTTATATCAAACTATCAACTCACAACATCCATCATATATCTATAATCTCCAACAATTCAAATCCTCTATCCAATCCCAGGGCACAAGATCTCGCCCTTCTGATCTTTATATCCGTCCCCATAGAACCAAAACTTTCGAGCGTTCCTTTCTCGCCCGCTCTATCTCCCTTTGGCACTCACTCCCTCTCTCGATATCCGTCATGCGTCTTCTTTAACCTCATTTAAATCCAAACTTTTCCTACATCTTCTAAATTCCCAATCAGATGCTTTATAATCAATAAATAATTTATAGATATATTAAACTTGATCGATTGATCAACTACTGTAAATATTCCCCACTCATAATGATATCATTTTTTTTTTAACATTAGATGCTATATTTATTCACTTATTTTTCCATAAGCCTATTTCTTTTTATTGTAAATTTGTCTGTTTTTTTACTTTAATTTCGTATCACATTTTCTGATTCTCTACCAAAACATACCTGTTTAGTTATTTACTTTCAGGATATTATGTAAATATTGTTTTATTCTGATGTAGGCCTTTGGTCAGATATATATTTATTTAATTTTGTTCATCTCTGTTATTCTAAAGGGACCTGGTCCCAGAATAAAATTATTTTTCTTTGAAATTCTATTCTATTTATATAATTATTATTATTATTGACCGCGAAACAGCCATGAAAGACTACGCGACTATGTATC
Source organism: Troilus luridus (assembly GCA_964056705.1). Classification (NCBI taxonomy): domain Eukaryota; kingdom Metazoa; phylum Arthropoda; class Insecta; order Hemiptera; family Pentatomidae; genus Troilus; species Troilus luridus. Next base: position 124,425,055 of record OZ057413.1, read on the forward strand.
AGGGATTTCTCTTTGTTTTTTCTCGTCCCATGTTTTCACTGAAGGCTTTTCTTCTTTCTTGTACCCAGTTCTTGGATGGAAATTTTTTAATATATATATATATATATATATATATATATATATATATATATATATATATATATATATATATACACCTATTTAAGAGTTCATTTTTAAAATATATATATAAAGTGTGGATTTTTTTTTTTATGGAAGCGATAGAAAAAAAATCCACTTATGTGTTTAATCCGATTAAACTTCATAATTGTCAATTAAAAGGCTTAATGTAAAAAAACATTTGCGAGAGTAAAATTATTATCTAAAATCTATGTTGCTTAGCAGAATATAATACACGAATAAGGAATAATTTAGTTTAAACAAATGTTATTTTCATATATTTATAAACATTACGAACATAAAAATGCTACTATTTCTGCTCAGGGCCACCTCCCTGGGAAGTCTCAAGTTTGGAGACTACGAACAAACAACCAATTGTTCCGAGGTTACGGAGCCTTTCTTGCTGGGCTAATCACCCGTAAGAGAGTACTTGATTAAAAGAAACTCAGCGAATAGCCTCCAAATGGCTACGGCTAAACGCTTCCCTGCGCTGAGAGGCACATAAGGGTATTGCGAAAGAAGATAAAGAAGAAAAGAAAAAAAAAATTGTTACTCCCGAAACCAACATCACTTTTTATCATACCCGAGAAAAGAATCTGTTGCCGTATTTTTCTCAAGAGAAAGATTCAGCTGTATGTTGGCGGTATTTTGCGACAGATGGGTTTAGAAAACTACAAGCCTAGGGATTGGCGTCTTTTTATGGACAGCAGCAAAAGTAGTTAACGGTACCGGTAACAAGTACGGATCCATACCTATTGAAGGTTTGACGACTTTGAAAGATGAATACACAAATATTTCTAAGGTTATGGAACAAATTGAGTATCAAGACCACAAATGGGTCATTTGTGTTGACTTAAAAATGGTCAACTTCCTTCTAGTTTAAGAAGGGGGGTACACAAAGTTCCCTTGTTTTATCTGTCTCTGGGACAGTCGTGACAAGCAACAACATTAGTCACAAAAGGTTTGGCCAGTGAGGGAAGAGCTCAAAGTTGGTACGATAAATGTTAAATGCGTGGCTTTAGTTAGCCGAGACCGCATCATACTTCCACCACTTCATATTAAACTCGGCACGATGAAACAATTTGTGAAGGCGCACGACAAAAGTGGAGGATGTTTTAATCTTCTTACACACAAGTTTCCAGAGTTAAGCACAGAAAAATTAAAAGCCGGTATTTTTTAAGGGCCACTGATTAGGTAACTCGTGAAAGATCCTGAGTTTGTCAAATCAATGATTGAAGTCGAATCCAAAGCCTGGAACTCATTTGTTCCGTGACAGAAAAGTATCCGTATCACTTGTATTCAGACACTGGAAAATCCAGTATCTACCCATCCCTAATAAATTTTAGCCAGCCTAGTCCGGATTTGTACCTGCCGTATGCCTTAAATGGCTTTTCTCCAAGACAACTGATTTTCTTGAGATTTGGCTTCGATGTCACAAGACGGCCCTCGTCATTACATTTTTGTTTGAATTAACAATAATTGTTCGAAGGTTGTCGCTTCGAGTTAACTTTTCATTCGTTTCCCTTATAAAATTTTCTGATAATAATGAGCTTTAAGTAAGGAAAAACTGTAGTAAACTTCAGTAATCAATTCATCTAGAAATAATAATAGACTTCGAAATGTTAATTGAAACTTTTATTTCTTGATGAAATTATTAGCGAAAATAGGCTTCTTTTTTTTTTACTTTTTTTTATTTTTTCACTGAAAACACAAAGCTGGTGTAAAGAAAAATGGAACGAGAAATAGTTGACAGCTACTTTATCGCTTTTTGTTATATAAATTGTTTGTTTTTTTTTGTTTTTTTATACGATGATGAGTAACATCTCTTCTTCTGACATTTTTATAATCGGAAATGTGTCGCGATAACTATATTTATATAATAATTTTTCGTAAGCGACCTTCTCACTTGATAGTCAAATTGACATCATTATTTTTGATAGCATTTAGACTTTTTCCAGCGTATGATCCATTTCGCGCTAGTATGATCCAAACGCTGAAAATAAAAACTGAGAAATACTGGAAAGTTTGGATTATGTAATTGTTCACGGTAGTTGAATCAAATTTATTTATTTTTTTAACCCCATTTGGAAATATGTTGATTGATCGTGGATTTTCGGAATTATTCGAAAAAAAAGTAATTTATTTCTTTGTTTTAATTGAAAATTGTTAAATCACGATCGAATATTTCAAAATAAACCCTGTGATAAAGTAGTGAAATGCCTGTAACGAACAATTAAACAAATAATATATATTTTTTATTAATTGTTATTTAAATGGTGATTATTTTTAAATATTTTTGTTTTGAAGAGAAAATATTTGTCCTGGCCGGGATTCGAGGCCGGGTTGTCTGCATCTCCGGTCGAAACAAAAATATTTAAAAATAATCACCATCAAAATAACAATTAAAAAAAATAAATTACAAATATTATATTGACGTATGTCAACAGGATCCTAATTAAAGTAATCTTCAATGAACATTCTTCTCCGTGTATGAAAATTGGGGGAACACGAGGATATATGTAGGATCGGTGAAGAGAAAGAAAAGATGTCTGGCTTAGATACGACCCCTGGTAGCTCAGTGGTTTAGAGCACTGCAACGGAGACGCAGACGACCTAATCCTTCGAATCACGGCCAGAACAAATCTTTTATCTTCAAAACAAAAATATTTAGGAATATGTTATGATAGCCTATGTTTTATATTTAAATATGGTATTAGTGGTATTGAACTGCTAATTTTAATGTTGAGCACTTAAAAATGTATACATATTATGAGATTTATTATAGCAATTACTTATTCACTATAATAATTTAACAATTAAATTAACAAATCAAAATTAGATAATTTGAAGTTTTTTAAAATGTGGTGCAAAGAGCTAGTTATTCTTACGATCGATAGGAGAATCGATACTTATTGACGGCTGATCTGAGTTTAACCGCCAGTAAACAGTAATGGGGATTTGAATCTTGTTTTCTTAATTAGTTTGTGCATTTTCATTGAATTCCCTATTACAGTTGCGTCTGTAGCGCAAATCTTAGACAAATCTTTTCTCTTCAACACAAAAACATTTAAAAATAAACTTTAATATCATTTAACAAGTTTCATTTGTTCGTAATTAGTAAACATTTTCTGTAGATTTATGATCATTATTTTTTATACTCTACAGAAATAAATCTATCTGTTTATTTTTTTTTCTTTGTAAGTGTAAACATTAATTTAGACTTTTGAAGAAGAATGAAATGCTCTTTAATATTGCTAGCTTATTGAAAACATTGTGTTTATTATAAACCAGGAATATTCCAGGAATATAAAAAAAATATATTGTTTATTACAAAAAAAGGTGATAGAGCGTTGAGTTGTTATGCTGAAGGTTCTGGGTTCAAATTAAATTAATTAATTTTTTTTTATTAATTGTTATTTTGATGGTGATTATTTTTAAATAGAGTGTTTTCTCTTCAAAACAAAAAGATTTAAATTATTTAATCTGTTAACAGCCACATATGGACCGTATGGGATCTTTAAACTTTGCAGTCAAGCATGATTTTGGACAAATCACCTCCATGTACAACCAATGTTCTGGTGACAATACAGTCTTTACCAAGTACAGAACCATGGGTTGTAGTGTAACAGTGTTTTTTTTTTAGGCTTAATATAACTTCCTAAACAGGCTTTTTCTTTTACCGTTTTTTTTTCTTGTTAAAACACAAAGCTGGTGTACATAAAAATGGAACGAGAAATAATTTACAGCTACTATATTGCTTTTTGTAATATAAATTGTCTCTATTTTTTAATTTTATTATACAATGATGAGTAATATCTGTTCTTCTGATATTTTTGCAATCGGAAATGTGTTGCGATAATTATATTTACATAATAATTTTTCGTACACGACCTTCTCACTTGATAGTCAAATTGACATCATTATTTTTGATAGCCTTTAGTCTTTTTCCAGCGTATGATCCATTTCGCGCTAGTATGATCCAAACGCTGAAAATAAAAACTGAGAAATACTGGGAAGTTTGGATTATGTAATTTTCACGGTAGTTAAACCAAATTTATTTATTTTGTTAACCACATTTGGAAATATGGTGATTGATCTTGGATTTTCGGAATTGTTCCAGAAAAAAAAATTTCAATTCATTTTTTTAAAATTAAAACATTGGAGTGCTCCCGATGGGTAGTTACTCCACATGTGTTATTCATGTCATAATGTGCATATCTGCAGATTTACTAGTTATAATCATATTATAGTCGTAAATATTAATAAATTAAATTTTTTTATAAAAAAAATGTTAAATCACGATCGAATATCTCAAAATAAACCCTATGATAAAGTAGTGAAATGCCTATAACGAAAAATTTTACAAAATAATAATTAATTATGAATACTCGCACTCCGCAAAATTTGGAAGTAAAATCGATATTTGCAAAAAACAACGAGGTATTAATGAACGATCGCTAATTAGATAAAATCGATACCTACTCAAGAGAAAAAAATTAAATAAACAATAATTTTGTCCCCCAAAACGAAAAATAATATCGGAAAAAACAGCCCTAAATTATTAATCATAATTAAAATAAATGTTACCGTAATAGATGAAGAAATAAACTAAAGTCTAAAATTTATGAATAAATTCAAACCTTATTAGAGTGCTGCCAGTGGGTAGTGCCTCTACGTATATCCTTTCATGTATTTATTTATTCATTTAGCCATTGTACTAGTTGTATATATTACAGTTGTACAATTCAAAAAAATAATTATAAAAAAAAATCATACCTAGCTGTGTTACCATCCAAATAAAAAAAGGTAACATTTGAAAAGGCTTCAAAGCTGTGTGAAGAGTAAAGTTAGCACCAGTTTTTTAAGCCGTTTATTTTTTGTTGTTTAATTGTCAGGACTTTTTTTTAAAAACACTAATAACTCTAAAGAGTTAGCTCACCAAATAAAACTCAATAACTTTAGAACTGTAAATAATAATAATCTTTAACATCTTATTTTTATTAATTGTTATTTTGATAGTGATTATTTTTAAATATTTTTGTTTCGAAGAGAAAAGATTTGCCCTGGGCCGGTATTCGAACTCCGTCTGACTTGGATACGACCCCTGGTAGCTCAGTGGTTAAGAGCACTGGAACCCCAGACGGCCAGGGTTCGAATCCCGGCCAGGACAAATCTTTTATCTTCAAAACAAAAATATTTAGAAATTTGTTATGATAGCCTATGCCTTATATTGATAGATGGTATTCGTCTGCTCATATTAATGATGAGCATTTAAAAATATATAAATATTATGAAATTTATTATAACAATTACATATTCACTATAATACACAATAAATAACACTATAAAAAACGTCGGCACACATATAATATAATAGGTTTCAACTTATTTGCTGTGTTTTTTTGACTGCACCCTCAACTATATCCATCCTATATATTCACTATAATAATTTAACAATTAAATTAACAAATCAAAATTACATAATTTGAAGTTTTTTTAAAATGTGGTGCAAAGAGCTAGTTATTCTTACGGTCGATAGAAGAATCGATACTTATTGGCGCCTGATCTGAGTTTAACCGCCCAGTAAACAGTAATGGGGATTTGAATCTTGTTTTCTTAATAAGTTTATGCATTTTCATTGAATTCCCTATTACAGTTGCCTTTGTTGCAACTTACCTTTTAATTTATTCTGTACAGTTATTTGTTGTGAAGATGGAAAAATTAGTAGATGCAATACATTCGTTCTTTCCTGAATTTAATATGACAATAAATGATCTTAAAAATCCGACAATTACATTTGTAAGAGATTTTTATAGCCGTGCTCTTATTGAACTTGGAGTTGATTCTGATAATGTTAGAAAGGTAAGTTTCAATTATACTTTATAATGATAATTAAGTAAGCCCTAAATAATAATATCAGAATTGATAAGGTTTTTTATCTGCACATCGAAGAGTATCTGTCATGAGTCTAAAATTTACTAATTTGGTTGTTATTTATTAATAGGTCTGTGATTTAAATACATTTTGAGCTTAGATTTTGACCTCTATCCGAAATTGAACAGTGTTTTAATACATCATAATGTTCTCCTGGAAAATATTCTGAAAATTAACCTCTGAGCATACAGATCTGAGTTTAGAGGTTGTTAAGCACCTATGTTCTTGAAAAACATCTCAGAAATTGGTAATTATTCCGCAGTTTGCTTCGAATTGAGTCACGACTTTTAACTTTTCATTCACTCCCTTTTAATATTTTACAAAAATACAAATTATTACGAGCTTTAGAATGGAAAAGATAATGTGTTAATAATTATGGGGAATGTGTATACTTCGGTTATCATTTCACATGGAAATGAATTTTTCAACAAACATCTATCATCCATACTTCAAAATGTTATTTAAAACTTTTATTTACTGATGGAATGATTACCCGAAATCAACTCATTACCCTTAATTACATTCTCTTTTCCGCACTTAAGCTAACGATAACTTGTATTTTAGGAAAATATTAAAAATGAAACGGGTAAAACTTATTTTAACTCCCGGAAGTGACTACCTGTGGTGCAAATACCCATAAATGTTTACTTAACAAGTAATCAATGTATCATCAAATATATCATTCAATTGTTTTTAGTGAATTTGAATAATTATATCACTTTGCCTCATAAATCATATAAGTCTTAGTTCTAATTAATTTGGATTCTAATAAAATTGTTGATTTGATTACTCATAAGATATTTTCTTGTAATGTGGTTGTATTAAAATGATAAAAGTTCTGCTGTAATTTATATTGATTGTAGAAATAATGTTTTATGAATACTACAAAACATTATTTCTTTATCTTCTTCTCTATCGAATAAAGACATTTTCAGCTGATTTAATTTAATAAGTCTTGCAGCTTATGTTAATTTGGTTTCTAGTAAGAGAAAATCTTTTATTATATCCTCTGTGTTTAACTTTATATTTCTCATTTCCTTATACTTTTTCTATCTGATATATTTATATATTTAATTATTTTTTTGAAAAACTATTCGTAAATTTTAAGTAATCATTATCAAATCTGGGCTTTATATTTCTTAAACATAAATTTTCATTGAAAAAGAGAAAGGTCAAGAGAGACATTAAATAAATGTTAATACATTAGTGGAAAACCTTCTTAAGTCTCTAAACTAAAACAGGAAATTGAAAATACCTTTACTGGGGACTTCAATTTCCTGTTTTAGTTTAGAGACTTAAGGTTTTTAGTTGGAATTTTTCCACTAATGTATTTTACATTAAATTTACATTTTTATAGCATAGTGTTTCTGTTAAAGTTACCATATTATTCATATTTAATTTAATATGGTTATTCTAAGGTTCAACTAGATCAGATGGAGTATGCTCAAGATGTAGAATTACTGCCTGTACTTAATTTGATAACTGCTATAAACACAGCATTTCCATTTTTAAATATAAACCTTTTTGACATACTTCAACCAAGTAAGTTTTATTTTACTGTAAGCTGATTTCTATTATCCTATAATATGTGTAAATTAACATTTTTGATAATTAATCATGGACCATTCTATTTGCATTTAGCTCCCAAAAGAAATGCTATGCTGATGTCAAAAGTGATGAATTTTATGGATTTTTGTGAAGCAAGAGTAGCTGCAAATAACGAAGAAATCAGGAAGTTCCAAGAAGCGAAAGATATCGAGAATCATCTTTTGGAAACTATCGATAGAAAAGCAAAAGAGCTTGACGATCTAGTTAATGAATTAGAGTCTTGTCAAAGTGGAAGGGAAGAGGTGCAGAACCATTAAAATTATTTCAATAATTCGTTGTTGTTTTTTTTTTTGTTTTTTATAAAATCTAACTGATTTTCATCTTCTTAACAGTTGAAAGTAGAAATAGAATCTTTGGAAAATGGATGCTATGACAACAGGAAATATAATGCTGCTTTGAAGGAAAATATACAGAGACTAGAGGAAAATTTAAATTCTGTAAACAAAGAAGCAGAAACTTTAAAGCTTGAAATAAGTGCTGTGAGTAACCTGAAAAATAATATAACTTATTTAATTACAAACAAAAAAAGGCAATTTCATAATTTGAAAAGCACCTTAATAATGGTTTCCTCAAATTTTATACTCTTCATTTTCATTTCTTTGTTTAGCTTAAGAATTATTGGGTCGTTTCATATAAAATGTCAGTCAAAGGAAATTTTATTTAGTAAAAAAAATTTATGAAATAAAAATATTTACCCTCATTTTCTGTACATTTTTCCCAACATGCTATCAAATTTTCAATCTCAGAGCTGTAAAATTCAGTGTTTTGTGATGAAATGTGCTTTTGACTAGAGAATCTTTTTCTTTCTCAAAAATTTTACTCTTAAGTTGTCCAAATTTTTGAACATATGGAAATCTGGTGGAGATAATTCTGGCAAATATGGTAGGTATGTGGATAAAATGGTATTTATGGTAGGTGTGGGAGGACTTCATAATCCAGCTCATTTAATTTCTTTACACTCTATCGTGTAACATGAGTATTGTCATTTAAGAGTTTGGGTCCCTTCCATTTAACTAATGTCGGTTGCTTTTTGATTAGTTTTTGTTGCATTATGTCAATACTCCTGCATTACGATGTAGATGTGATGGTTCCACCTCTGGGTTGTAATGAGAAATTAATTATTTATTTATGATTAATCTATTCACAACCTGAAAATGGTCTGTTTGTTACAACACCCTTCTCCGAACATGGTGGTAATGTTTCTTGCAGATTGGTCAGCCCAGTGTCCAAGTTTAAACTAAAAAATAAAATAAAATGCCATGAACATCGTGTGCTTCTTTGTTCATATTTATTGGCATCCTAAACAATGTTCATTCAATTATAGTTATTGCAAATATTTTCAAAAAAAGAGAAGATTAATAACAGCTCATTACAATCTCTAAACATTAATATAGTAAACAACAGAAGTCCAATAATTCCACTTTGAATTTTAGAAATAATAAAAACGAACATTTCATATGCAACGACTCAATACTTAAAATTGCCCAGGTGTTTTCAAACAAATGGCAAAGGATATGGCAATCTTCTAAAGATTGTTTTTGTACCCATACAAAGTCCAACAGTTTTAAAGAAAATGCACTCTGTTTTGGTTAACGACACCAGTGTTCATATTCTATTAAACAACAAGCTCTTATAGTATAATGTAATTCCAACTAGTCGAACGCACTAGATGAGTTAAAAACTATTTTTCTATTATGTTTTTGTTACTGATTAAGCAAACCATGATTGGAAATCCAGTGTTCTTATTAATCACAAGGCCTTGAACTTCAATATCTCTTTAGCTGGTCGATGTGATCGATATATATGCATTACGTGCATTAGTAATTTTAGTGCCGAAGTCCACTCCCCACTAATAAAATATATTATTGCATCTGGAATAAATTTTTCCTATATAACATTGACGAAATTCGCCGGTTTAAAATGGCTGGTGCAGACGAAGATATAACTAAAGAAATGAAATGAATAAAAACATTTTAAAAAAGGAATCTCAGCATATGAAAGAACTGGAAATACTTTTAAAAAGTAATAATAATGAACTTGGATACAAAATTAAGTTATTACTGTGTTACCTGCGGGGCTCTTCTCAGCGGGATCCTATGGGCATCTAAAAAGGGCAGAGAGAGGACTGGCTATAATCGAGGACACATAGGAAAACTGGGTGAAGAAATAAATTCCAACACATTCATATATCAAAAATAAACGCTATTATATATAAATAAAAATTACATTTAACTACTATTAATAAAATAACAATTTGAATTTCATTCATTACTATGGCACTAATAACATGCGAACAAAAATCATAATCCCTAAAACCAAAAATAATAATAAAACAATTTCCATAATCTATAATAATAATCATATGCACTAATGATAATGACATCTTAAACATTTCTCATCAGTACTCATTATCTTATAACCATTAATAATTTCCAAATAAAACTCGATCAATCATCTATAACAATAATCATATTCATCATCTATAATAATAATAATCATATGCTCTAATAATAGCTACAACTTAAACATTCCGTGTCTGATTTTTGTGGCCGAAACGCGACAAAAGACAAAGAAAATATTTAATCGTCAGAATTGAGTGACTCTATCTACGTCTGAACTACAAGCGGGCTTCACCGAGAATAAAATACTGACTCCAGTATAGAACAAGTTCCTACCTTCCACCTCCTGTCTTGCTTGCTCAGCTCCCTCTACTTCTCACTGGTACCAGTATCCAACTCTGACTTTTGGGGGAAAACGGTCTCGTATTTGAAGGCTTATTCAAGCTAGCTTCAACATTCTTATCCCAGGGTCCGTGAGGTGGTGCAACCTGGTGGTCATGATTATCCCAAGAATCTCTTGAATCGAATTTAGCTTTTTAAATATTCAACTGTCGTGAAAATGATACCTAAACCTAAAAAGAAACCGGAATACCCTTCCTCTTACCGCCCTATCTCACTTTTACCATCAATGGGTAAAATCCTGGAAAAGCTCATCCTGAAACGATTGTACCCCCATCCTAAATGCAAATCACATTATCCCAGATCACCAGTTTGGATTCAGAACATCCCACTCCACTATTCAGCAATGCCATTGTGTGGTGGATGTTGTTTCCTCAGCTTTGGAACATGGATTGTATTGTCCAGCAGTCTTCCTTGATGTCGAACAGGCTTTCGACCGATTCTGGCACCCCGGGTTGCTTTACAAACTCCGTAAATTCCTACCTCCTACATACTTTCTCATTATCCAATCCTATCTCTCTACAGGTCATTCACAGTAAATCATAATAATGTCTACTCACCCCTCTTTCCTCAATCTGCCGGCGTTCCTCAAGGCAGTATCCTCGGCCCAATTCTCTACACAGTTTATACAGCTGACATACCAACTCATCTTAATACTATCCTTACCATGTATGCGGATGACACATGTCTATTATCTGTCAACACTGATCCACTTATAGCATCCCATACTCTTCAACCCCACATCACTGACCTTGAAAATTGGTGTCAAAACTGGAGGATTAAAATAAATTACCACAAATCTCATTAAATCACCTTTACCCTCCATCGTAAACCACCGACTTCCTGCCCCCCTGTATCATTTAATAACATTCCTCTAAGTCCTCTAGAGCAGATCCGGTACTTAAGACTACACCTTGACAAACACTTAACTTGGAATCATCATACTAGACTGAAACGACAAGAAACAGCTCGCTGTTTCAGGGTAGTTGAACATTTACTAGATAAACGCTCTAAGCTCCCAATTAATTACAAGAGGCTCATATACATGACAATCATTAGACCCATCTGGACTTACGGAATAGAGCTTTGGGGGTCCACTAAGCCATCGAATTCCTCTCGTATTCAATCCTTACAATCCAAAATCCTTCGGAAAATCCTTAATCCTCCTTACTTTGTTACAAAGTAATCCATAATGACCTTAACGTCCCGTTTATTGCTGATTTGGCCCAAATCCGATATCAATCTTTTCATGATAAACTTCATTTCCACTCAAACCTCGCAACCTCTTCAATTCCTGATAATCCTCCGAGGCGTCTGAAAAGAAGATGGCCTCATGACCTTCTAAGCTGAATTTTTTATTTGAGTACTACCACTGGGTAGTTTCTCTACTTGTCTTTTCATGTCAGTGTATTCACTCATTATATTTACTTGATGTATTTTGTATACAGTTGTAAATTTCAATAAATATATATATAAAAAAAAAAAATATTCGATTAGAGTCGACGGAAATGCTGATTAATTTCCCTATTGGACTGATGACTCGGGGTCACCACAAACAGAGCCTTCTAACATTAATTAACATTTAATAAAATATATCTAACTTAAATTATCTGAGTCTGTTACAACTGGTAAGTTATATTTTTCGGAAAAACAATTTTACGGCTTCATTAAACCCTAATATTCTAGAAAAATTTAAATCTTTAACTTAAATTTGCAGATTACTCTACTATTAAATAACTGTTACGGCTTGGGGAAAACTATGCCCTCTTTAAATAACAGATAATAAAAGAAATTGGCTAATTATTAATTCAATCTAACCATGTTTAATTCAATTATTTTTTTATTTGTCCTTCTTCAAAAAAATGCTACCTTTAGTTTTCTTTGTTATAATTTATTAACTATATATAGGATGACATCTATTCACATATAAAAACCTGTACAACCCATAAATCTTCCTTGGTTCAGTAATTAGTAGAGACTGTATGGTTTCTAGGATATCAGTTGTGTAGAGAGTTGATTTGTCCGAGATCAAGCTTAACTGCCAGGTTTTCCGCCAATTAAGACTACCCACTTTACAGAGACTGGGTAAGGCCGAGGAGTTATAATGTTATGATTTGGAACAAAAAATTCAACTTAAGCTGATAATTAGTTAGGTTGTCACTTAGTTTATTTAACCTATATCTTGAGATTTAATGTTTTTTGTTTAGGTTACTCGTGAGATTGATTCATTAAAGAGCCAGATTGTGGTAAATCCTACCGAAGAAAAGCGGGAACTCGATGTGAAATTGAAGCATAAAGATGGGGTTTTGGAAAAAAAGAAACAACTTGAAGATAAGCTGAAAGAATATAAAGAAGTTAAAGAAAAAATGCAATTTCAATTGGATATGATCGAAAAAAGAGTTGTTCCTATTATAAAAGAGCTGGAATTTTTACGCATTTCTCAGTATGTTGATTCAAATCTTTGATAATACAATATAATTAATATCTATCTATATTCATTTCTGATTGATTTCTATTTAAATTTTTTTTAATTATCGATTCAGATTATATTATTAATATAGCATTGTTATAGGGAAATGGAAGTTTCAGCACAAAAGACGAAAAAAGAATTGGAAGAATTAAAAAAAGCACAAGGACTTCTACTTAAAGAATTAGAAGATATTACCAGAAATGTCGAAGTGGAAGAAAGTAATTTAAAAGGCCAAATTTCAATTTTAGAAAAAGAAGAAAACTCATTACAGAAGGCATTGGATGACAAAAAGAGGTGATGGTCTTATAGCTGGTTAATAATATATTATAATTAATAATCAATATTTAATATTATTTTCTGATTTAATGTTGTTTCTGTTAATAGTGAATATTCAATGAAATTAAAAGAACTCAAGAAACAACAAAAATTGTTGAAAGAAGAACTTTCGTCTGTTAACAGAGATATAACAAACTTAGAAAATGATTACCATGAATTAAAGTCTAAATTTTCCATTGCCAATCAGGCCGTGCACTCAAAATTAAATGAGGTATTGAAATTTATTTACGTATTTCATCATTATTATCATTTAAATACTTATAGTTTGAAAATAAGTAGAATGTTTATTATAAGTTAATCACAAGTAACTGTTAATTATCAAATAATTTTATTTGAGCTCTGCGTGAAGTAAATAGAGATGGCGAGAGGCATTGTTGTATCAGTGACTACTAGTCTCTGTAACTGTGTGGGATCGAAATGCACAATTCAGATTTTCTTGTTTAAATATCTTTTTTAATTTAGTATTTTTAAAAATTAAATATCTTGAATTAATGAGCTCGAACTCCCCCACTCTTACCTCCCATTTCCAGCCCTCACTCTCTGAAGAATTGAATAGACATATGGCTTAACATCAAAGGTGTACTTATGCCTTCCTTGAATAGGTAATTTCAGTTAAGCATGAGTCCGTTTTTGAACTATGCGTACAGCATTTACAAACTAGCCAGTTTACGAGATCTGGTTGTTAGGATTTTTAGGAGCCATAAAGCAGGGATTTCTTTAGAAAATTTATTTAAAATTTTTCACGATTGTGCAATAAAAAAAAAAACCCCAAGATTTTTTGTAACAATTATGGTACATGATGTATAAGAAATGAATCTATTGGGCATATTTATTTGTTATTATAATATTAATTTAATAATTATAAAAAACTCATTTATGTTCTGTTTTTATCTTTCAGATTACTCAAGGTAAACAACATTTATTTGATTATTAATAAAAAAACAAGTGGATTCCAAACTAACTGATCGGTTTAGATGATAAAATACTGTTGTATATAATTGTTTTATTTACATAATAAATTATTGTTGTTCATTTTATGTATTATAAGATATTTATAAATTTTTTAAATACTTTGAATAAAATGTTTCTAATGAATATTTTTATTTGATTCTTTATTAATTTCAATTATTGAGACATGCTTATAGTTAATGTCTTACCTAAGAATATGTTTTTCATACTTACCCATAACAACTTATTAAATAATATTTTTAAGTTTATACCAGATGCATTCTATTAATGCGATTAATCACAGAGAATTTTTGGATTGGGTTCAACTACTATTAAAACCATAGGAAAATTAATTGAGAATAAATATATATCAAGCTCTCCACAATAATATGCTCAGTTGGTTTCATTTGTAACCTAAACCAGTAGCAGTTCCTGGATAGTGGCAATGAGTTCATAAAAATAACCTACTCATAAGTAGCTCATGTAGTTATACTATACTTGCTAATTATAGTAATAACCACAATTTAGTAATAAGTAATAATACATGTATAGTAATAAGTGGTAAAGTAGGCAGTTTTCAAACTACTTAAAGGGCTTACTGTACATAGCATCATATATATATTTTTTTTTTAACAAGTACATTGACAGAGTAAAAATAAATAACATACATTATTAGCTACTGTAGACTAAATAGCTAAATTAGATGTTCTATATAGACTTATTTTTTTACAAAATACAAGTAGGAGAAATGTATGCTGAAGTTGAAAACAGTTAACTTTGTGCAAGTTTAGTCTTGTTCCAATGAAGATTTTCTGTTTTATTATTAAAGAGTAATTATATTTTTCTTTAATAAACCTTGAGGGATTACTTAAGCACAAATGTAATAAATTATCATAATTTATTTTATTTTATTTGTTACTAATTTTTAAATATTTTTATTTGAAAAGAAAAGATATGTCCAGGACCGAGGCTTCCAGATCGCTAGTCTGGGACTCTACCATTTGAGCTATCCTGGGCCCTAATCAAGCACGCTTCTCGGTCGTGGTCGTATCTTTTCTTTTCACTGATCTTAAGTCCCCGTGTTCTCGCATTTTTGCGAAGTATACGAGGGAAAGAATGTTCTTTGAACATTATTTTAATTTGGATCTAGTTGACTTATGTCATTATAATTATTATAATTTTTTTTATTGTATTTGTTACTAATTTTTAAATATTTTTATTTGAAAAGAAAAGATAAGTCCAGGGCCGGGACTCGAACCCGGGTCTTCGCTAGTCTGGGACTCTAGATATGACCATGACCGAGAAGCGTGCTTGATTAGGGCCCAGGATAGCTCAAATGGTTGAGTCCCAGACTAGCGATCTGGAAGACCCGGGTTCGAGTCTCGGTCCTGGAAATATCTTTTCTTTTCAAATAAAAGTAATAAATTATCCTTTGGCATGAACTGTAGTCACCTTAGTTTTATTTTCACAGAGTTCGATAACTTAATAGATTAATAAAGATTTTCTTTCCACTGAAACCTAACTAAAAAGATTGTAGAGCACTTAAACTCACATTACCTGTAGGACGTTTGAAGAAATTAAACAAAAGAAAAATGATAAAGATAGGAGAAATAAATAAAGAGAGTAATATGGTAAAAGTTTTTTATTTAAAAAGAAAATTAATAACTACAATTTTTGATTGGTTTGAGGGAACAACACAATTTAAAGAATAATAAAAAAATCACTATAACATTGGTTTATAGTAAGTCATAAGGAAAAGCATTACAAATGAAAAATAAAATAATAAAAGGGTGCAATTAAATTACAATAATCATGGACTAAACCACAGATATACTCGTAACGTACATAAGGTATAAAAAACATACCTATATACTCAAATTATTAGTTTGACATTAAATGCAATTAAAACTACTCTTATTTGTGTATTTGTCAATTTTATTGTTTTAAAAATAACAATAAGAAAACATAGTTTTCACTTTTTTTAATTAAACTTACATTTAAAATTAAAATAGTATTTACATCAACATAATAACATTTTATTCAGAATAAAAACTTGCGATCGGTTTTGAATTCTTTGTCTTTTTGTAGGCACAGTTTGGCGACGGCACTTCCTTCCCTCTCCTGCACTGAAACAACCAGTTTAAATTGTAATCTCCTACTCGAATTTACAGATATTAATTATACTTCTTAAAATATAACTAATTTTTATTATATTACTAAAGGAGTAACATACTATAAATACTATCTCAGATAATATGCTATATCATTAATTTAAAATTTATATACATTTATACAAGGCAGGCTCAGGTGCGTTCATCTTAAGGAAACTACACAAACATCTTGGCCCTCGATTTTAAGTGTAATAATTTTTAAATACTTAATATTTTCTTTTTATGTTCAAAACACAAGAATAATAAAGAATATTTACATATAAAATTCAATCACAGATTTCAAACTAAATGGAAAACTCATACACATTTTTTTAATACAGTTAATACTAAAAATCCGAAATTAAAAAAAAAAAAATTTAAGATACAAACTAACAACTGATGATCAATTGCCTTATATAGCTAAACTATTCGGAGCAGCATTTAGCATATTATTTAAGATAAAACAGTTAGAACAATCATGTACTCTTTCTTGGGATACAGATTATGCATTTTAGAGTAAACTCAACCACCTTTTTCTATGTTAACATTTATCATTGTATCGTTGTATTGCATTGTCGTAAGATTTTAGACATATTAAAAAAAAAATTTAATGTTGAAGAAGATGGACAATAGTGAGGTTAGTGATGTGAACTCAGATCGATAAAATAAAATCTAGTCTATTGGCTTTATTTTGATTGCTCTTATTTTTGGGCTTTTCAAAGTTCAGACGGAATTAATAAATAACAGAATGACTAAAATGACAGTTGATACGTTATGTGATAAGGTTGTATAAAAATATATTGTCATTAGACCTACTAATAAAGGAATTTAATGGATGCATAATTTAATAAAACTTTAAATAACCATCATTGCTAGGAACAAGGGCATCTCGATTATGTAAATATAAGGATGACAGAAATACCATTATAAAAATTCGTTAATCCAAAACTTTAGATCAATTGACTCTTAGTGTTAGTATAAATATCAATTTGAATTACTTTATTAAATACTTACAAAATATCGGATATTTTTTTCGTTACAATGAATAAAGCGAAGTTCCACAGTTGAAGTATCAATTATGTAACTAAAATGTTATATTAATATCCATCATCTTTCTTTACTTAAAAAAGAAAGAAAATCAACCTAAGTTAGTAGCGAGGGTGTGTTTACTTTCTTTAAAATTCATTACTTAATAATTTTTCAGAACCCACTTTTCACATTCTTATCCAACCATATTGTATGGTTCAAGAAGTAATTTGACTTTTCCAAATTACTCTCATCTGATAAAATCTGACAGATAAATAAGATAAAGGAATGAAATTTCACTGTATTTTGGATAATTTTTAAATTGACAGAAGAATTTATCAAGTTTAATGGTGATTTTGAGGAATTTAAGAACTAGAGTGTTAGAGGTAAGTGTGCCATTGGATACTATGCTTCTAATTCCTGAAATGTCTGTTTCTTAAATTTAATCATCTCTTGTTGTTTGGATTGTATCATAAACATATACATATATTATTCATAAGCCTGAAGAATAAAAATGAATAATTTGCATGATTTACTATATTTAATTTTATCAGGGAAGTGAATATGAAATATCCATCATCTTCAACAAATCTTCTGAATTATATATATTAAACTAACATATATAATTTAAAATGTGAAGGTGTTTGTATAAATACTCAGTCTGTTACAATATGTGTTCAATTAATGAGAATATTGTCAGATATTATTACAAAAAATTGTATTCAAACGATACAAAAATATGCAATTCTTTACTTCAGTTCTTTTCTCTTTACAGTCCATCGTGTTCTTGTATGTTCCATTTAGGACATAATTTATGTATAATACTAATGTTAACATGGAATGGATCGATAAAATCTATGAGCTATGTTGAATACATGACATCGAAATAAAAAATCACAGGCTACAAAAATATTAGAAAAATATCCAGTTATATTTGCTATTTTGTTAGAATACCAAAATACAGCACTAGTACAAAAACAGTTTTACTGTTAATGATTATTGTATATCCATATTATTATTGTATATAAAATTATTTCCCAAAAAGTTAGCTTCAATATTATTGACAAAACATTTCATGCTCTACACAAAACAAGTTTATTTCACATTATTGCTACCATTTACACAGTTTGTTAAAAGTTAATTCATGCAATAAATAATAAAATGTTTGTAGTTTTAAATATTAATTTGAGAACAAATTTTCTCAACATTGTTAAATATTTAGTAATTAAAACATAAATTAAAATAGCATGATTTCAAACCATAACTTAACCAATGAATTTGAATATAATAATTTCCTCGAACAAAATGGATTTCAGTCTTCTCACAAGGAATGATATTGGATGTTTAAAAAAAAAAAGTTAATAATAAACATTTCAGTCTGTCGACATTTCTTGATAATCTCAGGCACTCATTTTAAGGCTGAGTTTACTCAGGAAGAATCAAGCCGTGGTTTTACTCTGATATGATCAGGGTTTGCAATTTAGGAGGCCATTTATTAAATCCATGCTTTGTCCTTACCATTTCTTTAATCAAACTCTAAATTTAGTGAGACCATTCACATACAGTTTCCGATTTGAAATATTTTTCAGAAATAAATTAAATAAAGTCCATCTTATTCTTATTTGACCAGGACCGACAAAACAAAAGAATAATTAATATTATTAAATATTACAAATTAAAATGAAATAGTATTTTATTTGATCATTAATAAATAATGTTTACATACATTATTTATCGTAATAAAACGTGAGATAAACTAGTTTATTTTTCAACTAAGTTTAAGTAAAACAATCCTTATTGTTAACATTTTGTATATATATTTTTTTTTAATATGGCATCAAGTTGGTCCTAGCAACATCTAAAGAAACTCGAATCATCCAGAATACCTCCAAAAGCACCCAATATGACCCAAAAACGCTAATTAATTGCAGTGTTTTATTTTATCTCTACAAAATAATCTAATCTATCAGTCAGTGAAAACATTTCAGCATTTTTTTAAATTTATAAAAAGTTCATTACAAGCTCTGCGGTCGTACGTCCTATTTTACTGAAAAAAGTGCCTGCTATAGTGAATACATTAATTAGCATCCTGAAAGTTAATTGAAATATTTACAGTTATACTAGAGTGGTTTTCAGCATTTTACTAATCATGTCCGTAATGCAATCATATTTTCGTTATAACTTTATGTGATCTGTGAGATTCTATAAAAACTAGGGTTTGCCATAATCATGGTTTCTCCCAACTCCAATATCATGTGGGAGGAATAAATATTGTTCTCAAGAACAGATGAACCTCAGATATTTATCTTATTTTTTAAGAGGCTGACTATATACCGTGACCTCTTGGTCAATTGTTCGCAAATATTAGTATACCTCAGATTTAAGTTGAAACAGTGATCATTCTTATGAAGAATAATAACTATATGAACTAACAGAGAATGTAGGCTTTCGAGTTTTAATTGAAGATATTTTATTTTTGGTACTGATAAAGGCTAAAAAGAACCGAATGTGTACACATCCCACCCCCCTCATATGGTCCGAGTTATGGCGAAGTCATGCTATTTTTGAGTGGGGTTAGGGCGTGATGAAGACTGCTGTCAGACCCAGAGGACCCTGAGCGGCTCGCGGAATCCAGTGTCGGCCGGAGTGGAGCTCCAGCGACGGTGCCGATGCGGCTCAACCAACGGTAGGCCCAGCTCATGGTGGGACCCTTCGGTCGTGCTGGTGTTGCTCGGGCCGGCCTCGTGGAACGAGCTCATTGATGAGAAGCCACTCTCATCCTCTGTTGAGCCGACTGAAGGCTGTGGAGTGGTAGCTTTCTCCTCATCCTTGCATGAGCCCTGAGCTAGTGAAGTACAACTACCCATTTGCTAAAAAGGAAAAATTGGTATTCATTATAAAAATAAATTAGAAAACAATAGGCAATTATTTAAAACAAAACCTATATCAATACAACCCATGAAGGGTTTAGGGCTCAGTACATGGAAAAGACTGTAGTGTTTCTAAGACAACAGTTGTACAAGGAGGAGATGATTTGTCTTATATCATACTCAACCGCCAGATATTTATCCCCAATTTTTACTCAAGAGAAGGTCCCAGATTCCAAAGGATCTATCCCTGGCTGATGACAGATTAAATAAAATCTGTCACAGTGGGATTTGAATCCGGGACCTTTGGCTGGAGATGTATCATATTAAATTTAGGAGTTGGCATTTCTTCGTACCATTTTTCATTCAAAGAAATTCAATGCTTCATCAGTTTTCAATGAGGCTATAATGTAGTATTTTTAATAGGGAACTAAAACATTTTTATGTTTTAAAATTTATTAATTTTAGTCAAATATAAACTAAATAGGATTTGCAGATCCTCCTGGGGTGAGGCCATTATCAATAAAGTGGGTACCTTTTATTTGGGGGAAAAACCTGGAGGTTGAGTGTGATCTCCTTCTAAGTTACCTTAATTAGGTAACCTTCCTGTACAACTGTTGTCTTAGAAATAGTACAGTCTCTCCCGTATACTAAGCCTATGACCCTTCATGGGTTGTAGTGGTATAGGTTTATGTAATAAAGATGAAATTCTACAAATTCTAAGCATAAAGCAGAAAAATTTAAGGTAACAACATACCGAGGTAGAATTAGATTCAGTAACCCTTGCGAGGTCAGGTTCTCTTGTAGCAAGAAGAGACTGTACAGTGCGCAGGAGGCGGAAGGCATCCTGGGACAATCTTTCGGGCGAAACTTCTTCCGGGCTGCTTCTGCTTCCTCGCCTAATGAAAATATAATCATTAATATTCTATATCATTGATGTCTAATGATTATGATTGTGAAATCTGTACAATTAATCTAATATCTAGAACTTAACAATAGGTTAAAAGATCAACTATGTCTATGTACTAATACAAAATTGTAGATTCATAATTTAAAGAATTATAATTATAACAATGTAGCAATATTAAACCAAATTCAAGTCAAACAATAATAAAATAAAATGTTTAAAAATTGAAATTACTAGAATGATAAAATAATTGAATATAATGATTAAAAAAAAATCACTAGATAATGCTTTAAAAATCATTTTTCATGATATTGTGATCATTTAGCGAATTCAACTATTCTTAATTATAGCTGTCAATATTTTCAGAGCAATTTAAGATATTTTTTTATAAAAAATATTAATAAACTTTGTAAAATTGTATTTTCTTTAAATAACTTAAAGGCCTATTATCTTTTAGCTATATCTTCAATTTAACAATGGATATATTTCTTGGAAACTAAATTTTTTTTTTTATTTGCAACAAGAAAATCAATTAAAAACACTTGAGAATTTCCAGACTGTGAAAGACTTGTTTTCAGGCTTGAAACAACCTACCATGCGTGATCTCTAAAGGTTGTGTATGATGTGTCCTGCATCTGTGATATGCTGTTTGCTCTGTGAACTGAAGAACCGTGTGAAGGCGATGATCCACGACTTTGACTTACGACCGTATGTACCGATCGGGACCTGGGAACCCTGAAACAGGGTCTCAATAAATAGGTTTTAGTTACAGCCTAAACCGATTAATTACTAAAATTTGAATTTTTCAACCATAAACTAATATGTAGACGTCTGAAAACTGGCTGATGAAATTAAAATAAATCATATCAAATTATATTAATGACAATAAAAATATTAAATACATTTATAATTAGTAACTAATTTATTTTAATTATTGAAAAAATAAACAAAGTGGTTGGTCATTTGGGTATTAAAGAACTAAGTAAAATTAAACAAAGATAATTGGAATCTTCTATAAACACGAATGTCAAGCAAATGTATATCTGCATCCCTGGTGAATAAGTGGGTGAGTAGAATTTTTTCCAAAATGAGTTTCTTGTATTTAAGGAAGCAGAATTCTTTTAATTTTGGCTAGAAAAGTGGAGTTGCCATATAACCATTATCTCTATTTCAAGGCACTGTCTGATTTAGACACTTATTAACTACAAGATTAACACTATTCTGCTTCCTTAAGAACAAGAAACTTATTTTAGAAAAAACTCGATATAATCAGTTATTCACAGGGGCTTTAAATATTTTGAAGAATAATTTTATAAAATAAAAAATAATAATTCCCTAAAATAGACATCTCTCAAATAGAAGTTATCAATAATTACCATTACAAACGAAATAAACATAAAATTATTTCAAATGCTGGTAGTGGCATCTACTACCAATACTTATTATCTGTACTATTTATTACATTACTATCCATACTAACAAAAAATCTCACCTGGACTTGGCCCTGCTGGGATGACTTTTACCAGGAGACAGCTCGAGGGCTTTATGCACTCTCTCCAGAAACTTAGATACTTGTTCCATAACAGCACGATACATCTGCCTGTTTGATTCAGCCTGCAACAATATAATAATATTCATATAATATTTATTTAACAATGATAAAATCAAATAATTTGAGTATCATAAGGAAAAACCAAATGACTTTAGTAAAGAAAGGATCATCCATTACCCTGATTAACTTTTGATTATAAATACAACCAACTATTATAAAATAATTAATTGTTTTAAATGCAACCATAGAATTGGAGATGAATTTATTAGTAAAAATGAAAGGGCAAACCCCCTTGATAAAGGACTGGAGAAGAATTTTCACTAAAATCAAATTTCTGATAAGACTGTAGGGCAGGGGTGGTCAACCTTAAACATTTTTCCTGTCCATCAGATTCATCACACTTTTACAAAATATATTTATTGTATAATAGCCAAAGTAGTGAAATCCAATTTATTAAAAGTACTTTATTTGTGCATCGATATATTCAAAAATCAACTCTTAAAATTATGAGATAAAATCATTACAATGTGCGTTTAATATCTATATTATTATATGATCTACTATGATATGTAAGAATAATAGTAAGCATAATAATAATAACTCATTTTGTTTCAATTAATTACTAAAAATAAAAGAAGATAGTGCATCTAAATCTAAGAATGATATATTTAGTATCAAATGTGACTCGCAGAGTTATGATGGATCTTCAATACAAAATCATTTGTATTGGGCTACTCCTGCTGTAGAGTATGCTAATTGCTTACATTAAAGATACTTTTCCTAAAGTTGGGAGATCAGCCATCTGAGACTTCAATACAAGATTTTTTTCCAATGATAAGGAATAGCCGCTCATCACAATTCTCTTGAGGGCGCACTACAAGTAGGTTTGGACGTCAAAGAGTGAGGAAAGTACTAAGTTATATTGCTACTTTTTTTGATCTTTCATCTGTCTAATGGTGCAGAGTATTCCAGAAATTTCAGAGACATCAAACACCCAGCAACTTAGATGCCCAATCTTGAAGACATAAAAGAGATAGTTTGACACAATTGGATCTTGGACAAAGGAGAAGCCTAAAAGGATCGCTCCTTTGATGCTCTACAAAGTCAGAACAGATCGTTAGAGAAGAAACTACTGCCTTGGTGGATCTTTTGTCGCAGTCGTTTTCTTCTACCATGGGGCTCCATGCTATGCCACGCTGGCTAGCTTAATGCAAGATACAGAACGGTAGGCCAAACATACATGATAGTGGTTTGAGAGAAAGAGACTAAAGATGTAAAAACACACGCTATGGATAGAACCTCGGATACGCTCTATCAATCTTATTATTCAAGGCACAAGAATAATTCCGAATGAAATGAAACATACCGGGAATATCATTTACCTTGATATCAGAAAAGGACATCAAATCAGAATTAAATCCTGATGCAAGTGTCTTATGCAACTAAAATGCTTTATCTCCTGCAAGGTTTCAGACCTTATATAAAACACAAAATGTAAAAAATTCAATCACCGCATTTAAGAAGAGCAAAGAAGAAAATATCAACAGATCTACTTTCAAAATTACATACACAAATATTTTTCTGTATATAACGATTTTGGCAACTTGGTTGTTCATCTTTCAGAAAATTTCTCACCACAGATGTCTGTAGAGCCAGTCTTCACATCGAAGACTCCTCGCTGTCATGCTCTCCTCCACATCATGACCGTCTCTCTCTTCTTGGGTCATCTTCTTTTCCTCCTTTCTGTTCTGGGTGATAGCCAAAGATTGGTTTTTGCTATCGTTCCTCTGCCATTCTTTTTAAGTGGCCATACAATTTTAATCTCCTTGATCTACTGTATAGATGATCGTTGTTGCTCTATCAGTTGCCTTTAAGTACTGTTAGGAACGTGTTGAATTCTGAAACATCTCCAGAAATCCATCTCAATCAACAACAACTTTCTTTCATCCTTTTTCCCTTTGTCCATGTTACGGAACGTTAATGTTTTATTAAAATTAAAATATTTAAATAACATATTTCATTATAGAATTGAGCTAACTTAGAAGTATATAGGACATACCTGTTTAAGTTGCCATTGTAGGGTATCAATTTGTGACTGAAGAATACTCGAATCTATGCTGGAGGCTCCAGCTTGAAGCTTTCTGTTCGCTTCCATTAGGGACTGGCACTCCTGCAACATAAAATAATAATTACATTTAAATATAATCAAATAAAAAAAACTAACAGAGGGCGGTAGTATGTAAACTATTTTTATGATTTCAGTCATTTGTCAGTATGAATCCTTTGGACAAAAGGGCTAAGAAATAATAATCATCTTAAAATGTATTTAATGACAAGAATGTAACAAGCCATATACTTGAAGGTAATGAGATTGAAACACACCATTGCATAAAAAAACAAAAAAAAAACAAAAAACACTTCCATCCAGAGTCCTCTATTTCTTATTCTTCGCAATTCCATGTGAATGACAAGGTGTCATTAGTATTTTTTGAAGAGAAACTGTCCAAAAGTACAACTTTGACGACCACATTGACAGTTACTGTCGTGAAAGTAATGAACGAGCAGGGGCGAGTGTGCATGATGGATTCGCCACGCAGCCGCTTACAACGATGGTGATGCAAGCCAGTGTTCTTCAGGATCTCGCCGTACTTCTTGTCTTATCGTCCGGAAGGAGAACCATCGCAACTCCATCTTACACATCCCAGTCCATCGTGTAGACCGTATCCAATGACGAGAAAGTAGTCAAGTAAATAAATAAAATCTTACAAGATAAGGATTCAGGTACATGGGAGAAAATAGTAGTCGATGAAAACTAGAAAAACAAATCTTATTCTAGGTGTATTCTTCAGTCTTGTAGCCGCCACGTGGACCCAGTTAATATACTTGGTAGGTTGAGATGGGCTTATTACCGAACGAATTAAGAAACAGTTAATAAACAGCTGAGCCGACTGGGGAACGTCCGACTATTGTGTTGAGAGTAATCTATCGGATTTGGGCTTAAGTAAAGTTTCGTGGGCGTAAGTTTGTGAGCAGAGATTGGTGGTATCACCACAGAAATATCGGGTTCTCTAAGTTGTATTCTTATTCTCCAACTTGTACAAGGTTCCGCTGTGGTCAGCATTTTATTATACCACTAAATTATCCACACAATCTGACTGAGGACCATCTAGAAACGCAACCAATACCAATTCCTCTCAATTAAGGTCACGCACATTATAGAGTCTGGATGATTTGGAGATCATTCAAGGTCGATCGATGTCGGTTAACAGTATAAATATAATATAATATATAATGTAAATGTCGGTTTCATCTCCGTGGACAAGAGATCAGTAACCGAACACCTTAGGCACTGATCGACCCAACTCCCATTCCAATTTTCAACTCTAGTTAAAAGATTTAACCAAACAAGTTAAATTCAACTGTAAAATTAAAGTACGCCTTAGTCTTATAACAACTTACCTATTTAATGAAAGATATAATAAAATATAACTGTCGAAAATTGAGGAAAGAATAAACCAAGGGATAGCCTGACAATTTTTAAAAAGGCCTGAACAAACGTCACCTCGGGCCGGCCGAGCATAGGCTAACCACGCCATTACCCCAACTACTTAAGTCGCTTCACTCTCCTTTCGTCCTCATTTTGGCCACAATTATACCATATATATTAATCGGCGCCTGTGAGGAGGGCATTGGCATTACACATGTTGATTTAGGACATGGACCTGGATTACCGATAATGCATTATAATTAACTGTTTTCTAAATTGTCGGACAATAATTAGAGAAATATATTTAATATACTCAATATTAAATATTTCGATATTCAATGGACAGTTTGAAAGTAAACATAACTTGATTAAGACATAAAATCAAATGATAAATATAAAGTATAGCGTGTTTATAAGGAAAGGAATTGATTAACAGTCAAATACAGATTATAATAAATAACAATCATTCATTTGATAATAAACACGTGTTTACATATACATTACACATCATGGAAGACGTTTTAGGCCTTAATAAAGCTGCCAACCATTCTGAAAAGCCTGAGAATATATTAATAGGACTAGAAAGAGAAGACATTAGAAGTGAGCGGATGTAGTTGTCCTGAAGGCGGGTGAAGAACTTGAGGAAATGGCTCTTCTTTCTACAAGTCGGCTTAGAGTCACTCGGTAATGCCACATTATTGTTATCTTTTTTTAACAACAGGATACAGGACTCTTCCCTTTTTATCGCAGATTAGAGAGGAAACACACAAAAAACCCTAAAAGATGGCCGAAAACACAAAACAACAGATAAATGTCATCTATGTTCAGTGATCCTTGAATCTATCTAGCATATCAAAGCTGGTACGGAGTATCTACAGGGGCACACCAATATGGTGAAAATTGACCATCAAGTCCTGGGGAGAAAATCCGACCTATTGGACGAAACGGGACCATACTATAAGTACAGTCCAAATAGGCTACATCAGAAAGATTCCCTCACGCTTTATTCGGATGAATCTGAAATCACCGACCTTACGGGGCGTCAAAATATACATAAAATCCTTAACTCAACTGTTGGAATGAAACAAAGAAAATATTAGGTACTAGGAACTAAACTGAAAGAACTCTGAAAGAGCGTTTTGGGAAAACATTTTTGTGTCACCAATTATAATATCCACAACTAGACTGATCCCTAAATCCACACTGGAGGACACTGAGAGGTGGAAGGTTGATGACTTACTAAGGGAGGCTCAAGAAGGAGTCCTTCTGGACATAGCAGGGGTAGTATAAACATTTAAAAATTTTTGAAGATGGTAATAGCTGCAGACGGTTGGATATGTCTCCTATCTCAGTTATGAATCCGCAAATACTTGAGCAAACGGACAATAATTTCAAAAATTGGGCAAACCCGAAGACTCAATGCCGATACAACCAGGAGCTATTTAAAAACTTTACAACATAAACTGAAATACGTAAGATCACCTTCAATGCGATCCCCCACCTACGCTTCAGTCGACTCAGTGTTTATTAACTTTTTAAGGATTCGTTCATTACTAAGCCCAACAAATTCCCAAGCCTGTATCAACCTTCACGATGCTATCCAACTTCACTTATCCTAATATGGTGCATGCTATGCAATTCCACGAAGTGTGCAATTCCACATTGCCTGTCTTTATCTTCCTCTTGAATTCCATTTTTCTAATTATTATAGACCCCAAGTCCTTAATAAACTTTATTTATTTCTATTTTCATCTAGTTTATCAAATATTATCATCCAATTTTACTCCATGTAAGACAGGGCAAAATTGTCTGGTCTTTAATAACTGTAGTTGTTGAAAGGTCAAATTCTTCTGTAGCGACCTTGGACTCGCTAACCCCCAACTTCGAAAAGATTTTCAGAGGAAGCCAGAACATTAAATAAGTTGAGCAATAAATAATACAATATAAATAAATTTATAAAAATTTTCTTTATAATAGAAGACAATTATTGCAGAAATAGTTTATTTAATTATGCGATAAAAAATGTTTCAGTTAATTAGAAATTCAATCCACGATCATTGAGGAAACTGTAGAGTGAGGTCTCGGCCAAATCACCCCCCTTCACGATTCTTGGCTGAGAAACAGGATAGTCTCTACCATGTACTGAACCCAAGACCATAAAAGGGGTATAGAGGTACAGTTTTTTTTTTATAAATAGTTTTAATTTAAGTAATCTTCAGCGTATGTTTGAACTTTAAAAAAAAGTCATAAGTTATAATTTTAGAAGTTAAAAATTATTAAAATAAGTGCTATTGGCAATCCATCCATAGATCGTAGATAAAAAAATCTAAAACAAAATTTTTTTTAAAAATCTTAATAGGGTGTATAAAAAAACAACGACCGTTTTATCATATTCCAGAGTTCGAAAGTCTGTAAATATTTTAATGCTATTTATTATTTACCAACACTTAATAATCCCTTTAGAGCATTCTCAAAGCTTATTTACTAACACTGCACTTCTTCAAAAAAAACCTCAGTTTAGTTATTTATTTCAAAGAAGAAAGATGGCAGTGTTTTGCGAAATTCTCGTAATTTTAAGACATTACTGGAAAACAAATTTCACCGCCGCTTAAGCAACTCGTGAAATTATTAAATATGAACGGGAAGGTGTCCTTGACCAGCGCACTGCGCGGCGTTGGTTTGAAAAATTTAGCAGTGGAGGAAAGACGTTGGTAAGGAAGAAGGGCTGCGGGCGACCATTTATGGATATTGATGAGGTTCTGAAGGAAGTTGTTGAGTCAAATCCGTCCACAAGCACTCGCGAACTTGCCAGGGAGTGTGGTGATCGCCATTATTTACAGACTTTTGAACTCTGGAATTTGATAAAATGGTCAATTTTTTTTTTATACACCCTATTATTTTTATGTAAATACTTTTATCAGCAATTTTTTTTTATACGTACTTAAATTTATGAAGGAACTTATTATAGAAGTATAGGAACACGTTATATATTGTTATAATCGATGTTATAATTTACAAAATGAGGGCCTTGTTACAGGTTCAATCCGTACCGTGATCGACAAATGGTTGGAAAGTCGATTTCACGGAGTCGATTACGCTGGGCAAGGAATCTATAGCTCGTAACGAAACATGTTGAAATAAATAATTCATTTTCACGAATTTCTTTTATATAGCCTGCAACAGTAAGTCGTAAGACTTAGATACGAAAGTCAAACTAAAGGTAAAAATATTTTCTAGAAAGAATGTGCTTATACTACCTTGTTATAAAAAATATAATAGCGGAAAATATAACAACAGGGGCTGAATGGCAATACAAAATGTAATTTATACGTTTCCATACGAGATTTATAAGAGAAAAACAATTGAATTTTGTGAAATCGTGGCTTAAAAAAAATTGATTTAGATTATAGATTCAAACTGAAGAGAAAAATATAAATTTCAATAAGTAGTTCTGGAATGTGTTTGTAACCAACTTGTAATAATAAATATTATAGTTTATAATTAAATAAATATTAAAATAATAATTAAATGTAAAACATAGGATATTAAGTGTATTAATGTAATTTCAACAAAACATGATTAGTAAAAAAAATTTCTTAAAATATTTAAGGAACTTTGGAATTTGATTCGTTTTGTAACCATTGTAAATTGCGATTTCTACTTTCAAATGAAACGTTAAAAAAAACAATAAAAAAAAACGATTCTTTAGGAGCAGCGGTCCATGCCAGTGATCTCAATAGTAAGCATCTTATCGATTGTCGATTTGTGATTAGAAATCGAATATAGCCAGGCAATGGAACATTACAGATCGATATCTGATTTCGATGGTGAATATCAACTTTTGAAACTGCTCCAACAATTATCAGTGAGGACTGCTCAAGTGGAAAATTACGGAAACGCTTTCTTACTATCAGTTTGAACTTCCGCATTTACTTTGATCGGAGCAATAAGAAAAGTACCATGGATGTTGTCAAAATATCAAAGTTATCCGATTACATTAATCGATTAATCCGATTATTTATATATTTATAGATTTATTGCCCCATAGTATCCAACAAAGATGAACTTCCATCATGATCTCAATACCCCATACGTTCATGACTTTATTCACATCCGAATTCTCAAATTTTCGCAAGAGATTACATACCATCTTAATTCCAATCTTGCTCAAACCATTCCCACAATCTTCCGCGGAGAAATGGCTACGAGCTGATTCATTAAAATTTAATTGGTTTAAGAAAATGCCCACACCATGCGATGACACCTTCGGGCCTAGTAACCTCACAAAGCCTCCAACGGCTTTAAAACTAGAGTCGCGACTGGGAAAGAAGTGCTGGGATCTCCTGAGTCCTGCTCTAGTCCCGAAAATGGAGTATCCTAATCCAGATTAGATCATGATTACCTTGAAGAAAAACTAAACATTATTGCAACTAATTTAACACAATCATAACACACTCCATATGAATGAGTTTAAATGTTCATTATTATTATAATTTTTTCTTTACTTAATCTTTTATCTGCGTTGTTTCTTGTTTTGTCAAAGTTTAAATTATCTACCAATTTGTGAATTTATTATATAAAATTGTAAAATTAATTCCATTTTTATATATAGTTTTTCCTTTCTGCCCTTTTTACAATTTATGTAAGCCTCTGGAGTACAATTTATTAACTGTCAATCAGAAACATTTCTCAAAATCAAACTTAATCAGAAAACAACAATATCACCTTCATGAACACGAGATGAGGTACATCCCACTCCAACAGTCTTATAAAGACTAACCAAATAGAGATAATAAATCACAAAACACATTTAAGACGTATAAGACGACCCACATCTATTTAATGAAATATAATGTCAGACTATAATTATTTTAGGAACTATCGCCATTAGAAAAAAATATATACATTTAAAATAAAAAATGGAAAAATAGTTATAAAACACTATAAACTAACTTACAAATTTCACATTAAAAGTAGGAACGTTAGATAGATTGATCCGAACATACTACGCATGTACGTTACAATGAAGAAAAATGAAAAACCATAACAATAAAATATTAAACTAGCTAAATAAACTTATATAACAGAAGTTATATCTGAACAAGGATTATACACCATTGAAAAAGATGCAAATTAAATATACATACAAGTTTAAATTGACAACAGCTGATAAGACACTACAAAAAACTATCACATCTTCCGAACTACAGATCTTCACAAACAAACAATTCTTTAGAACCAACTTCAGAAACAAACGGGTAATTTACAGCACTAAACTAAAATCTATTTGGACACATGGAGCAGAATTTAAGGGCTCCATATCCATAAGATACAAACAACACAATCCAAAACTCAAAAGAAAAAATGTAAATGCTCCTTTGTTTATCTCGAATCAAAACTAAACACAAGGCCATTGAAAAATTCTTACTCTTTCTTCCTCTCAGTTACTACCTACAAGAAGGCTGAAAAGGCAATGGCCTAGAGATTTGCTGCTTAGCCATTAATTGATTATCAATTCTTCATACTCCTGCAAATCATGGACAGAAATAACCAACATCATGCATATGCATATTCCTTCTCGACACTTCAAAGAGCCAACTGACCTTAAAAAGCAAATTATTAGATCAATCAAAACAGAATCGATACTTACAATAGACTCGATACTCTCTACCCTATTGCTCTGCCTCCAGCTAGGCCAGGCGCACCATAACTGAAGCAGCCGCGGCGCGGTTACACAACATCGGAGCCGAAACGTCGCCCCCTCCTTCTCTCGCTCTTAAGAGGTAAAAGGTTGCCGGGATAGCCTCCAGCTCAGGATTACGACGCGAAGTACGAGTATGGAAACGGTCATTCGCATTTACATTAGCCGATTCGTCATTAAAAACTGAAGGAATGTGGAACTCAGGAAAATAGCAGATAGTTAAAAAAAAAAAGGAGAAACTCGACTATAAGCCAGGTCAAGCTGGTAAAAATGGCTGACCATTATCGATAACAAGCAGCTATATCGATCACGAGTTATCCCGGGCCCTGGTCGTTCGATTGCCCTCCTATCGAAAGCAGTTGATTTCAAGGTCTGATCTAAAGAAGAAGCGATGGTAATATTATAATGACGCGACAGGTTCTTTCTTGGTAGGTTTAGATATTAAAATCGGTAAAAAAGTACCTATGCATACCTATATTTTTTTAATAAACCGAAAAAAATATTAATATTTCGAACTTTTAGACCAAAAACTGGTACAATCGTTACTGACAGACACATCACCACAGAAACCGACATGGAGACTGAAACATCTCTGGAGCAGAGATCTGCAACAGAGATATGAACCACGGTAGAAGTGCCTTCAATGGGAGGTTTCTCCATCCGTGCTTCCACGTGACTTCCTAAGGGGCGGCATAATATCTCTAAATAAAAATTAACTAATATTATTATTCTTTTTAGCAGGGAAATTAATTAGAGAAACATCGATATAAATCGATATATTTGCATTGATAGTTTTTTAATTGTATCAAAATAGCGATATACCAATGAAATATCGTCATTTATTATCTTTAAAATGTTTAGAGAGTTTAGAATGAATCGAATATAAGCTGTGACTTAGCATTTGATAATAATATTAGTATAATTTTTTTAACGAGTTCTTGAGTATTTAAACATTAATATTTTATAGATAATATATAATGTTTGACAACATTTATATAGAAATGGCGATGAATCAATCAAATATCGTCGATTTCCCCCATTTCAGAACAGTTGCTTTGGATGTATGGATTGTATTGGTACATTCTTTCCCTTTTTTACGATATATAAAAATATATATAGTTTATGAAAATCTGGATATATAGTGCCAAGACGTAGGCCTTCTCGTGTATGACAACCACAGGAAATAAAAAAAATAAATAAAAAAGCTAGATACCGGAAGCCGTGGTAGAGTTGAAAGCTTTCGACAATAAAGAGGATCCTGAGTGTAAATTAGCTTATATACAAGAGAGAGGAGATACCATTTGGACCAGATCCAACCTTCAGCCTGCACCGCTGTCGTACATCATAGTGTCCATTAAAAAAGGAAACGTATATAATATAAAAAAAAGTTTATTATTGAACTCTTGTTAAGAGGAAACTATATCGAGTTTAGTATTCTTAAATGAAACGAATGTCACACATAAATATTCTAATGATGAAATAAATAGGTTCACTTTAAAAGTAAATCAATCGATTCTACTATCGATAGGGCACGGAATAACTATATAGACATTATATTAATATTTAAACAATGAAATTAATTGATTAATTAACTAACAAGTGAAGAACATTCGTGCTAGCTGTAGTGATATAGAAAAATTCACTACACAAGTACACAAATGTATTTAGTAGTACACGACTACTAATAATGTATTTATATTAACTTCTTAGTAACAATTACTTCAGTGAAGTACATAAAAGTGTTTTTAATAAAAATCTTATTTCATCGATATTATTAATGCTTTTTTTTTCCAATGTTTCCACTAATAGTGGGGTTCCTTAACCCAGTGATTGGATGGCTTCCTTCCATAATGTCCTATCCAAGGTCCACTCTTCCCGTCCATGACCCATCATGGATTCCTCCACTTCGTTATCCCAGGTCCTCCTTGGTCTTCCTCGTCTTCTCAATTCCCCAACTTTCCATTGCTGGACCACTTTGGGTAGTCTTTCTTCAGGCATTCTTGTCAAATGCCCAAACCATTTCAGGCGTTTTTTCACTATATATTCCAGAATGGTTTATTCAACCTCCATCTTTTCTCTGATGGTCGCATTTCTTATTTCTTCAATGCTCGTGTCCAGTAGTCCATTTCTGTAGTAATGAGTTTTTTCCTGAGGTTGCCCTTCAACGTCCAAGTTTCTGACCCGTATGTCATACTTAGTAATATACTATTGTATTTTTATTTTTTTTGGGGGGGGGAGGTAATTTTTTTATTCACTAATACTGAGTTGAGCATTGATATGGTCTTTTTACCATCTGAAATTCTTCTTTTTGAAAGAAGAAGAAGAAGCATTAAGAAATTAATGGTTTAATAATTAAATTAAATGAGTACTAAATAATTTACAATCGATAGTAATTAACTGAGTAATAACCATTATTATTATTTTTAAAAAGAACAAAAAGAAACTTAAGATGTCGTATACACAATACCTACATGTATACAATGCCTACTTACGATCTAATCAGGTTTTCCACAAAAAAAAAAAAAAAAATTTTTCCATTAATTTGTATTCTCTTCAGAAGTAGATCCTGTTCTCAAATAATTTATAAAGCTTCTTAACTTTCTTCAAAATTGAAAATTATTTAAATTTCACATTTTTATGTTTTTTCAGTCACCAACTGCTTTGTTTGGTTAGCTTAGAAAATTATTTTTTATTTGTCATTTATATAATATTTTTATTTTATTTTTTTACATATGATAAAATATGTAGTATTATATTGCACTGTATTTCGTCTTCTTTCGGACCTTTAAGAGGCCCCCCTAACTTTGACAATTACATTGGCTAGTTGTCCGTTGTGTTCAAGTATGCTAAATATTTCTACGTCCCTCCATATCCAAGTCCATTCACGAACATTCTTCAGCCATGACCTCTGTGACTCTCGATTTTACTTTTCGTTATAACGACTTTGGTCCAGCCTCTTTAAAGAATATGCCATAGGTACGATATCTTTATTGTCTTAATAGTTTTAAATAATTCAAGAACGGAATTTTCACTACTTAACAATGCTTCGTTGATCTGCATCTAATGCCTAATTAATTATATGCATTCGTTGTTTTTTCATTCTACATATTTATGATCAAATGTATTATAAAGTAATGTTCATATAACATTCTATTCAACTGTTTATTTTTCTTTAAATGAGCACCTTATTAAATATTAAAACTAATTTTTGACGATCGCAGCCAAATCTATTTGTATTGGAAATGCCTCAAAATCAAATAAAATATTCATCCAATCAATCTCCAATTTTCAATCCAATATATCTTAAATATATCCAACCGCTACAAATCAGCTAAAGTAATTTTGAAATGTATTCATTATTCGTTTATTGAAATTATAATTAATTTTTATAACATTAATCATTCATCAATAATGACTCTTTCGTTGTTATTTAATTCTTTATAATTTTAATGTTATAATTACTTAATGGATAATTAGTTAAAAATAAAATAAACTGAGAGAAAGTAAATAAACTTATACTGCAAATACAATCGCTAACGAGCAACACAACTAGGAAACCGCACAGTTACCTGACAGGAAATACTTCGCCCTGAAGAAGGAAAACCAACCTCAGGCAATTGTCACCGATGGTTATAACCTAAATAATGATATGACTGAAAATATAACTCGAATATCTAACTTAAATTAAATATTAATAAGTAATTCAAGAGGAAACAGAGGAGGCAAAAAAAATAGAATGTTCTTATTTTTGCTATCGACTTTACAAAGTTCGAGACATTGTCTAAAAACTAAAAAAAAAATGTATAAAACTATTATCCTTCCAACTGCCAAATCGTGATAAATTTACAGGATGAACAACGTCTTAAGGTATTCGAAAATTAAGCATTGCGTAGAATATTCGGCTCGAAAAAGAAAAAACGAGTCCACGGAGAATTTAGGAGGTTTGAAATACAACGGACGATTGCAGAGTATGAACCCTGTTAACATAATTGAAGTGAGAGTATTGCAAAGAATGGGCTGCTAATGTTGCTGGGCTAAAGGACGAATGTCTTCCTGTTAACAGTAGAAGCACGAAGCCGAATTGGAAATGTCTGAGGGTTTGGATGAAGTGTAGGTTGGAGCATTGCGTCAAGAGTGATTATGTACAGATGTATATCTTTTTAAATTCAAAGGAAGGAGTTATTATGTATAAACACAAGCAAAAGGCCCATGAAATTTTGAGGAACATTTTCTGCATAAGAAATAGTAGAAACAGTTATATCAGCTCATCATATGAAGAAAAACTTAGAAGAATCATTGAAGAACTATCTCATGCAATCTATAGATCCTGATCCTTTGCGATCTGCTGACCCTTCTAGGGCTCACCCATCTTCTAACAATGTGCGTACTCTTTTGTTCAACGTAAAAAACCATATCTCTTTACTCTCCTCTATTTCCTTGTAACAAAGGCAGATCCATTTATTATCTACCTAGGCCTGCAACTAGGAACGAAATGGTCACTACTAGAAACAGAATTTTGTTATCAATTGACTGACTAACAATGAAGAAGCTCACAGCACGATGAGCGAAAGCTTGGTTCATAACACCAACATGACACGGTCCATCCCGGAAGTTGAATATAAGAAGAATCCCTATTATGTTTATTACCAAATTATATCTAATATACATTCCATAATGTACCATATATCATAAAAAGGGATGATATATTTCCACTTTGAACACCATTAATTGGAAGATAAACCTGGTGGGTGAGTGCAATCTCGTCAAAATCACTTGTCTGTGGAATCATTGGCTTAGTAAGAGTATAATATCTGAACCCAAGACCCTTCATGGGCTGTAGTGGTATATGGTTATAATTTATATACCATAATTATATACCAATTATAATAATTGTTATATAATTTTTATATATTTACTTTTTTTATTAATTAATAAGTAGAAAGACGCACGTGTAGAGGTCGCTAGATGCGTAGTTGGGCACGCATGGCCTGCCAAGCTCAACCTTTCCCAAGAGCTAAGGGCGGCATCAGGTGTGCTATCTTCTTTTTTGTCTTGATTAATAGCCCCCCCCCCACCTTCGACTAATGGGCTTATTCGCCCTGAGAACAGGACCGATTCCCACACACAACTATCTTTTCCGCTTCTAACGACTTATAATTCCAACAGGTTAGTAAGAAACGGTGTCATAAATTATCGTAGTAAAGGTTATAAAAAAACAGAGCAGTGTAGTGAAAAAAT
The DNA here is from genome assembly GCA_964056705.1 of Troilus luridus. Classification (NCBI taxonomy): domain Eukaryota; kingdom Metazoa; phylum Arthropoda; class Insecta; order Hemiptera; family Pentatomidae; genus Troilus; species Troilus luridus. Next base: position 124,462,134 of record OZ057413.1, read on the forward strand.
GCATTTAAATAAACACCAAAATATAATATAATATAAAAGTAAGCTGTAGTTCAAACGGTAGAAAATAATTCATTTAGGCAACCCTCCATTAGTCGCTCGATTCAAAAGTATATTCAGATATTTGCTATGATTTTCAGTACACATGGTTAACTAAAAGATGGTTAAGTGGGGCCTTCAAGATCAAATGCGGGCAATTCAAAATTTAAAATTTGGTGGGGTTTTGTTTTTATGATAGGTAGTTTACCATTTTCCAATTCAACATTTGTTAGTAAGCGAAACAGTTGTAACTTTGCCAGTGGAAGATAATAACAGGAATTAGAATTAAAACGAGAAGATATTGCAATAAGATTTTTAAAGATTTCTATAAGATAGGGTAATGTAGATAGCCAAAATGTGGAGAATTTTAAATATTATATGGTTAATGCTGGTGCGTGCTAATTGGCCATATGTATCTCTAGGGATAATTGGCGCCCGAACAACCTGTAAAGGTTAGACAACTTTGATCGTAGCTGAAGATAACTGGCTAACTAACATGTACAGGGGACTTGTTCCATTCGGACTTAATAAGACTTGACTATGCAAACGAGATTGTACGGAAAATGGCGAATATATATTAGATGATTAACTTAAAGTCGACTTGCCTCTTGTTGCTAACTTGATGACAGCTAATGATAAACGCAACGGTATTTCACGCCGTATAGTTCAACCGCTCATTTGCATGGAGACCTTTCTTCGAGCGAGGTCTTTAAGATCTATCTGTATCTAGATATCTCATCTGAGAGGTGAGCTTTAGCTCCGTATCTCCATCCGCCATCGACCTCCGTCGTCGAGACATCGATTGTACGTCATCGAAATGTAAAACAAACATCGATGATGTACTGGAATGAGGAACGTTCTTATGTAACGTTACCTGGCATTCCATTATTGATGAACGAATTCCTAGAAGCTCTGAGAGGGCTGGTAAACGTTCCAAGAGTAAGGCCGTGGCATAAGTGGGAGAATTTGGATTGTGATTTTGTGAAGTGATTTTGGGCGTCAATCCGTGGATAGATCGTGGTAAACAGCGAACGTTGGTATTTGCATCAAGTCTTCCTTTTAGCTTTTGTTGATTACTGCTATTATCCTTTCTTCGATTTTGGACTAATTTGTACCATAGGAAACTACTGAATTGTTTATTAGTCGTTATTTATTCTCCCAGAACTTCTTCATCCTTTCATTATGGAATCTCTTCCTCTCCTGTGACCGCATTTTTCTATTTTGCTTCTACTGGAACTCCTCGAATTTATCAATCCTAGCTCGAAACCCTTTCCCATTCCAGAACACCTTTGTATTGACCCCAACATCTTCCATGCATTTGTTATTTCATCTTCCCATGTTAATTATGCGATCAAATATGTTCATCATTAGTTAAGTCTCACTCGTTCTAATGAGATGCCCATAAGACTTGTTTCGTTTCCCCCATAGGGTATACGAGTATATAATCCGTGTGAAAGTTGGTATATTTTTCGTTTCGCCTCTACCGACATGTACCATGGTTTCTTTTTTCGGATTCTAAGATCTTTCTTCCCTTCCACTAATTTTCCCCTTCTTTGTTCAATATCAGACCTTTTGAACCATAGAGTCCCTCTCCATTGACAACCGCGAGATAGTAACTTATCTTTGCCCTATAAGATATTGTTCTTTTGCTGTACCTATACTCCCCTCATTTATATGCCAGTCACATCTTTCTACTCAATATTCCAGTTTTTCTCTTTATTTATCCAGTCCATTGGGTAGGATACATTCGGCAAGATAACTAAGCTTATCCGATCTCTTGATCTTCCCCTACTTCTTTTTCTGGTGCTTTTCGTTATCATGTTTGTATTCCATGTGCCCTCCTTTTGCATACAGAATCCCTTTTTTTCTGAAACTTCATTGTCATTTTCCAAGCATTAGTTTATCATTGTCTTTATCTTTTGCTGGTAATGCCGGACTTTTATTGTTATTATCATCATCTACTTTCTTATCAGCATATTTATCCTGGGCAACTTGGGCATCTGCACCGTGGTCAAGACTAAGCTCAATTATTTGATCTTCCAATCCATAAATTTGTACAATTAAAATTTGTTTCTTCGCAACAGATTAATGAAAATTATTCACATTGTTATCGGTATTTATAAGTAATTGGAAATATTGATCATAGTATTTATTTATGACAATTTACGTGAAATATTTCCTATTTTATGGACATTGTTTCCTTTAACTCCGGCGTACTGATATAACATGTGAATATTATATTAATTTTCATCCTATAAATTATATTTATTATTTATTTTTAGATTTTTTTGTTTTAGTTCAGCTTTAGAGATCGTGAATCGAGATTTCGAGTAACCATCTATCTATAGATATTTTCCAATTGTCCCCAACCTTTGAAGAGAAGGGTGATATTTCTGACGCATATTTTTAATTTAACTGTAGACTAGAGGCTGTGATTCTGCGCTTCGCTAGACCGAAAAAAAGGCTTGTAATTCACTCAATTCAAGCTGACTCAGAACTGTCTGAAATCTGGAATGTTTTTCTCTTCCTTAGTTTCATGTAATTGTATACCCAAAAACCTGCATGACGCTTCTTGTCTGATATACACACTTATGTAGTTAGATTAGGCTCACTAATTAACAAAACTAACTTATAGAGGAGAAAACCAGGCGGTTGAGAGAAATTTAGTACTAATTATCGCCCTGCACAACCGTTATCAAAGAAACAGTACTATCTTTACCACGTAATGAACCCAAGACCTTCAGGAGTTCCATTGATACAGATTTTTTAATTTACAAAACCGTCTTCGAAATCGCACCCAAAAGTTCCAAACCGAAAGAGCTAGAGGCCGTTGATAAAAATAAAAAATAGCATGGATATTGTCAAAAGAAAAATTGTATAGCATTTTTAATAAAGATTTAAGATAGTGCAGACTTTATGTTAGATTATGCTAAAAAAACAACATTAGTTTTAACATATTTTATTAAACTTAGCGGTCAGATGCTCGTTATAGATCATACTTACTCATAGTTCATTAAGTTTTCCTATGTTGGGCTCACTAAGCAATTCATTATTATTATTCATAATAATAATAACACGGAGATACGAGATCGGTGAAGAGAAAGGATTTGTCTGACCGAGGTCCGTACCAGGATAGCTCAAGTGGCAGAGCACTGCAACGGAAATGCAGAAGACCCGGGTTCGAACCCCGATCCTGGACAAATCTTTTCTCTTCAAAATAAAATTATTATTATTATTATTAGTACATAAAATATATTTTTTTGTATTTATTTAAACAGTTTTAAGTGAGGCTTTTGAGTCTTCAAGTCCACTTAACACTTTGTTATTGTAAATAAGTATACACTTTGTTATTGTAAAATGTTGTATAACTTTTTGTAGTAATTCTTAGGTCTCCTACGAAGGACGACAAAACCAAAGATATTTAACTCCCTTAAAAAAACGTAGGCCACCTGGGGAGCTGCGAACCCGCCATTAGTAGTAGGTCATCCTAATACTACAGGCTGTTATTCTAGCCACTACACCACAGATCGACCCACTATTTATTAATTATATCGATTTAGCCAACAAAGAGACGTATTATTTTATTTTTTTATTTGTAACAGTTAGCTTTGGGCTCATTATGATTTTGTAGGCATCTTATTCTGAAGTCAATGGCATCCTAACATCCTTTCCAACATATTAATACAATATTATCATTCGATTGTAAATTTTCAACACAAAAAATAACAATATCGGGCCGAATCGTGTAAAAATAAAACAAAATACAAGTAGTGCCCATGCATATCCGTAGGCCCATTGATAGCCGACGAAGAAGTTTTAATATTCAGAGGAAGCTGAGAGGTGACACGACAAGGCGTGACGGACGTGATCGACAATAGTCATTGTCAGGAGTCGGGGGTTGGAAGGAGGAAAAGGAGGAGAGGCTGACTTCTAAATGCCGAGGAAGATCCTGGCAGGATGAGATTCTTTAAGATGCCGAGGAACAGTCGGGAAGGAAATGATGTCCATTCTTCCAGTAGGGTTCGTCCGTTATCCATATAACCAATGTTTGCCAGATCTTGATGGAGTGTTGTTGAATAACAGTATTACAAATTTAATGGTTAAAAGAGTTTTAAGCCCAACTCTCTATTCCCTATACACCTCTGATATTCCAGAGAACCCAGGAACAACCATCTATACCTTCGTTGACGACACAACCATTATTTGTTCCCACAAAGATCCTAACATAGTCTCTATAGCTCTCAAAAATCATTTCGTTTTAGAAAAATGTTTCCACAAATGGTAAATCAAAATAAATCCCAATAAATCTAGAGACATCTGCTTCACCCTAAGAAAAGCTTCGTGCTCAGCATTAAAAATTGACAATGACTCTATGAAAAAAGCTCTATGTTCCTTATCTCGAACTATACTTGGACAAAAGACTTACATGGAACATACAAAATTAAAAATACAAGAACTGCCAAGACGCTACACTGATAATTACTATAAAGACAATAATGGCATATTTACAACTAGCTATCAATATATAATCAATGTATCGTCAAATTATTGTTACACCTAAATAGCAAAGGCAGATGAAAACATCTTGATTGAAAAATTCAATAACAGCCCTGCAATGTCTTTACGTTTTTCTGCCGCATCATAACTAAAGATGTATTGGATGTATGGAATAAAATTATTTATTTCTGTAGTCAGGATTTATTTTGACAATTTTTTTTTAATACAAAGTTTTAAAAAAACGTTGTTTCACCACAATTCACTATATTCACCTGAAGTACAGGACGGTATCGATATCCATTCATATAATATATTCAAACAAATATTTTTGTTACAATATATTTTCATTTGTTTTATTAGATACTCTTTAGTCAAATAATAAAACAATTATTTGCCATAGATAGACCCAAACGCAGAACAAGCATTATAATCTGCAGACTAACTGGGCGCAATCGTTCGAAAACTACGATAAACCTTATCACCAACTTCTATTTAACACGGAGGGGGTCTGTTGATATATAGCCTCAGAAGTCTAGAGTCAGCGGCTCGAACTTCACAAAAATAGTCACATTAACTTAATATCAGGACAGTTTACATTTTGAATATTTTAAAAAATATGATATATATTATGGTTTGGTTCTTGAGTTTCAGTCAGAATAGTCAACTTGACGATTCAACGCCTTCAGGTATTCGAAAATTTACTATTGTAAAAAATATTTGTTCTAAAAAAAAGAAAGAGCCCATTAAAGAATTTAGGAGGTAATAAATACAAAGCGTAATTGCGGTGCATGCACCATGTTAATGAAATTGCAGTGATACCGTTGCGATGGTAAAAATGGTCTTGAAATCTATTAAGCACTTAGGCGACTGGTAAATATCCGAGGTTTGGACCAAAGCGGAGGTTAAGAGTGATTTTGAATTTGGTTGGTAATCCGTGGATTAAAGTCGATGAGCAGAGATTGGCGGTACTTTTGAGTTCGCAACAGGAATATAGATATTAAAATTACAAAAAATCGATGCGCGATTTTTATTAAGATTTCTATACTTCTCATTGCATTTTTTATCCATTAAACAGGAGCTATACATTTTGTCTACACAGGTATAATTAAGATAGAAATCTTTAGCGAATACCTGACACTGCATATTATTATGGAATAAAATTCTTTTAAATACAAATTCAGAAATGGGCTGGGTATCAGGCTTTTTGATCTTAAAGAATAGATTATCTTTCCGAAGACCGAGAAATAAAAGTTTAAATCAGTCCCTAAATTACAAGATTTCCTTGTTTACCAGAAGCATTCAAAGGCAGATTTGCAACAACAGAAAACCGACCACACCATCCTGGAGACTTCCTCGACGGAAATAGCTGAAGATTTCCTTAATGACAGGAAGCTCGATGGTCCCGAAGATCTGTCCGTTCTAAAAGAGCGGTGGTTCCCAGCTCAGCTTTCTAGTAATCTGTCTTTCCCGCCATACTTGCTGACACTTTCTGGAAAATCGACTCCATTTCTCTCTTTTTCGTTCCATTGCTCTATTTATTTCCTAGGAAAGGAAAGGATCCAGATCATGGTGGAGAGGTCAAAGGAATTCTTTCACTCTCGAATAGCAGAGAAAATAGCAAATTCATAATACTAGAGCTATATAACCTAATTGATGGTAACATAATAATATAGTATTAACATATACATGATCTGCAATGTATAAATCTACAGTACCGGTGAATAAGTGGTTAGGTCTAATTTTCTCCAAAATGAGTTTCTTGTGTTAAGTAAGCGGAATCGATTATTTATTTTCATAGTTGTTTGTTGTTGCTTAGAGGCGTAAAACCCTAGGGCCATCAACGCCTGTAGATTTTTTATTTCTATAATTAGATATCTTTAAAAAAAATTCATATACACACATACTAACAAATAATATGTCTATAATAAGGATATGCATCTTGTTCTTGAAAAAACAACAAATGCATCTATAGCAGGGACAATGGATGATCAAATATTGCTTATTAATTTACAGTTTGTAATGAATTTCACCTCTTTGTCGACTTCAGATTTGCTGTCTCTAAGTGCTTCTTTAATATCGGGTGGTATTTTGACCTGATTTAGTATTTTTTTATAGGAGTAGCATTCTTCAAATATATGTCTGATACAAAGATTTTTATTACACCTAGTGCAGATCGGAGGTGCATCCCTTGTAATGAGATGTGCGTGGGTAAGCCGGGTGTGTCCTATTCTAAGGCGAGCAATAGCCACCTTTTCATGGCGTTAACTGCGATTAGATGTAGCCCAAGGCTTTACTTCCCTTTTTATATTTTTCAATTTACTGGCTGGACTTTCATCCCACATTGGTTGCCATCTTTTATCTACATATTCTTTAAGGGGGCGAGCAAGTTCTTGGGCGGTTAGAATAAATAGCTTTGCCTCTACCTGGGAGGGTTAGAGCTGCTCGAGCAGCTTTGTCAGCCATCTCGTTCCCGACAATACCCACATATCCCGGGGCCCAGATGAAGAATATTTTGTTGCTTATGTGGTTTAGCATTATTAGATATTCGTGAATGCGTTGGACTATAGGGTTGTGTGAGTACAAATTGTTCAATCCCTGGAGGGCGCTAATTGAATCGGAATTTATTACTATATTGTCGGTTTGTATATTTGTCATGGAGAAATGTAGAGCGGATGCTATGACATTTAGTTCGGCGGTATAGACGTTGCAGAGGTGGTGTGGTTAATGGGTTGAATTGGGCGTAATAAAGGCAGATCCAGTTGAGCTGTCAGACTTTGAGTCACCTGTATGTATAAATTGCAGTGTGGTGTGGTAAAGATTGTATCAGTCTTGTTTACGGAACTTCGACAGCTGTAGAAATACTTTGGGTGGTCTGTAAGTCCAGGGTGGTGTATAAGTATCCATTACATTATGGAGTGACATGTCTTTAAGGAAGGCGATTGCAAATAAGATTCTTTCTGCGAGAGGGAGGGTCGAGTTCGGTTTATTATGGAAGGCAGAAGTAAACTTAGGTTCAAATATATATTTATGAGTGGGATGATCAGTTTGCAAATATAGTTTGGAAACATAATTGATAGCCAGTTTCTGTCTTCTAAATAAAAGGGGAGGAAAACCGGCTTCGGTGCACAGGCTAAGGATAGGACTTGCTCGAAAAGCACATGTCGATATCCTAATTCCAGCGTGGTGAATGGAGTCAAGCTTGGCTCGGATTCGTGGGCGGGCGGAAGCGTAGATAAAGGACCCATAATCAAGCTTCGAACGAACTAGTGACCGGTAGAGTTTCAGCAATGTAGCCCTTCTGAACCCCAAATAGTACCGCTGAGAATACGTAGTATGTTTAATTTTTTTAAGGCTAGTGTTTTGATTGTAGTTATATGATGTTCCCAGGTTAATTTTCTGTCAAATGTGAGTCCTAAAAATTTGTCTTGGTCATTGAACGGTAGTATACTGATAAATGTAGGTGAACATTTGTCCGATTGATATTAGTTTTTGCAGGATAGCTGAGTGATCAATATTATCAAACGATTTTACCATATCGAAGAACATTGTGCTTCGGCTTCCAACGTAACTAAGTGATCAATCGTGAATCGACCTTTACGGAATCTGGATTGTATTAATTTGTTCTTTTCTATCATCCACATCAGTCTTTTGTTGACCATCCGTTCCATGGTTTGGTAAGGACAGACAGGTGGTAAGGAAGATCGGGGGGGGGGGGGGGGGGGGGGTAGCTGGTAGGCATTCGTTTGTTTATTTTCATAGTGAATAAGGGGTTAAGTAAGGCATTGGCTTGAAAAGGAGTTATTGTTTATATTAAAACTCCATTTCAAGCCAACAACTACGAGGCTGATACGATTCCCGGTATTTGAAAGCGGTTAACTCTCACTGGAATAAATATAAGATTAGTTAAATAAAAATTTAAGCTACTTCAGGATCTAGGACCACAATATTACATGTCTATAGGACGCGGTACTTAGGGCAGATACATCAGATCGACCTAAAGAGAACATCCTGGGTCTCACTCACCCTTTATGAAGTAGTGTCTAATAAAAAACAAAGACTACTATCATCAAATCAAAGATACACTGTCAATAAAAGCAATCATAATAGCGCTCATAACAATAATAGCTACAATCAAAGACAAGATTCACGATCCCATCTGCTTGATGATTGTGCCGTTACAAAAATAATAGTCATACCAGTAAATAAGCAATACCAGCAAATGAAACTACACCCAGAAAATAGTCAGACTGCAGTGAAAGTAAAGATACCCACATTCAGAATCAATCCTTCTTCCGCTCATATCAAGGACACTTCTCGCCTGGAGTAACAATCGTCTAAATCTTAACCACAACGTTACTTTTACTTCATATACATACATATAAATATATATACGCCTAGTGGTGCGAGATATTTAACCAGAGAGCGATGACAGAGAAGAGATAAACTTAATGAGAGGCGGTTCTAAGGAACTGCTGACCAGACTAAGTACACTGACTCACCCGGTCTTATTCGCTGACTCACACTCACACAGTTTATGCAACTTTAACTTCTTCATAATCCACTCAATGGACAATATCCATCTTCAAGGCAGCAATTAAATCAGGCAATAAAAGTTTTTTTATGATTCTACTAATTCAAAGGGAGCTGATTTTATAATGATGACCATAAAAGTGACCTAAAATAGAATGTTTTTTTTCCATCTATAATTAATGTATTCTGGATTCTGGTATATTAAATTTAAGAGCATACAATTATGAGTTTAATGAGCTTATTATATGGCAAAGGTATGGTATGGTCAGAATCCACATTAAAACAAAAACGAAAATAAAAACTAATAAGAAATTTAAAAAAAATGTAAATAGAGAGAAGGATCCTGAGGAGAATCTATGAGCCCAAGAAATCACAGAAATATGACAGGTTAATAGCCAAGCAGGATATCCTATAGGGGGACGAAAGACCTAGAAACCGAAATAAGAATTAGAACACTAAGATTTTACGGGGACGTGGGAAGAATGGCCCAAGGCTAAACCAGAAAGTTTTTGCCGAAACCCGTGATTACAAGAGCATAGGAGGGTATGCAAACAAAATGAGAGAGGAAGCACTAAAATTAAAAATAATATACCAAGACTGCTTAGGTAGAGAACAATATGGGATCAATTTAACAGAAATCAAGGAAAACGGAAAGATACTGTGAAGTCAGAAGAAAGGAAGCAAAGGCAGCCAGAAATGATGAAAAAATATTGGGAGAAATATTCGCGTGGTCCTAAAAGCCCGCTTCGTAAAACAAAAATCTAAGATTTATTTAAACACAGAGAAATAATACAATATATAACTTCTAATTTCAAATTGGATACTCACAGAGAAAAACTCAAAATATAGCCAATTCAGTTTTCATTAAAACGCCAAAAGTTTAAATGTAATATTTAAACCTCGCTATTAAACCTCTTCATTGAAAAAGTGGACTAAATTTCATTTTCAGGTGTTTTCTGTCCCGAGAAAAATCCATTTATTTTTACAATACCTTTTCTGTGATTTTCGCCAAAACAAAAACACACAAGAGGTATGTAACAATATTTTGTGTTATGTTACATATTATCATAGGCTTTAAGTACTTTAACTTATCGTACCTTTGTATGGCTCAAACAAAATTAAATATAAAAATTCTAGAATCCATAATTTTGCCTATAAAAAAAGTTTCTAAATTAAAAATTAGTAAACATTTATTTGGCTGAGAAAAATTGAATCTAAACATTGGGTTAAAAACAAAATGTTTGTTTGATAAAATAAAATTATGACTTGTCATACTCGTTTGACATTATTTTTTCTAATGAAAGATAAATTTGTATTGGCAGACTTAATACACATTTTTATTTCTATGCTAAATATTATAGCACGTATGGCTCAAAGTAAACTAAATGTATATTTAAATTACTAAATATATATTTAGGTAATTATTTTTAAATATTTTTTAGTTGAAGAGAAAAGATTTGCCCAGTGTCAATGAACATTCTCCTCCTGTATACATCGCAAAAATTGCGAGAACACGGGGATATAGGATCGGTGAAGAGAACGGATTTGTCTGACTTGGATACGACCCCTGGTAGCTCAGTTGTTTAGAGCACTGCAACGGAAATGCAGAAGACTCGGTTTCGAATTCAGGCCAGGACAAATCATTTCTCTAAAAAAAAATATTTAAATTAAATGTACATTGAAAATAATACCTATAAAAAAAGAAGTCCGAATTTTGGCTTGGGTAGAAAAAAAAATTGTAATTTAAAGTTTACCTAAGTGCGTGCGTTCAAGACTGAAGCGAGACTAATTGGAAACGAAACAGTTCCTGAACTGCCATGGCCGGCTTTACACGGAAAGCACTATCACGGAGAGAACACAAAATTCATCCTAACTTCAGGATATATACATATATACATATATATACACATCGAAAATAATTACAAATACAAAAGAACAGTATATCACAATAGGAGAACATACAACAGAATGCTCAAATAAATTCATATATATAGGGCAGGAAATTTCTTTAGAAAAGAAAAAAGTAAAGAACTGGACAGAAGAATAAAAATAGGATGGCACAAATATTGGTCCTTGAAAAATATCTTTATGGGTAACTTCACAATTGAATTAAAAGCAAAAGTACTACAGTCTTGTATCTACCCCTCAATCCTGTATAGCGCTCAGACTTGGGTATTAACAAAAAAGGAACAGGCGAAACTGGACTCCATGGAAATGAAACTTTTAAGGAGTATGAAGGGAATCCGAAGAATTGAGAAAATTAAGAACCGAGATATCCTAACTCGTGTAAAAGTTAAAGGTCTCAGGAAGGACGCCCGAAAACTGAAATGGAGGTGGGCTAGACACCTAGCCAGAGTCAAGGACGAGAAATGGTCGAAAAGCAGCACCGAGAGGACTCCGATCGGCTAAACGAGAAGCAGGGGAAGACATTACATGAGGTGGAGGGATGAAATTACCCAAAGAGTGGGAACTAACTGGATGAAAGTGGCCAGAGACAGAGACTGTTGGTCCAGAATTGTGAAGAGTCTATAAAAGGGAAAAAGTTTTGTTTTGTTTTTGTGGGTTTGTAGTGATCGTTGTTTTATAGTGAAAGTGGTAGTAATATAGTTTTATAATTTATTTATAATTCTTTTTAAAATAAAGATTTTGTTTTGTTTTTTATAGTAATGATAATAGCTTTATTATTATATATACACACACTACAATAATATATGCCGAATATGTCAAAAATAACAGTTTTTTAAAGCTAAATTATTCCTTATTCGTTTATTACATTCTGCTAAGCAACATAGATTTTAGATATTAATTTAACTCTTGCAAATGTTTTTTACATCAACCCCTTAAATTGGCAATTTTGAGGCTTAATTTTTAGCTCACGTTTCCATTTTATTTTCGTTTCCGTAAAAATAAAAAAAAAAACCACATATATATATATATATATATTAAAATCACAATTTGTATTAATATAAATTCATCTATATATCTGTGGCACCTGGGGAAAATTGCGATTTTAGGAATTGAAGGGATTCACTTTATTAGGGATTGACTCCAAATAAACATAAAACATACCTATCCGTTATTCACATCACTTATTTGCCAGTGGAGTTGAAAAATCCTGGTGAAACTCAATCACACTAACAGATTCACTCATAAGATGTACAGAGAAGAATGAAATAGGTACCAAGATTTCGTACTGACCAACCTACCTCTAGGTACAAACCTACTCTAGGTACAAAACTACTCTAGGTACAAACCTACTCTAGATAAATGCGCCAACTGCGACGATTTCCACTTTGCGTCTTTAAAAGACCTACTTTTCTCACTTCATAAGAAGAATAAGGTAGGTTTGAGGTTGAAGCTCACCTTGACCATTACCATCCAACCTTGACCCATAGACTCATCCAACGGGAGCTAGAATCCGAACAGACCTCAGACCGATTAGATTACTACACAAAACATCTGAACCAATAATTATAATCTTATAATTATTGGTTATAATTTTCATTTTAGATAAGGTGGGTGACTCGTTGAAGGTCAGCCACATTTGGTCCAATGTTTTAACGAAAACTACTGTTAGATCTCTGTTTGTATGTGAAAATGAGTCTTTAAAGCCTGAAAGCAAAGAGCACTTTTATCTATGGGAATAGAAAGATCAAGATTTTTATTACATATTTGTTTGATAGTTCTGACGCGTTTTTAGGTGCAAAACTATAATTTACAAACTAAAAAAAAAAAGAATACGCGATGATAAATATCAGTAGAGAGCGATAAATTAGCAAGAACACATTAAAAAACCATTAGAAACGAAAGGAGATTCAGCCATTTTTTTTTTGTAAAAAAATAAATAATACACACAACTTTTTGTGGAGTGCTCGTATGGATTAATGTTTTTTTTATTTTATGGAAACAAAAAAAATGGAAACGTGTATTTTATTTATGTGTATGTGTTTTTTTTGTGTTTTTTTACGTGGGCAGGTGGAAATCTTCAAAAGACGCGGAAAGGCCCGTACCTATCCGTGTGTGGGATTTTTACCCACTAAAACCACCTCCCTTGTTTTCCACACTCCACGTGACCGCCGCTAGGGTTACTGGGTGGAGGTACCCCTCCATTATAAATTTTTAGTTTGACCTGTTTCCAGAATAAAATTATTTTTCTATTCTATTAATTTCACTCCCGTTACAAATTTAATCAAGTATTGTTTAAATATAATATTGTAATATACACATATTGTGGTTTTAGATCTGGGTCTTTTTTGTACAATTTTTGTAAAGTTATTTAAAATATGACTTTATATTTCAAATCGAAATTCGCAGGTAAACAGTACAAGTAGAGTAAGGTTATTACGTTACGGCAATATTTGATTTTTATTATATTTTTTTATTATTTTAGGTACCTACAAATTTTTTGGAAATATATATATATATTTTATATATTAAGTTATATAAAATATATATATATATTATATATAGAATTAAAACAAATTTTGATTTTTAAGACTTGGTCGATTTTTTTTCTTTAACTTCCTTTTAAAAACACCAATTTCTGGTGTCATAGGAGACGCTGTTGTGGCTATTTCCAGAGTTCAGCACGCCCCTAATAGAGCAATTAGGCAATTGGTAGGTCAGGAAAGAACACGATCCTCTACACAATAGAAACAAGAAGATTAAAATGGTATGGCCACCTAAAAATAATGGCAGAGGAACGATGGCCAAAAATAATCTTTGAATATTCCCTGTGGAAAGGAGGAATAGAGGACGACCCAAAGAAAGATGGTTACAGGATCTGGAGGAGAGCATGACAGCGAAGGGGCTTATATATATATATATAGATATTATTGTCAATTATTCCCCATCGGAAGAGCGCTATAACTTCAATGAATCAATCACAGCTTCACTGATTTTCCTCTCTTCCCAACGCCTCTTCATTAATTCACTGTGTTTTTCCTTCCTTTCCTCTGTCCACTTTTTCGATGCTGTTTCTATACTTGAGTCTTGTTCAATTTTCTTGTTCCTGATCTTATTCCTGAATTGTTGTCTATTCGGAATTGCATCGTTGGCGATTTTAAATAATTCCATATTGTAGAATTGTAGCCGTCTTGTTCTAAATTTATCTGTGATGTTTTCTGTATTTTCATAGAGTTCCTTAGTAGGTCTTTTGATCCAGATTCCATCCTGAAGAACAGCGCCATAATTGATCCTCACTGCAGGTTTTCCTTTGAGAACCTGTAATTCTCAGAGTCGAAGGGACTTTCATCCGTAATTCTAATATATGTCATAAATGATTTTATCACGCATTTTTTTTTAACATAATCGTTGGAATGGCTCGTTGGAGAGAATTTTTTCAATTCTAGAAATCGTTTTTGGTTGATTAAAAGGGAATTTTTGTGAGAATGGTTGGCAATATTCACTTTTTAACCATACAGTTATCTAGCCTTCAATCCCCAAGAGAACAAGATGGCAACCACTCCGAGCACCCAAGTTCACCCTAGTTTTTCCTAACTTTATGATGATTTTATTCGTTTTTAAGTATTTCCAAAGCATTATTTTCTTTAGCTAATTCGATTTTAATTGTAAAAAGTATGTAATAGATATCAAATCTTACATTGTCTGGTCCACTGGTGTTTGATAGTTGTATGATCTATCTCATACATTGTCTGGGTCCATTGTGTTTGATAGTTGTGTGACTTATCATACATTGTCTGGTTTACTGTGACCAGTAAAGTATGATTATCAGGTAAATTATAGGAAAATTTCATATTTGTTTTCATAAATGTTTCATAAAGGATGTTTACATCAAGGGGTGTCTACATTCTCTCCCTGGTTCCGAAATATCCTAAATTATTTCGCTATATTAAAGTTCCTTTCTTTAAAGACTATCGGTCACAAAATTTACGTTACGATAAAATTGAAAATATTATGCCCCTCAATGATTTTAAGGCAAAAGGAAGAAACGACTCGCACGAGAACTGGTTTAAAACTGACTTTATTGCCATTTTGATCCTCTATTTGTAGTAGCTACATGTTAACAGCTGTTTACAATGCCACCTTGATATTAGCGACTATGCGATCTTAACTTAATATATATGCACTTTTAGATGCAGGTGCAGTTGTCAGGTGGTACAGGAGTAAACAATTCTAAGAATTGACATCATCAATACCAAATCCTTTATAAGCCTGGAGGGGAAGCTCCTCGCACACACTTAGCATTTCGTCACTAGTTCTCCAGATAGTTTCTTTTGTACAGTATTATATTCAGAAGTCTTTTAAATCCGTCTTAATACAATGTTTTAAGAATCCTGAATATTTCTTTCAACAAACACGCCTCAGCATATGAGTACTTTTTAGAGTATTTTAATTATTTTAAAAGGAAAAAGAAACTTTTTCTCTTACGTAATAAGGTTGTGGTCATTGACCTTTCAGTTTTATCCATGCTTCTGGGTTTTTTTCTCTTTTATTCAGAGTACAAAATTATCCAAATACTTGAGTAATTAATTGATAATCTATTAATTCTATGGTGGAAATGTGAATCGCCTGAATGTATGTATGGTCTTACAATACCCTCGGGTAAAAAATGCTATAATTATTGTGCGGAGTGTCAATAAATGTGAAAACCAGACTAATGTTAATAATTTAAATTTGAAATTTAAATAATTGAGACTATAATTGATTTAGAAATTTAAAAAAGAACAGTTATTGATCTTCGAGATGTGCCACGATCAAAAGGTCTAAAGGTCGAATTCGCTGGTATGGATGTTTCTATATTATTATGAGTATTGATTTATTGATATATAATTTGAGTTTAACATAAATAATAAACACCAAGCTTTAGCTGGTTTTTGATAATGTTGACTGTGCGATTTCGTTTATAAATTAGTTTCTCATTTTATTGTCCGGATTGGTGTTCGTTTTGCGTTTCGACATAAACATAAGAATGGTTATGTCTCGAAAAGTCGCCAAAATATAGTTATATAGTTTTTTATTTTTTTAAAGTGGATTAAAAAAAATTCTACTTGTATATGGACCACCCACAATGACGATTGGGGTTTAAATTTTCAAACTGCCAAAATTGCATCAGGTATTGTAGCATTGATGTATTCTTAGGATAAGACAAATGTGCGTTTTTAATAGGTTGGAAAAATGCGTAGTAAAAAATTGGCCATGACAATGATCGGGAAATATCCACGGCAATGACGAAACGGCATTCACGAATTTCTCTACTAAAAAATAATTCATGTACCAAAGAAAGAATGTCATCATTGTTAACAGGCAAACAAGGGGGAAAACAAGAAAACGTTTTAAAGTTTTAAATTCACACCGAAAAGGATTAAAACTGAGACCATGACAATGGTGGTAATAAACATAAACTTACATTCACGATGAAAGAATACGTCGCAGTGTAAAAAATTACTAAAGGAGGTAACACTTGACTCGACAGTGTTGCCATTATTGAAATTCCCTCTTTGGATCACTCAATTCCCACTAGGTGGATATTCATTCGCCCGCGCTAATGACGTCGTTTCCGTGTGGAAATTTAAAAAAAATATTTTAGCAATATATTATTTGAACCAAAATGATTAAAAAGTTTTATTTTCTTTCTTCTTCTTTAATTATACAACAAAAGGAAAAAATTGTCCAATAAATAAATAGTATAAACCAAAACATCTAGTAGGAAAGAAAATTGTCATTTGTGACAAGCCGGAATGACGAATAAGGTAAAAATCAATCAGATTCGATCACAAAATCAAAAGAATATGATATAATTTTTATTTCGTTAATCACAGTTCAGACCACAAAAAAATTGTATATCTAACAAAAGATTCACCAACGCCGGGTTTGTCACTGACTATTCAGAAGATGCCCATAGTTTGAGAACCACCCATATACATAACATAAATGAAAAAAATCTAAATTATTAAAAACTTTACGACAAATTATAATAATAATAAAACTATTGCGAATGGCTATTACACCTATTGCTGCCTGCAAACTTCCATCCCTGGATTAACACCCGAACACAAACCTGTAACATCATCCTTAATATTGGATTACATACACCAACCATAATTTGATAATTTACCTCACTAATAGTGCCAGGAGAACCGTACTCAACCAGAAACCAGAGCCTTATATCTAATCCACGTCCACTCTTAACCATATCGTCATGATGACCAAACGCTATTATATCTGTCACACACACAGTACTTCCCGGTTACAGTACTGCCACCCCCACAGCCCCTGAATCATCGGGCCATTCCATGATGGAGCTGCAACAGTTCATCGGCTTTACCGATGTATTGTTGAGTTCTGGAATAGCTGAAGGAACTAGTCTAGAGGAAGGAAGCACCGAATTCCATCTTCAAGGGAGGATCCATGGTTATTTTAAGAACATCAATTTAGGGTATATATGATATATATATTTTTAAATATATGAATGATTGGTTAGTATTATATCAGGAAGAAAATGGTCAGGGTGGTCTATTTATTTTAGAGAACTAGTTTAACAGTTACTACCAACAAAATGTAATCAACCGTCAACCCTTGACCCCATTATAAACCCTAAGGAAGACCTGCAATGTGGGTAGAAACGTTGACTTAAAATTAGACAGTTGTCCTTGTATTAGAAAATTTATATGCCATCCACCCGGACCATTTTCTTACTCATATAAGGTGAATTAATATTATTCTTTCTTTTTTTTAAACATATTTATTGATATTTACAACTGTATAAAAAAAAAATACATCAAGTAAATGGGCTAAGCGATACATAATGACATGTGAAAATGACAAGTAGAGAAACAATCCACGAGTAGTACTCAAATCACAAGTTCAACTAAGAAGTCACGGGGCCATCTTCTTTTCAGACGCCTCGGAGGATTATCGGGAATTGAAGAGGTAGCTAGGTTTGAAACTAGAGGGTTTGAGTGGAAATGAAGTTTGTTATGAAAGGATAGATAGCGGGTTCGGGCCAAATCATCAACAACAATATTATTCAAGATTGATATTATATCGTAAAACGTTTCGTTAAGATATTTAGGTTTTTCAATAACTGCCTAACTGAATTATCAGATAAAAAAACATACAGATGCCCGATACTGTGATTCCATCTTAATTAATGGTTAATTTGTATGGAACGTTCGTTCCAGTATTTGAAAACCCGCTGCTTTTATATATGAATACCTATTCACTTCCTTCAGCAAGACTAACCTAATGACTGACCGACAAGAGTGACAAAACGTAAACAGGATAATACAAACGAGGATAGGAAGCGAGCAAGGGCTAACGGAACACTACAGAAGATATTTCAATTAGCTGGGAATCTTTCTCCTCCATTAGACCATTTCGCAATTTTCATCCTTTCTTCTTCTACTTCCTGTTGGTTCTTCAGATCCTCAAATGTCCCGTTACCCTCCAAGGCCACCTTCTTCAACCTTCATATTAATTACCTTGCAAACTCATCACCTGCTTATTGTTATAAATCCATTATGTACATTTCAGCTAGGAATTTAGGCACTTGTCTTAGAGGCAGTAGTTTTTTTGGAAGAGGGGCGGAAAAACTTGTTAAATTCTAACTTATTTGTAAATATTATTGCTCAATTAAACACTCTTAAAAATAAAAATTATCTTAGCATAGTTTCCAACATTACATATTTCTATATATTACGGCAAAAGCCGTAAAAAGGCAAATGATAATTTTTAGGAGATGCGGCTAAGTGTCGTGCTAGACAAAATATCTTGACTAAACTAGCGAAATATGTGAAGAAGACGACTCTTTGACGCCACAATTATTTTGAGTTTTTTTACTTTTCTGTAATATGTCTTATATTACGTGGAATAGTCGTCCATTCACTGAACTCTTTATAATCCCCTTTCTCTGCTGTTCTTTTACCTTACTCTTTCTTTTGTTTCATGTATTTGATTTTCATTATTTGATTACATACTCTGTCATTTTTGTATGCTTAGTCTATTATTATTATAAGGTATTTTTATTAAACCTTTCCCAGCTGTAATCCAGTAATCTTCTTTATGATTCAGCAATTGGATTTCGGCCTTGGTAGTGGGATGCTATCAATGGTTGGTGTCATTTTTTGACTGTGGGTTCGGGGTGTAATTTTTTTTTCTTTATCGTTATTACTCTGCTTCTGCCCTGATAGAATAGAATAGAAAACAAACTTTATTCTGGGACCAATTCCTTTGAAATAACAATCATGAGAAAAAAAAAATAATATACATCTGGCCAGAAGGCTACATAATAATAATAATCATGAAGTAATTAAAAGTGACAAAAACGTAATAAAAATAGAAATAATAATGAAATAAATAAAAAGTACGAAACTTGACAGGATTTTAACTAATTAAAAATAAATATATTAATAACAACAAAATAATTATAAACGAAATTACTAAATAAAATAAATAATGATGGCTAAACAGGCGAAATATAGAATGGTATTTACGTTTTCTGTTATTTAGAGACCCGAGGCTTCTTTTTATGATTTTTTCCACCCACGAACAAAAGTGTGCATCGATGAATTAATTAAGTGATACATTTTAGATAAAATGAAGAAGTTCTTTTTAAAAATATATAATACAAATAAAAATATAACGAATAGAAGATACAATAACAGCGGTCTTTCGCTAATGTGAACTCATAAGGTTCATTACACCTTGTTAAAAGGTAATTTTTCTCTAAAGAGTTTACTAAATGTAGGTACGGTGTATTGTGTTGTGAAAATCATTTAAAAAAGCCTAGAACATATTTGAAGTAATAGGATCGCAAAGATTAAGATGAACTTGTAAAGTTGTAGGGCTTGGTAAAGAATGAATTCCTAAAGTCAATAAGCGCTGATCGGAATAGTAAATATCCTAGACTCAGGCGTAGGCGTAGGCGGATCTAACGGGCTTCGGTTCGGGAGGTAATCCGTAGATAGAAGTTGGTGAACATCGAGTGGTGGTATCGGCTTCTGGCCTTCGGGTTCGTTCAGCATTTCATTATTATTGAAACGTAAACCTTTTTTTTTACTTGTAGGAAAGAATGTTATGTATTTTTACAGTCATTTCTGTTTTTTCTCACAACCCTGAAGATGAACTACGAAGTAGGTCGAAACGTCGGCACGCATAAAATATAGTAGGTTTCCACTTATTTGTTGTGTAATTTTTTACTGCAACCCCCAACTATTTCCATCCTACTTTTTTTTTACTTAGGAGAACTTGGAGTAAGGATATAAAAAAGTACCAAAACCCATTGAGCGTCTTGGGTTCAGTACATGGTAGAGACTGTAAAGTTTCTAAGGCAATGGTTGTATATGAAGGTGACTAAGTCGATATGACGCTGCATGGTGTTTCCTCACTAAATATAGGCTGAGTGTGCTCAAGGAGGGCCTGTAGATCTCAAAGAGTCCATATATGGCTGTTAGCAGATTAAATCATTTATTTGTAACAGTTGTAATTTGAACCCTAGATCTGCAGCTCAGCAATCCAAAACTCTACCACTAAGCTATCTCATCCCCTAAAGTAAGCCTATATTGAATACTAGGTAAATAGGTACAACTATCATACCAACTTATCGAAAAACAAGCAAAAGTTCTTCACGGACGTGGCTCTAAGTCACGTACACGAGAATCGATAATAACATCTATTGATGCAACTTGATGACGTACAATACAAATTAATCTAAAACAAAACAAGCACCTTAAGATTGTTCGGGCATTAATATATTGAAATGTATTCGCGGCAAAGTGTCCCCTATCACAAGGAAACGGCAAAGCCATAGACCGCCGCTTGCATTTAAATCGCCCACGATATCGCGAAATTGCCAGAACAATGGCTATTACACCTGAGCTAATGAGCTTCATACACCTGCCGCTATAACGGGATCAAGTTCCCATCCGATCGGCGTCCAGCACTTTTTCAGTTCACAATAGATGTTAATATTCATGATGATGCATTATTCATAGTTATTAGAGCGGCCAATCATCGACTGGATGTGTATTATCGAGCGCAGTGCTACCTATTATTGAATTCGATCTTTCTAAATAAGTATAAAATATAATACTAAAATACACAGATCTGTTAATAATTCAATGAAAAATAATAAATTGCTCTATGAAATAACCCAAATGTTATTCTTATACATGCTATTATCACACATAGCAATTATTTATTTATTACGAATGGATTCAGGTATATCACGCAGAATATTCTGACGTCGTTTCTTCCATACTTTCTTTTATCTTTTCTCCGTGAATTCTTTTTATCTTCGCTGTCCTTATTGTTCCTGGTTTCTTCTCTGACTTCACTTTCCACTTTTCTATCTCGTTTCTAAACACTGTATCAGTAACATATTTTGGTTCTAATTTCTCTGTTTGGCTCTGCCGTCGTTTTCTTATACCTTTGCTATTCTGTTTCTTTTGTTTTCTGTAGTTGGTATCCTTCTTCGGTTAATTTTGGAGCTAAAATCATTCTCATAATTTTGCGTTCTTTCTTTAATATTTTTCCATGCCTCATTTTGTGTGATGTGAGAGTGTTTCATTTGCATGTAGTGCTCCTGGTTTAATTACTATGCAGAAGTGCCCGATCTTTGTGTTAGTGGAAATGCATACACATAATATTTATATAATGCATATAAATATAAAATACAAAGTTGATTCAGTACTACAAGACGCAAGGTGTTAAGTCTTCTACAGGAATATAGATTAAAATTCTTGAATTCGTTAACATACCTTTTTAGCATTTAATAGTGTACATACTTCAGAATAATTCCCTTATCATTACCCACCTGAAACAAAAGAAATAAAAGTCTAAGTATAAGAAATAATATGACATAGATTTAATTTACACAAAATAAAATTACATAAAATACCAGTAACAGCATAGTTAATATCTTTATGCAATAAAAGTGTAAATATGTCCATTTATGTAAAAAGATGTAAACTGCGCTCTGTGGTTTCTGCATGGAACCTTTCAAGTTAACTAAATCTGATAGTATTATATTTATATATAACCCTAACCTTATTCTGGCGTTCTATATAAATCCTGGGGAAAAAACAAAGTAATGAAACCATTTCGATTATTTAAGAATTTTTTTAACAATTATGGATGCGTCCAACAGAAATACCTTGATAGAATCATGAACAAGGTTGTGCTTTTAAGTATCAGGTCATTCGATGAAATGACTATCGGAGTCACTGCCACTTTTTCAAGATAATACTGAGATTTAAACAACTCCAACTTTTTTCGTACTTAATAGTCAGTAGTGCACAAAATGTGCATTACACCAGACATTTTGGTCATTCATAAAAGAAACGAAATGGCCATAATTATAGAAGCACTGATACCTTGATTTGAGTAACCAGTGTTTAACTAGTACATGTCCCCTGCGGTGTAATGGTCAGCATTGCAACCTTCGATACATGAAGGCCACGAAGTCCGGCAGGGGATGTAAGGCCTTTTTAAACGTACGATTATACTTGATTATGGCATCTTTCGGAGGAAACGTAAAACGTGGGTGTGAGATACTCGTTAAGTAACTCTGTCCTAATTTTATATGAATAGGCGAAGTTTAAGATTACTACTACATTGTGGTACGATTGGCTGTAGTAGCATAAATGTTAAATGAACAAACAAACAATAATAACTATTGAACACAACCTGAAATTACTAACACACTTTTCAATATGACCCCTGAGATTCATGTCAGGTCAGGGTCAACTACCTCGAATGTGACTCGTGGATATGATTGTAGGCTCAAAGCTAAGCTTTCCCACTAAAAAAAAACAACATGTGACGAATGGGTAAGGCAGTGACCCCGCGAAGTCACGGTAAGTCGGAATATTCCCAGAGCATTGTGTGCGTAAGTAGCAACTTTATCGTTATCTGTCTTAAGTAAGTAGGAGTTGTTGACCCAAAGCAGAGTTCATTGGTTGAAAACTATGATTCGAATAAAATGATTACAAGAATAAAAATGAGTTAATTGTACTTATGGAAGCGGAATAGTGACATTCTCGTAGTTTTTGGAATGAAATGGAGTTATAATATATACAAAAAAGTCCTTTTCAAGACCATGCTTGACGTAGACTCTTATAAACTATGAAATTGACACCATTCCGCTTCTTTAAATACAAGAAACTTATTTGAAGAAAATTCTACTTAACTATTTATCCACTTATCCTGTAGATATTTTCAGTGAATTACTTTTAATACAGCACCATAATCCTAACTAAGACGCACACGAGACAGAAGAACGGTCACACCCATGGAGTGAATTAAAGACCCTTTAAAGACCTCGATGAAGGGGGTACATGACTGTTGTGTACCTTGCTCGGCAGGTGAAGGTAGTGTGTACTGTGACCGGCGGAGCGCGTCCGCGCTTCCTGTCCAGGTGTACACTGCCAGCATGTTCCGGCCGCGGCCAACGTGCTCTGTGTAGTCTTATCAACTCCATTGTTCGCCATTGGTAGTCGCACTTTACGGGACAGAATAATAATATATATCCAAATTATATTAACAATAGAACCCAATGAACAGCTTGTTATGGTATTTACTAATACTTTTGCAATAAAATAACAAATAAAAAAAAAGTACACCACTACAACCCATGAAGATTCATCTAGGGTTCAGTACCAGGTAGATACTGTATTGTTTGACAGGCACCGGTTGTGTGAGTAATATTCGGTGTTCACGCTAAACTGTCAAGTTTTTCTCCCAATTAAGGTGCCCAATTAATAGAGGCTGGGTGAGCCCAAGGAGCGTCTGCAGGTCCTAAAGGACTCGTTGTTAACTGAATAAATATATTTCTAAGTCGGTACTTCAAGATCAATAACATAGGGTAGGGAGATAACCCGCTCTCTGAATGTAAATAAAAACAAACAAAACTCAGACAATTCATTATATAGTTACTTGAATTATTGAAATATATCTCAGGCTATAATCGATTCAAACGATCAATCAGAAAATGGCGAAAAAGAATTAGTTTTTTCAATTTTTTACTTGCTCCAGTGGCTTTCAATACCTGTTAGAGAGGCCCCGGAATCTTCTGATATCTTTCATACTTCCCCTTCCATATATATTTATTTTGAATTACATTTTTTTTTTGTGTATCCTTTAATTTGTTTATATGGATTGAATGTATTCCACCATACAGCCCCTAATATCCATTGTCCTTGTGAGTGGCAGATCATTTTTTCTTTTACAAATAAAAATTAAATTGATTAATCAAATTTATAACTGTTAATCATGTATTGAAAAGTAAATGAGAATTATTTTTCGATTGAAAATCTTAATACAATTTTTTTTTTAAATATTATTTATACATAAAGTAACAGAAAGACCAATGAACGACAAAGATGCCTGAAATCGCGGTGTGAGAACTGGGATACGCAATGTCAGTAGGTTGAATTCACAGCAAGTATAGGTCCTGCCTCTAGGACATTCTTTGGGAATCCATTTCCACACGAACGTTTTTGTACATTGTAAAAGTTATAATGACTTTATCCAATGATTTCGTCAGTTAAGTTTTGAATACTACTATGGTCATTATAAAAGGATTATATGTTGTAAAAGTGAGATGATCTCATGGTTAAGACAATACAGCAGGTTGGATACCCCTGATTTGAAGTAAATGAAGCGGAGAATAATAAAGGATATGATCCTGGAGAATACGATAAAGAAACAGAAGAGAAGTCCGCCCCGTTGCAGAACGTATCCTTAGTAAACAGTTGCGGTCTGGTTTGCTCCCATGATTGCTCTTCGGAGGGTGCTCGCTGGTCCCACCGCAACTACCAGACGCCTTTGTGGAGTGCACACGCGCAGAAATATTTATACTGAGGTTTGGTTCGGAGGAGGAAGAAGTGTATGAATGGATGTCGTCATGGTCGGTGCTTATTAAAAATATGTCCGGGGTTGTTTATTTATTATTAATGTCAAACTAATTTCGTTGTTGTTTGTCTTTCTCATGATTTTCGATTCCGATCTTGGTAAGCTTGTTAATTGGCGGTGGTGGAAACAGGGACTGCAGCAAAGGGCTCCAAATTTTCATAACAATGTTTGTTATAGTAAAAAAAAACAACTGTAATAAATAAAAGGTGCAAAAACAATACTGCTCTATGAGCTATTGAATAAGGGTTTTCCTTCCCACGATTACCATTTTGGGTGGGAGATAGTTTTGTTTTTATTTTGTTTAAAGTTCCTGAGTACATTAGCGACGACTGATCTGATGCACCACCATCTTCTCTATTTTATCATTTTCTTCAAAAGGTAGATTATGCCTTAGGCTACACCTACAATGCGTCCGATTTGGTGCGACGTGATTCTATCACATATGATGCTGGGGTGTATACATTATACATATTTTACTATAAACTACAGTAAAATATAAATGTATTAAAAATAATCTTAATTTTATAAATTTAAAGAACCAAATGTTATAACTCTCGATATATTTCAGTCATTTGGTTTGCTAGCGACGTCTCATCGTATCACACCGGATCCAATGTAGGTGTAGCCTAAGGCGTGGGAACCCATTACAGTCTAACTATTTTACTATTTTCTGTAATTAACATCTAGTCGGTCAAATTGCGCTAAAATTTGCTTACATCATTTGATTGAAAGTAAGTAAACTGTACCAATACAACCCTTGAAGGTTTTCGTAACTGGTAGGTACTGTACCGTTTCAAGGACAACGAAGTGCAGGGAGGTGATTTGACCTGGATGACGCATAACAGCGAGGTTTTCCTCCCATTTTTGGAAACTAATAGGGACTTGGTGAACCCCAGAAAGATCTCTCAATCGCGAAGTGTCGATTTACTTTTGTCAACTGAATACAAAAATATTTACCCCTGCCGGTCTCAAAGTCTGGACTTAAAGATAAGGTGCTGAGCTCACTAACAGTAAATGGATCATAGAAATATTCTACCTCCGACTACGATCGATTCATTCTACAAAAAAAAATATATATACAAGACATGAATATTCCAGGTAAATATTCGACGCAATACCCGCCAAGAAAAACATGACAACTAATCGAGTAAAAGAAAGAGACATGACTTGCGCAAGGCTGACAGTTATAGAAAGACAAAAAAGAACTGTTACAACAGCGGCATTACACGGATAACGTTTTAAATTAGTGAAGGAACTGTTTCGCCACTTCTTACGTTCCCGATCGCAAATACCAACAGAATAGAAAAGGTTAATGTATGTATCAGGTTCTAATGAGACAGTATTCTACCCTTCACAATTCCACGTACAACAAATAGCATATATTCCGTAACAGACCGAGAGTAATACCCTTGTTGAAGTTAAAATAGTTTAGCCAGTTCCTATGCATTTAAAATTGGAAATGGAAATGATATCTCAGAAAGAAATCAGAATGTTCTTGACCTATACCTGCTCTCTTAAAAACTACAAAATTTTAATATTTAAATTATTAAAAATATTAAGATTTATGTAGAAAAACTTGACTGTAACATCTTTAGAAATGTATGAAATGGTAGGATGATGAAGTCCGAAACATATTGACTGCACGCCAGTCCATTTCAAACATTTCTAAAAGTATATAAATATTAAAAGAACAACTGTTAAGCAACTCTTTGCTATTAGCCGGGTAACATAGATCTTTATTTGTTTTTTGGAAACCGGAGAGAGATCCTATGGAACAGGTTAGGAATCGGGGAACAACCTGAGGTTTAAGCGTGATCAAGGACAAATCATCCTCGCACGACCGATGTCTCTCAGTACAGTCTCTACCACGTAGTGAACCTAAGACCCTTCATAGATTGCAGTGTAAAGATTTTTTTTTTAAAGATTAATAATACTAATGGCTGGAGTTTAAAAGCCGGAATCTCCCTAGGAGGTCGCCGAAAGTAGTTAGCTACAAAAGATGTCGAATCGATTTTACGGTCCTAAGGAAGTGTGTTATTACATTTATTTGCAATACTCGGTTTGGTTTGGTGAAATATTGTCGAGTTATTCAACAGAAATACGAGCAGAAAATTAATCTGCAACAGCCGCATAACCATTGTTCCGGGGGCCATGGTTTGGAACGTTTTTTCATTTAAATTGAATGGTAACACGGTGTTTAGAGTGCTGAAGGTCTCGGGTTTGAATCTGGCTGAGGCAGATAAATTATTTTATGTGTTAATAACCACGAAGGGATAACCCTTTGGGATCTATGGAAGCTCCTGGGGCTCATGTATCTTCTCTTTGATGATTTATAAAACAAGAGATAGAGAAATTGCTGGATTTAAACGCTTTCATGTACTCGTACTAAGATAAAGTTACTTCCGAATGCGACTGAAGGAGATATAACCGTGAATCATATATACCTATGGAACCCGGATTCCATCCTGGGGTTCACCCATCCTCTATAAAATGAGTGTCCTTGGTTGGCGAAAACTTGGAGCTTAAGCGTGATCTCGGACAAAGGACCTCCATGCACAACAGTTGTCTTAGGAACAGCTCAGTCTCTTCCGTATACTCAACCCCTCCTGGGTTTTAGGGGTACAGGAAACGACAAGAAAAGATCAGTTTAAAAATAATTGTAATTATTTCCTTCAATAAAGTAGTTATTTGTTGTTGTTATCTAGAATTAAAAATATTATCTAAAATGGTTATAAGGTAATGAAAAATACAATAAGAAACAACATAATAAGCAATACAAAAATCAATACAAGTGAGAAAAAACTCAAAAAGAAATATAAATTATAAATATGAAAAATCCCCAAAACAAAGCCGTAAGTTTCCAAAATACTAATACAACCAACAAAAACAACCAGTAGAGGTTTCGCCTTTACCGGGATCATCAGGAAAACACTTCACTAAGAAATCGCACCAAAGAATACAAAATGCAGGACATCACACCAACAGCCCAAACAGAATCATCAAATAAAGAAAACAACACTCTTGTGTCTAATAAAAATAACATTTTGTTTTAATTATTTACTTTTGGTTTCATTCATATCATATCCCTAATGTCATTCATTACTGTGGTGCCTCAACCCAGTCTCCACTGGCATCTTCTGTAATCCCTGTTAAATAGTTCTTGTTTAACAATGAAAATTTATTACAGGGCATTAAATAGTAAAAATATTTAATGGAAACAAAAGTTTCAAATTCTACGGGATTACACCTTTTTCTCCATATCCATAGATTTTTATTAGGTATTTTCGAACATTTGAAGAGACTATTACTACGAAAAGTCCTTATGCTGAGGAACAGCTTAGCCCTAATACAGACAAGAAGAGAAGTTACCTGGGAACTGAGAAGCCGATGACACCTGTAGAAGTTGAAGAGCCGACGAGAGAGCAGAGACTGAGCGAGAATCGAAGCCGATTAGGAGGGCCAATTACTTGGTTAGAGTCGCTCCGGTAGGCCAGTCTGTCTGTAACACCTCCGTGGCATTGCTACCACGGCACCGTATCCTCAACTTCTTGTGCAATCCTCCGCGCTTCTTGTCCTCACCTAACACCTCTCTTATAGAAGTCTGCGTAGTTCCGGGATTGTTTTGGAGGCATCTCAACTCATCCTTCGAATACTTACGTAAACTTTCCCTAATATTTCACCAAGAATTCGTCAATTTTACCTCAATAACGTATACAGCTGAAGAAATGACACTTTTATCAATTATGATATAAATATAATGTATCACGATCAAGTCGCTTCGAGCTGTACCAAGAACTAGAAGCTGGTCTCGTTATTATTATCGTTGCTATTAATAACTCATTATTGCTTTTTTAACTATTAGACTAAGTCACACTTACTGGGTGGGTACTAACACCAATAAATAAATACTAGAATGATATACAAATACCAAAAAGGTTTCTCAATAAGCTGTGGATTAAGGAAACTAAAAAAGGCATCGAAGAGCTCGAGGTCTCTCCGGATGTTTTGGAAAGATGTTCTTCACTTAGGAAGGAACTTCAGAATGCTCCGGGTTTTCAAGTGTCTTTTCTTTTCTTATCTCCCTCGTATATGCAAAGACAACTAATATTATTCAATATTTAATATTTAGTTAACATATGTTGTGACTTAAGACTGTTAATGGCGAATAGTTTAATTAATCTTTTCCAGAGCATTTGTTTTATATTGTTGATTTGTGGGATGTTTTTATTTATAATGATTGTAAATAAATATTTTCAGATTAATAAAATTAGTTATCAAATACAAACTTACAAATTAACAGTCTTATATTACACAATACATGTTAACTAAATATAAAATAAGTCTTCACGAAATAAACACAGCTAACTAAATCATGAGATGGAGTTTACATGTATAATTTAAAAAACATTTTCCTCGATCGTGAACAAATACAGAGCTTAAAGTGCTATATCGATTGAAGGATATCAGTCTCGGTTGTTCAACAATATATCCAGTTCCCGGGCGTATAATTGTATAAAAAAACTATTCATTACAGTTGCTAAAGAAAGTTATCACCATCTTAAGGTAAACCATATTAATAGTTTTATTAATATGTAAATCAGTAATTAAAGAAACTCTTAGCATTATAGAAACGATAATTTTTATATTACAAGAAGTATTAAACTCTAATGGTTTTGATATAAATATTAAACTTTAACAACACTCATGTTTGCAAAATTGAAAATTTGTTTTTACTTCTTAATCATATTTTTTTGGTTTTAATATATATTTTTTTTAGTTGGGATGTAAAGCAAATAAGGACCGCAAGGAACTAATCCTAAAGCTTAGTTGGTTGCATTTTATGTCAGCATGATATTTTTATCACTTCATAATATTGAAAATGATTTTAACATATGTTCCAATGTAACTATTGCTAGGTGATAAATAGCCACAAATTTCTCAGCTTTTATTTATTTAGTGTTTATTTACAGAGCTAACTGACACAGAGGAGAGCACGATGTACCCGTTCAGCATCTCTTCCAGCGGAGGGTTCAGGGAGTACTACCTCGGGTTCTCGGTGGCCATGCTGCCCGGCCAGGAGCGGGACGACGTGGAGAGGGGCGGCAAGATCATCATGCCCCCAACCGCCTTGGAGGCCCTCACCAGGCTCAACGTCACCTACCCCATGCTCTTCAAGCTCACCAATCCAACGTCCAAGAGGGTCACCCACTGCGGCGTCCTCGAGTTCGTAGCCGACGAAGGGAAGGTCTACCTCCCGCACTGGATGATGATGAACCTCACCCTGGAGGAGGGTGACAGAGTCCAAGTAGAGAGCGCTTCGCTTCCGGTGGCCACCTTCTCCAGGTTCCAGCCCCAGTCTCCGGACTTCCTCGACATCTACAATCCCAAGGCCGTCCTGGAGAACACACTGAGAGGGTTCGCCTGCCTTACCGCCGGCGACATCATCAACATCAAGTATAATGATAAGAACTACGAGCTATCGGTTCTGGAGACGGAACCAGGAGGAGCAGTTTCCATCATCGAGTGCGATATGAATGTCGACTTCGCTCCTCCTTTGGGTTACATCGAGCCCCAGCCAGTCCAAGAGGAAGAGTCGGAGGAAGAAGAGCCGGTACCTAACACGTTCGTCCCATTCAGTGGCGCTGGAGTCAGGTTGGACGGGAAGAAGAAGAAGCAGGACGACCTCTCTCCAGCGCCGAAGAGGACACCCACAACAAGGGGTGTACCGGACTACGACTGGAAGGTGGGAACTTTGGTCTTCATGAGGAACCTCCGACCCAAAGCTTCTGAGAAGAAGGATGAGAAGTTCGAGGCGTTTTCGGGAGCTGGGAATTCTTTAGGCTAACCTTCAAGCACCATTCTCCTTAACATGTGTTTTTTTAAGTTGTAATTAAATATATTTCACTTTTATGTTATTTAAATATGTTTCATTAACTACAGTAAACTATTTAAATGTTTTGAATTAGGATGCTGTACTGTATAAACAATCCAAATAAAATTTTTATTTTCAAAAGTACTTTTTATCAGTTCAATATGAAAATCTTAAAACTCTTTATTTACTTTGTTAAAATAAACTTTAGTGTTCGTTCGAGAAATAAAAATGGAAAGAGTAAATGTAATTTATGGAAACTGTAAGTTACAAATCAAGTACTCAATATTCTCTAAGAAAAATAAATGTTAACATTAAATGCTTAGTACATAAGTGATCTGTATTTTATTAAATAAAATTAGTAGCAATGAATAATATCAATTATTACAGAATTTATTATAATAAATTCTCTAAAAAGTAAATTACATAACATTAATAAAAATTAAAACTGTAATGAAAATGAAGCTTTTGAATTACAGTTTTAATGTATCATAACACATTTCTAAACTAATATTGGCCTTTAGTTTGAAGCTTCTTTAGGGATATTACAGATTAAGTTAAGTAGTTTTGTTATTTCGAACTGATTACATACAAAAAAAACTGGCACTAGACCGACAATGTAATAACTACTTTTTTTTTCAAAACTCCATTTATTCAAGAAATATTTATACTAAAATATAAATATGTATAATACATATTTATATGATATAAATACTTCTTCTATCCGGGGATAATAATAGGAGGTACGGAGTAGCCCTGGGTCATGACTTCTATAAAAAAAATGTCATCCCTCTTAACCAAACCAAAATCTACCAACGCATAATAACTATAATCATATGGCGAGCTTTTAAACTCAGATATGTGCTCATCAATGTCATTATAAATCCAGGAGGCCCTGAACTCATCAATAGCCCAATATAACCTCATTAAAACCTCCTAAAGTTACTTAGATTCTTGAAACCAACAAATACTGTATGACTAAATGATCAATCCAACTGCCTATGATCCGTGGGAAAAAAGGGTATCTGTTCCGTAGGTTGTCACTTCGAGTACAGAAATAATTTTTAACTGTTTATTCGTTTCATTTTTAAAATTTTCCAAAATTGTGAGCTTTATTATCGAATAGGGAATGTAATTACCATTAATGAGTAGATTTCAGTAATCATTTCACCAAGAAATAATAGTTTCAACTAACATTTCGAAGTATATATGATATATGTTTGTTGAAACGTTTCTGGATGAAATGATTACCGAAGTATAACAATTTACCATAATTGTATTATCTTTTCCATAGTAAAGAAAAATTTAAAAGGGAAACGAATGAAAAGTTAAAACTTTCTGTGATTCAATTCAGGGCGACAACCTGCGGAATAATTACCATATGTATCTACTATTTATCATTGTGAAAAAACAAACCAAACAAAAAAGCACTGTTAAACAGGAATATGCAAATAAAAATAACATGCCATTAAATAAAATGCAGCATATCATTGGCGAAAAATGGTTGATAAGGAAATGGATAAAAGATGGTTTTCAATCATGTAAAAATATCACAACCTTGCCACATGATAGTTACGGATTTGTTCAAAGCCCATTTTTTTATATTTTACACTTCATTAAATCTTAATAATACAAGCCATCTACTAACTTTATTTTACAAGATCTGTTAGGAAATGAGAAAGCATTTCGAAAAGACATAAAGCTTTGTCGAACCTCGAGGTCATTGCTTGGCCCGACAAATTGATCTCCACGAACCGACCTGTCTCGGAGATGGGACCAAGAATATCTGTTCAGATCTGATGGCTTGGGGTCAGATAGTTCACATAACTCCTGCGTTCCTTTCTTCTTCAGATCGCTGGAGATCCGCCAAGAACTGGAGTATTCCGGGCAGGCACATCAATGATCCCTGGCGCCGTTCAGTTGTAACCTGGCATAAGGTTTGGATTTTGTTCAACATCAGAAAGGGCTATTGTTGGACTGTTGCTTATTTTTTTTGTAATTGATTGTTGTTTTTTGATGATACAACTGAGAGTAAAAACAAAACTATTTTTTATATTAATTCTAACCCAGCCAGTAACATAGTATACGTTGTAATATTTTTTGAAAACACCGATCAAATTTTGTTCAGTTATGAATCATTTTAACGTGTTGATCTCAATTGTATTCTATTCTACTCCGAGTTTTGAAAATACTTAACTCAATATTTGACCACACCAGGTCAGAACACAAAATACGAATAATTTAATTATGATATTAGCTATCTCACATCATCAACGAGAAATCAAACCAAAAAACCTAAAGTTCTAAAAATTTTCGATTACGCCATTTTGGTTTTGCAACGATGGTGATGTTATTTTATTTCATTTAATTTTTAACATTAAATTTTAGTAATATCATAACAACTATATCATATTAATATAATATATCAACCATTAGCTGCTTACGAAAACATATTGCACAGACAACACGCACTTGTAAGCCAATCATCTAGTTCTACATAATATAAATAAATAAATACATTTTTCAAAACCTGTTGGTTCATTATTTATTACTACTATATCTTAGGTCCAAAGAAAAAGTGAACAATCTGCAATTTTGGAAACGTTTGATGTTGGTATGTTTAATGTAGGTTTCACGTTGGTGAAAAGACGATTGCACGAAGCACTTATTAGCGACATACTTGAATGACTAAAACATGCTCTACAGCACCTAACTCAGCAATATTGCTATAAAGCCTACGATTATTGAGGAAAAATGGATCTGAAAGGTATTGAATGCAGAACTCTCCGAGTGTTCTCAGGAATGTCCGCTCAGGATAATCTCATAACCATAATTTAAGTAGCCATTTCATGATTCTCGATGATTACAGTCCTTCCCTTGCTCATTACCAAGGATAATTCCCAAGGAGATTATTGTGGTAAGACGTCCCTCCTGGCGATCCTCCTTCCCATGAAGAAGTCTTCCTGACAGAAGAAGCGGAGAACACCCAAGTCGCATGTGGCAGCCACTTCGTCGGCACGTTCGGAATATGTAACGGATTGGAGAGCTATTGTTGCCATTTCTTATGTTCCAGCCGAGTCTTTCACCACGGTTCTTCTTTGTCTGAGCGCCTTTTTTTTTTTTGAGAAATATTTTATCATAGCTTTTGGGGGCCTTACCCAATACCTATACTGTTAGATGGAAACCGGGAGCCTTTTTGTCTGGTACGGAAAAGTCATTCCAGAATATGGTTTGTTATAAAAACATGTTATGTTTTTTTTTTTACATAAGTGCATTTTAAAAAGAAACCTCGTAAAAATACCGCAGACGGATTTTTTGAATTAAAGGTACGTTGAAATGCAAAATCCAAATTTTATGAAGATTTGAAACATTTTTTCTTCTTCGTCGGTTAACCTAACCTTAGAACAAATAGGTTCAGTGCATGGCAGAAACTACCAATTACTATTAGAATTAGTTTGATAATTAACTAAAACAGAAAAAGTGTGAAATATTTTCTCAGGTCGAAATGAAATCAACATAAATAATACTATAACTGTGTAATATACAATTAAGTATTTTGGAAGCTTAGTAATGACCTGTGACTTGTAAAACAGTCGAAGGTAGCCCACAGTGACAGAAATTGTAATATCTTTTATAAAATGAAAAAAAAAAATTTGTACCACTACAACCCACGACGGGACTTGTGTCAGGTGCTGACTAAACTATTTCTAAGACAACGGTTGTGCGGGGAGGCGATTTCTCCATGATCTCAGATCTTTTCGCCCATTTAAGAATACCCACATTGTAGAGGCGAGGGTCTTCATATCCCACAGAGTCCATCCATAACTGTTTAGAGATTAAATAATAAATAAAAAATGGAAATGGAAAAAAACGAGGTAAGGTGACTTCCATGAGTTGGGCTTAGAGCCTTTCAAACATCCTCTTCATTATTAGATTGACAGGACCCGCAATCTCCATGGATAATAAAAAAATCAATTAATAAGAGCGTTTACATCGTTTTGTATAGTTACAGTACTTTAAATACCAGTAAGTATATTAATTGTCATCTTATTAAAGATTATAAAATAACGGAGGATGGAAATAGTGGGGGGGGGGGACAGTCACAAATTTACACATTAAATAAGTGGATACTTATTTTTTATTTGTTCCGACGTTTCGACCTACTGTGTAGTTCATCTTCAGGGCTATGAGAAAAAACAGGCAAAAACAAAAATGACCATAAAAATACATAACATTGATAAAATAAAATAAAATAAAATAATAATAATAATGTAGAGATATAGAAAAATTGAGCGAAAAAGTGAAGGATAATTATGTAAAGATATATGAATAAAGATTATTACAGAATAGATGTATAGAAAGGCGATAATGCAAACAAAATACAAAGAAAGTTATCAAATGAAAAATACATAATTGTGGAAGAAAATGGTCCGGGAAGAGGTCAATCAATTTCTCTGAATATCAAGAATATTTATTCAGTAGCCAACGTTTCGACCCACTCTGTAGGTCTTCTTCAGGGCTAAATATGCAAAATACAGACAATTTAAAATCACAAAATATTTAAAAATAGGTTAAGCATGGTAAAAACAAATGTTAAAATACAAAGGTAGGAAAAAAAAAACATAAAAAAAAAACATACTATAGAATACAATAAGAAAACAGAAAGTGCTAAACATTAAAGAATAAGGTAATATAAATTCAAACGGGATAAATATTAATGTAAACATACAAAAGTATCAGGTATCTGAGTGGTGAACAATAAAGATGGGGGAGGGGAGAGAACATGAGAATTATATCGATATAGTAATAAATAAGAAAATGATGATAAGTAATAGAAGTGAGACATACATTTTACTACCAATGGGGAAGATGATGTATACATAATGTTCATGAAATAGTATAAAGGATAGATGTAGTACAATATATAATAATTGTTAAGACATGGTGAGAAAGGAGAAAATAATAGATATTAAATTAACATGTACAATCGTATAAAAAGTGTGATAAGTAAGTTACAATTGATGGTTATTGGACAAAAATAAATGTAAAAAGACAATGAAATGTGGTTCAGAAAAGATACTTAAAATTAAAAAAGTGAGTTGAAATGAACCCGGATGAAAGTCGTTAAAATGATAATAAAAGGTGGGAAAAGAGTGAGATATATAAGTATGGAAAAATTAGTTTAATAAAGATTTTTTTTTTTTAATGATTTTATTGAATTGTACAACTGTAATATATACATCTAGTACAAGTGCTGTATGAATAAATAAATACATGAAAGGACATGTAGAGGCACTACCCATTGGCAGCACTCTAATTACATTTCTATTATAGAAGTTCCCGAGGCCATCTTCTCTTCAGACGCCTAGGAGGATTGTCCGGGATTGAATTGGATGCAAGGATGGAAACTAGTGGGTTTGGATGGGCCTGGAGTTTATTATGGAATGATAGGTATCTGGAATGGGCTAAATCGGTAACATATGAAACGTTCAGGTCATTATGGATGGTTTTATTTGTGACAAAACAAGGAGCGTTTAGGATTTTGCGAAGGATTTTGGATTGCAAGGATTGAATACGAGAGGAATTTGATGGTTTGGTGGAGCCCCATAGTTCAATTCCGTAAGTCCATATAGGTCTTATAACAGTAACATAAATAAGTCTTTTGTAATTGATCTGAAGCTTTGAGCGTTTGTCTAGTAGGTGTTGAAGTAGTCGGAAGCGTCTAGCTGTTTCTTGTCTTTTCAGTCTTGTGTGAGGGTTCCAAGTAAGACGTTTGTCTAAGTTGAGTCCTAGGAACAGATCCGCGTTCAACAGGGATAAGTGGAGTACTATTAAAGGATACAGTAGGACAGGAAGTCATGGGTTTTCGGCGAAGGGTAAAGGTAATTTGATGGGACTTTTTGGAATTGATTTTAATTCTCCAATTCCGACAGTTTAATAAAGATAAAATAAAAATGTATGATAATAGACTCCTAGGGAGTTACATAAGTAAAATGAAAGAAGAATAACATTTTCTTTCAACCAAAGTAAAAATTAATACTCACTAGCCTACTGACTAGCCTTCCTTCCCAAAATTATTTTTACAAAATAAAAACATCTTCGATGTAATATTAGAGAGCAAAGTAAGTCTATAGTATGTGAAGTAAGTTCAAAGGACAGTGTCTGATTAAAGTCTCGGCTTGAGGACCTGAAGAAGTGAATCACATAGTGATGCCGCCTAATTGAGAGAAAACATGGCGATTGAGCTGCACAACCGTTAGATTAGAATTGGGACCTTTCGTGGGAAGTAGAGGTTCAGATTTTACACTATAACATAGCGCCCAAAGACAGACCGACTTTCCGAGCCGGGAGAATCGAATGCTCCGACACAATTTACAGAACTAATCGTAGAATCCACCCTCCTTCGACTTCTATGATTCCGTCATGACCATCCTGTATGACCGAACTCTCATCATATTATCGAAATCGTGCCTCCGACTGTGCCTCGGTTTCCCAGTTCCCAGTAGCTCCTTTCCCTATTCGCACTCCCTGGGAATCAGAGGTACCCCGTCATTTCAGGATATTAGAGTCATCCGGTTTCTCCGCCATCTCAAGGAGCATTATCCACGGAGCAGCATGCCGTTGCTCCACCGCTTCCAGTAACTCAATAGCTAACCATGGCTACGGAACAATGTTCAGTTGCAAGACGGAAAATTATACCATAATATTGTCGATGAGTATGAGGAGGATCTGAAAAAAAAAAACATTTTGATTTCTTGAGTGATTACTTCAGTATTAGTAATTTATATAAAATTAACATTGTCATCTATGGACCACAAAACCAAGTATAATGACAAAGGCAAACTACGTTTGACGGAGAGCAACGAATCTTGGAGCATTTTTTTTTTAGCTAACTAGTTTTTTACTTCCGATACTTTGCATTTGTATCGACAATATAACCGACAGCATTAAACATAGAATGAACTGGATCATCCAAATCAACCAATGCAGAAAAGAAATATTTTTCTCATTCCCTGATACAAAATTCTGTAATTTTAAAGAAAAACCATAGCTGAAGATGGAAGGAATTGGACAAAAGAAAGAAGGGAGCAGCACCGGCGACGAATGAGGGAGAATTGGACGAAGATCAAGATGAAAAAAAAAAAATTACGTAGTTCTTAGTAGGCCAATACCAAATACAAAAAAAATTATGTAATTCCTTTTTCATAACAACATAATTTTTATAAATATACAATCTTAGGCAACCCGAATAGTCGAAGCTGATACCAAAAATCGTTCCTTACTAACTTCCATCTATGGACTGCGTTAGCTATGTTCATTTAATAAGTAGAATTTTTTTAAATCTATTTTTATGTGTAAACAACTGTTTACACATATAAGTGTTGAGGTTGATTGGAAAGATCCTAGATACCTTATTGATAGGTTTTTCAGTACTGCTAATATGAGATGCGCTGTATTTGAGTATCCTAGTATTATACTAGGTCTTTTTTACGCTAATG
This sequence comes from Troilus luridus, assembly GCA_964056705.1. Taxonomy (NCBI): domain Eukaryota; kingdom Metazoa; phylum Arthropoda; class Insecta; order Hemiptera; family Pentatomidae; genus Troilus; species Troilus luridus. The sequence goes on from OZ057413.1 coordinate 124,500,438, forward strand.
ATTCCTGGCATTTCCGAAGCATTTACTGATTTATTATTACTTTTTTTATTTTTTTTAATTACTTGGCACTATGTGAAATATCTGCATCAATAATTGACTCATCTTCTTATATGATGAATCGGATGGAAAGCAACCCCGAACCTATTTCGTGTTTTCCATGTTTTTATACATTTTCCATGTAGAAGAAAATGGTCCGGGTGGAGGACAATAAATTTCTCTTAGATATGATGAAATGTTTATTAAATGGCCAACGTTTCGACGTACACTGCAGGTCTTCTTCAGGACTGTCGAAGGAGGGGGCGGCAAAGCCGATGTTAATCGTCACTGTTTCATAGCTGACTGTTTTCTTTCTATAATTCGTGAATGAACTCTGATCTAGATGAGACTAGATTAGCCAACCTAGTGGAGATGAGAGGATGGATTTCGATGCTATGGTAAAATAAAATTTTATGATCCAATTATCGATCAAATAAATCGTTCTAGAATAAGATATGGCCGATTTCCTAATCTGTTTCTTGCAGCTTTCGCCAGAGCATTGACATTATGTTTATTGCTCGTCATCCTGAATTCTTCCTTCTCAGCAGTTAAGAATAGCGTAAAGTGTCGACGAATGGTCCATACATCAAGCTTTAACTACTTTCTAACGTCAGCCGTTTTAAAAATAAATGGTTATAATCAGGTATAAAATGTGCCTATGACGCAATGGTCACATATTTAAAGAACTTTTTTTTTAATGTTTTTTTAATATAATATTTTTATTTTGAAGAGAAAAGATTTGCCCCTAGCCGGGATTCGAACCCGGATCCCCGCCTCACCGTGGCAACGCTCTAACCATTTGAGCCACCGGGGTCGCTCCCTACCTACTTTTTTTATTTAAAAAAAAAACCTACTTTTTTTTATTTAGTTCCCCAAATTTTAGAGAAACATTTTTTTCAGGTTTTCCTGTCAAATGTGTCTTCTTCATTAAGGTCATTTCCTGTCATGTCTTCCAAGACTTGGTCCATGGTCGTCCTCTTCTTCTTCTTCCTTCAGGTCACCAGTGCATTGTCGTTTTGGTTATTCTATTACTCTCCATCCTCAATAGACGAAAAACCACTCTAATCATTGTAACGAAGAATATTAAAAGGGTAAATTAAGAAACATATATTTTACATTAATGAATATGTAATAAATTACTTGAAGAGCAATGATAAGGTTAGAACTATATGAAGAAGAAATAAGAAAATTCCCGAAAAACAAGAACTATTTCACTTCTTTTGTTTCACCATTGAGACTGTATTTTACACCCAACAGAAATTAACAAATAGTAAATAAAAAATTGAAAAAGGCTTTTTTTTTTCCATTCCCTCGCTATGCCCGCACTTTAAAAAGCCCTATCTGGTCTAAAATTGATTGGTTCTTTTAATTCACTAACTGATTTAGTCAGATAATACATGAGTATTCCAATAAAAAATACGAACTATTATTTATAGCAGCCAATACAAAGAAAAAACTGTATGCTCATACATATTTCCTTCGCTCCCCTTAGAAAACTTTTGGAGATTTAGCTTGATGGATTACAAAGCTAGATGAAATTCGAAAGGTATATCAGTTAGTGTATAGCTTCTAGAATCGTTCTGAGCTTCCAGCCAGGCGATCGTCGTTTGTTCAGTACTGCAGGAGCAGTCTTTTGTTAGGAATCTGCGCTGTGGTCTATCACCATTTCACTCCATAACTTCAATAGACAAGTTGATTGAATTCAAATACTAATTCTTTCACTAGACTCTTACTTTTTAATGGAGATTTCTAATGGTTTTTGCTGCCACGCTCTGTTTTATTTTTAAATGAATTACAGTAATTAAAAAAAATGAAAGCCCATTTTCATTTTTTGTGTTCAGTTTATGAGGGAGTAAATTATATTATTTATATGAAAATAATTTATTTCTTCGCTTTTAATGAATAGAGACTGCTTTTATTATCATAGTATAGGAAGTGAAATCTTATTAATAATAAGCTCGTATGGATAGTTATAGGATATCTTCTTTTGATTCTTCTAAAATTGCGCCGCATCAGTTAAATAAAACAAGAATTTCTCAACCTATACGAAAATCGTCTATATAGATGATTTAAACAATACAAGATGGCGACCATCAACCCTGGTGGTTCCATCACGTGCAGCACGTACCATAAGTGCTACCAACCACAGGATCTCTTTTATGTATGCCGTCACAGCAGGCTCTGGGAACGGACTAAGTCTTCACCTCCATCGCTAGAAGGGTCAGAGGGTCGTCAGGATGAAAAGCATTCCTCTTGAGCCCACGCACCTCTTCAAGGATGAGTGTGCCATAACGGTTCATCCTTTGTCAATGCAGATCGGTCCGATTAAGGACTTTCTCAACGGTTAACCTACACAAGTATTGAATTGATTTTAATAACAAAAAAATAAATGTTTTACATTGCGAATCAGTAGATTTCCAATGTCTTAAAGAGGAAGGAACGCTGTGTGATGAGCGTAACGTACAACAATTTTATGTTTTATTATATACGAGTATATTATACAAGAGCAAAGCGGAACCTAGCATACAGATCAGGGATGGTATCGCATGGATAATCCCTGTCCCCGATCGCAGTGGGTTAGCAGCTACGGTTAGACAAGGAAATCGGACGTTTACCGTGGAACTGGAGGGAAAAAATGCCTTAAAGTCGAAGAAGGTTACGTCCGATTCCAGAAGAACCGCGAAAGGAAGGCCCGTTTCAGGATGGATTCCATTGATTCTAAAAAGGATGGAGGCAAAATCGAAGAATCGTGCGATAACTGATTTTAATAGTGTTTGGAAATTAACATTAAAGAATTTAAGATTTTTTAAATTAGTTCGTTTTGCTACGTATTATAGTTGGCTGTGGTAAATATATACTTTTTTCAAATTCCACTTCAGCAGACACATCTTTACAAAGAACTAATCCGTCGGATTCTTAAATGTTGAGGAGCGGTTTGGCTATATTAATGAAAAAAGCCTGGTTTTATTATAATTTGAAATACAATTTAACGCATTAAATTTAATAGAATAAAATATATGAATGAATAACTAACTTCAAAAGAGCAATCAGCAGGGATTACTCCCCTGTAGGGATGTCAGATGTGTTCGAGAAAAAAACCGGACAACTTTTTAATTAGGCCATAAATAATATAGAAAATGACAAAAAATCTTACAATCTACTTTTGGATATATTTGGCATTCGATGAAACTGCTTTTCACAAAGGTTTATTGCAAGAAATGCCATCTTTGATCAGTGTTAAATCAACTTACGTACTACAACTTCATAGATCGCTGTATAGATTAATTGTAGCGTTGTGGATAGCGTGGTGGGATTTCAGAGATATTTCGCAAAATTTCTTTAAAACCAAACATTCTTTTGTCTTGGCCGGACAAACATAAAAAAAACCCGGCCTGTCCGGTCGAAAACCGGACATCTTGCAACCCTACTCCTATGATCTAATGTGGCGACGCCATGCTTCGTAATTCGAAACAAACATGCGAAATGACACCACGAAGTAGATCCGTGCATTGACTCAACAGATTTCGCTATTTTGACCGACTTAATTTTTGAGAACTTATTTTTTTTTTAAAGAAAGTGTGTCTAAACTATCCACCCGCGGAGGAAGTATTTATGGTAGATTATCCCATTTCCAACATCAAGATTGTGCAGTGTGGTGATTTGACCAAGATAAAGCTGAAAACAACCAGGTTTTTCTCTCGGATAGGGTTGTTCTCTCGGTAAAGAAAGAGTGAGTCCCAAGAGGATTCATAGATAAGGTTCTTATGATAACAAAATAAATAATTTATCAGCCACAGCCTGTGTCGAACTGGGGATTTCAATATACTGGCCCATTTAAGTACAAAGCTACACAGCTGATCTAAAACCAAAATAATACATATCGTAATAAATAAAAAAGAGTCTTTAATTCATTACGTGGTAGAGATTGTACTGTTTCCAAAACAATTACGGTGCAGAGTGATATCTTGTAATAAATAAATAAAGTTAATAAACCTGTTTTAACTATCACAGATTTTTATCTGTTTTGTTTATTATCGTTTCCTTTACAAATATAATCATTCTAATTTAAACTTCTTCTAAAAACTTTATTTGTCAAATATAACTCCCATTCCATTACATCGCTTCGGATAATTACATTGCAAAGAGCTTCCTGAAAAGAGGAAAAACCGTGAAGAAAGAATGGCTTGCACAACCCCGAGAGGCCATTGTTTCATTTAACACCCTGATAGGGCGAACTGGAGACTTTCACATAATGGCCATTGTCTGAAGGTATCTGCATAAGATGTGCCTTATTGATTTGGCAGTAAACACCTTTTAGTCCTAATAAATAGGCAATCGGAAGTGTTCTAGGGCTCACTCAGCCTCTATATAGTTAGGGATTAAAATCTGAAGGTTGTGCGAGATCTCGTTTAAATCACCTCGCAGCTGATCATACACTGAGTCCAATAAACTTTATAAACTGAAGTTTACAGTTTTTTTTTTAAATAATTAAATAATCTGATAACAATAGAAAATAAGCTGGTAAAAATGAATTCAGGAATTAGAGAAACTTACACGATTACAATTACTTCTTTTACTGTCTTCAATGAAGGAAGAGAAAAACTACATTCGTTCCGTGCCATGTTCTGACCGAACATTAAAGTCTCCGACTAGATTAAAACATACTAAATTAAGTATTTTAACAATTCGGTTTATTTATAACTTAAGAAATGTATTTTTAAAAATTAAATGAACTGAAATACATTGTTTTTGCAACATTGTTATTAATATTTTAGAAATATAGTCAAATACAATTTAAAAAAATATATACAGGGAGCTACGCCTTTACTTACAAATAGGATAAATATTTAGAGTGATAGCAATAGCTCAAATTGTATCTATATTTTTCCATCCTCAAGTTTGAATGTGTATGTTTGTGAGTGATTTTGCGAGTATGATTACTGATCAATAATATATACCAAAATATAATTAAGTGAATCATAGGCGTTGATGAGTTAAGCGTTTTACGGCTATAAATACCAACAATCACTGTATAGAAACACAAAACACTATATATACTAAACATCTATTTTAAAAAATTATAAAATCAGTTCAAGAAATATGTTATATTTAAACTTTGGTGGTTTAAAAAAAAAGTATCTAATAATTCCTTCTCTGAATGAAAACCTTTTTCCAGTCATTAGTGCTATACAACTTTATTATATGAAAACGTTTCGACTACATGTCATTTTCAATCCATCTAAGAACTTATTTTTCTATCATTTCATCTTTATCATCTTGAAAAGAGTTACAAGTCACATTTCTCTTTTTTATTATTAATTGTCATTTCGTAAAATTTATTCTTGGAGGCCCATTATCCTCCATGGTCCTTTTGTTGTAAGGAATAAGGATAATGGGCCTCCAAGAATAAATTTTACGAAATGACAATTAATAATAAAAAAGAGAAATGTGGCTTGTAACTCTTTTCAAGATGATAATGATGAAATGATAGAAAAATAAGTTCTTAGATGGATTGAAAATGACATGTAGTCGAAACGTTTTCATATAATTAAGTTGTATAGCAATAATGACTGGAAAAAGGTTTTCATTTAGAGAAGGGATTATTAGATAAATTCAGTCCAGTTCACATCCTTTCAAAAAAAAAAAGTATTTAAAGCATTACTCATAGAGGCCGTAATCCTCTAAAAGTAAATAAAGTCAATAAAGTAATTGATTTTTTAATTAGCTGTAATGAGAACCATTGAAGAGTGTTAACAGAAGTTTATACTTCAAAACTCTACGAAACTAAATTATATAAATTGCATAGATACAAATATTTATAGAATAGACAGTTAGTAAAATAAACGGTGGTTGTTTCTGTGATATTGTTGTAGAAGTAGCTGAGTGGTAGAGCACTCAGTTGCTTTCCCGAATACCAATTCCCATTTTTTAAATCCCACATATTTTAGCGGCCGGAGATGGATCCTATGGGATCTAGGACCCTACTGGGGCTCATCCAGATTCTATAAAGTTGGTAAGTAGGGTGAAATCTAGCGGGCCAGCGTGATCTAGGACAAATCACCTCCCTGGACAACTGAAACGGCACAGTCTCTACCACGTACTGAACCCAAGACCCTTTATGGATCGTAATGCGAGATTAACACTGTAAATAACAATATTTATTATTCCTGAAAAAAATAGCACATATACCATGCTCAACTAGAAGATTGTTTATGTCCTTCAAATGACATCTTACAGATAACAGTGGTTTTTTATGACTAGACGATAAAGCTAACCTTAAAGGAAGCAAGAGCCGACTTAAGAATGTTATTTATCTGCTAAGCGACCAATGACAATGGACCCTTTAGCGAATGACCAGGTACCCACCTACGTACTTACGTACTCAACGCTGAGAGTTAAGCCATCCTGAGCCGGAGTTCCGGCAGTTAGTGACAGAGCTAATTAAACGGCACGGCAATATATCGTCCGTAATGGCGGCCTTCGTCCGAGCGGATCAAGAGGAAACGTAAATCTGCAGAACTGAAGGACGTTTCGGACGCTTCAGGACAGCTTAGAGCTTCTGACGCAACAATGCGGGCAATAAAATAAAAAAAGGATAAATAACGAGGCAGTTTAAAATAATTGATTCCATTTGAATTGGTAATAGGCCCTATTCATCTCCCGCCGAAGAGAACTCCTATCAACACAAGTATCTCGTTTTTGGCAATTTGCATCGATATAGACATATCAATATATATATATATATATATATATATATATATTAAAGTGCTTCGATGTAATTAAATGAGCATGTTGATATCTTTATTTATGATTATATATTTTCTAAAATAGAAAATGTATATAGAAGTTAATGGGGTTCTTTTTTTGCTTTGAGAATGCCAGTTACTTTTACTGGTTGGGAAGTAACTGTTTAATTATTTACAAAAAACTAAATTAAATTACCAGTTACTTTTCGATCACGGTAGTGATCACTAATGAGTAGTATATGATAATTTTAGCATAGTTTATAAAAGGCATATATGTATTTTAAAAATACTTAAATAATCCATTTTAATAAATATTTAAACGTAATAAGGCTTACCCTGCAAAGATATATTAACATATAACGTCGATTAAGATTCTTTCGACTAAATCTTCCAGGAATTAAGAAATAAATTTTGAGATATGGCTATAGCTCTATATAAACAGATGATTATAATCATATAAAAACTTAGCAGGGTACAATCTGCCTCATTTATTGAGTAGGATACTCCGAAATTGCAGAATTTTGCTCAAGTTTGTTGCACAATTAAATTGCAAACTCAACCGGTAATTACTATCCAACTGTAGCAGCGAGAACATTCCATATTAAGTATGTTGTACAACCAAGAAAGAAAATAATAATAAATATAATATATAGTATCCCATAATATAATATATAATGATACAAAAATATCCCTTAGGTATGGCTGTAACTAGTAATATTGCCATATGGTTTGGGATATATTGCTGTAAAAATAGTTAGTTGAAGGTGTCTGGGCTGAAATATCTTCATTTTATTCAAAAATGGTTTTAAAAGCCTAAAGATCTTTTCCAAGTAATTAGTGAAGTGGACTTTATTGTGAGAACACTTTTTAATCAGCAATAAAACTTGGAAATAGACGGAAATCAAAGGCCGAACCCAACTAGATAAAGTGCAAATAGAAGTAACAGGAGGAAACATAAAACCCAAACTAATGGCCAAAATAACCGAAGAAGCTGGTACAGGAAGTTCTTCAATGTCTTTAAGGTGGATAACGCACATTAACTGGGAATCCCAGAGAGGATCAGGAAAGGTTCTTAGGATTAGCTTTAATGGTTATGTAGTTGCAAGGATAATTTGAGCATTCTTCTTCTAACGATTAGACATAGCTTCGGTAAGTATGTAGTTATATCTATTGTGGACACTTCATAAATATAACAAAACCAGGGCCGAGGACGGATTGTAATAACTATCGCGGTACCTCCGCGCTATAAAATGTTCTCGCAAATCCTAACTAGTCAAATACCCAGAGGAAATTACAACTGACAACAAATTATAATTATTATAACAACTAACTAATAAATTATAAAAAAATATAAATAGTAATATGAAGTATGTCAACAAGTTGCTAAAATTAAAGTAATGTTCAAAGAACATTCGTTCTCGTGTATACATCGCAAACTTGCGAGAACACGGGGACATGGGATTAGATTAGAGAAAAGATTTGTCCCCGGCTGGTATCAACTCCGGTAGGTTAGTTGGTGGAGTCCTGTCATGGTAAGACAGAGGACCCGGGTTCGAATCCCGGCCGGGGGCATAGGCTTTTCTCTTCAAAATAAAAATATTTAAAGAAAAAAAAGAATATTTTAAGAATAAAAGATAGTTCATAAGTTTTATACTGATTTAAGAAAATCTTATTATTCAATCAAGCATACAAGCAGTAGAAAATCTATTATGGAAGTACATACAACATTAAATACAGTTAGCATCAGTAATTATTTTTCCGAGAGGTGCGGATTTCGTATAGGAACTTAGAGGAGATAACGCAACGCGGAATTGCATCTTATTTACTTGGTAAACATAATTGAAGTGACAGCGTTGCGAAAATTAAGATGGACTTTTTTTTTTGGAAGGTTTGGGTTTGATATCGAACGGATTCGTAACGAGTAAGGGTACACCTACATTGGATCCGGTGTGATACGATGAGACGTCGCTAGCAAACCAAATGACTGAAATATATCGAGAATTATACCAAATGGGTTCTTAAAATTTATAAAATTAAGATTATTTATTAATTATTTTTAATACATTTATATTTAACTATAATGTATAGTCAATATGTATAATGTATAAACCCCAGCATCGTATGTGATAGAATCACGTCGCATCGAATCGGATCCGATGTAGGTGTAGCCTTAGGCTACACCTACATTGGATCCAGTGTGATACGATGAGACGTCGCTAGCAAAACAAATGACTGAAATATATCGAGAGTTATAACATTTGGTTATTTAAATTTATAAAATTAAGATTATTTATTAATTATTTTTAATACATTTATATTTTACTATATTGTATAGTAAAATATGTATAATGTATACACCCCAGCATCGTATATGATAGAATCACGTCGCACCGAATCGGATCCAATGTAGGTGTACCCTTAAGCGGTGTTCCGATTGGTGAACGTACAGGCGATAGGCCGAGACATTTAACGGATTTGGATTTCTAACCCGCGAACGAAAGTTTCTAAGGAGCAATTGGTAGTTTCGGCATCGAGCCTTCGGGTTTGCTAAGCCTTGTACTATTATTTTCATTTTCTAGGCTCCTACCGGAGAATGCACCTACCTGGACATCAGTGTATAGCAATCCTAGAAGAATTACGAATTTCTATTCGTAAATTTTTTAAGAACGCTTGCTATCATTAATTCATCAAAATGACTAAGGGAAAAACCTTTGCCAACTAACACCTTTGAAAGCAACTCCCGACAACCCTTATTTGAAAAATATTAACATCAGGTTTGTTTTGAGGTATCGTGTGGTACGTTGGAATGGTCTGAATCCGATATAGATAGACATGCTTTTTATAAATTACAGGCTGTTGGCTATACATGCACCATAAGGCATGTTCCTTTCGGTTATATAACCATTTCTCGGCTAATATTATTATTAGTCGTAAAGCTGCCAGAGTGGAAGATGCTAAGTAAAGATGGTTCATTTTTCGTTCTTCTGCGTATTTTTATTTGCCCACCAGTTTTTCATTCTCTGCGAGAATTTAATTTTTCTTTCTTCACTCCATTTTGTTCCAGTTCTCGGGGCTTTTGTCTCTGGTTTAACCTCCCATTTTTCAATTTTTATTCTAAAATTGTTTCTTGTGTCTATTTCTTCTTTGTTGATTTGGCTAATTTCAGGTCATTTTTAACATTTCGTATCCATTCTCCTCCATGAACGAGCGAGCCTACATATTTTACTATTCTTTTTGTTAGTCAGTGCTCGGGAAGCCTCATTTAGTGGCCATAGAATTTGAGGCGTCTTTTCCTCATGTTTGTCTCTATATTCGAATATTATTCAATTTTAGATGTTTTCTATAATCTATATCCATTTTCGCTCCACCTTGGTCCCATAATTTTCCTAATTATTTTTTTTTCTTCTTTCTTTAGCTTTTCTATAATTGTATTCCTGTTTAATGCCAAAATTTCGCTGCCATATAACATTGTTGGTTTAATTACCGTGTTGTAATGCCTGATTTTGGCATTTAAGGATAAACATTTTTTATTATATAGGTTTTGCACTAATCCTAAACCTTTACGAGCTTTTTGTATTCCTTCTTGTTGTGCATATTTTTCAGAGATAATTTCTCATAGGTATTTACAGTATGGTACCCTATTAATTTCTCCATATTAGGTTTATAATTTGAAAATTTCTAAATTTGTTGTTGTAAACACTGTCTCTTCAAATGATATCTGTAAGCCAACTTTCTCTCCGCATTCTTTTAGAGTTTCTATCTAATATTATTATTATTGTAAAATTCGATCTTACAGAGCCAATATCGAACATGTTCGAGCTAACATTTCAGAGGGACTAATCATTCGGTCGGCTAGCCACAGAGCTATAAAAATGAGAGGCTACTAGACCAAAAACTGATCTCATGGCGAACGGGTCGTTACTCGACAAGGATACACCACCCTCCGTGGGGGGGAGGGGGGGGGATTCGTCGTCGTTAGTCAGAGCCTTCATGAGAGTAATATATCGCGCCTGTCGGGAAAATGGCATTTCCCTAAAATTGCACAGCCTGGAGTGCACTCTTCCAAAGGGACTGTTGCAGTCAGCTGGAATAGACAAATGGTTCCTTCGTGATTAATGATTGAAATCGAAAGGAACACAAAGCGTCTTTCGCTACCTCAAAGTGTGGAAGCGTAGGGTCCAGTAATATTGACGCTCTAAAGAACACCAAAAGTATTTTTACTTTCATGTATGTATCAGATGAAGAGTATTAAGACCTTGAAATGTTTTTGTTTTTTTTAAACTTATTTACATTTTGACTTGTTCATTTCAGAAATCGTTACCATTGTTATTTATATATATTTATTGTAGACGAGTCAGCCTATCCGAAACGTGGTGAAGGGTAAAATCACCTGTTCTTCCTATATTATAAAATTGTCCTTACAATATTTAAACATTTGCAAGGGATTCCTAATAATAATGTTTATGGAGAACTTCCAATTCAATGAAACTATTACTTCTTCTAGAATTAGACTTTTGTTAGGAATTCCTATTAGTAACTTCTACTTTGCCTTGGTAAATTCTTTTATTTCTGCCATCCTGATGTATAAATGTTTCAGTTCCTCACACAACTATTGATACTTCCGATTTCTTCCTTATATCATTATTATTTCAGGTAATTTTTATGGTACTACTACTAATCGTACGATGCTGCAGTGGGAGTTCTAAATTTTTCTTACCCAAGAATAACTTTAGGATAGGGATCGTTAAGAAATACGTGACACAAATACTTACAGGCTCGGGACCGCCATTATACGAACGCCATAATTTAGGATTTTTAAAAATTCCTAGGACCTCCTGCCGAAATGCGATCCCGCGATCTTGCGCTTAGTAGGTTGTTATACCTTCCACTATACCACAGGTGACCCATTTTCGCATACTGTTTTCTACATATTATCATCGACAGAAACTCACACTACAATGACTTTTGCTTTGTTTACTCTCATGTCAATAAGCAATTAGTATGGCCTAATACATAGGATATATAGTAAGTTGTAATAGTATGGTCCTAATATAATTTAATCTCACTATTATACTAATTATTGTAAAAATATTAAACTAATTATCTTATAATCTCATTGAAAACCTCAACTAAATGCATTAATAATGAAATGAAATAATGCAAATGTGCCAGACCTGAGAGGGAGTAAGATAGCACATAAAACAATTACTCACAAGCAACACTGTACTTTTCAAAATGGAAATTTGACCTCAATGTTCAAAAATGCTGCGCAAAAATGTTCACCCTTAGACGCCCTTCAGACCCACCTGAGCTAGTGCTCAATGGCAGCAACCTCCCGTGGAATAAAGAAGCAGTAAAATATCTCGGAGTTAATTTAGATCGTCGTCTCACCTGGAACCGGCATATCAACACTAAATTAACACAGGCCTACGCAAGACTAGCTCTACTTTATCCGATAATTAATAGAAAATCCAGATTAAAACCAGAAACAGCCTTATTAATTTATAAAACTAAACTTAGACCTCTACTAATGTACGGTTGTGAAGTGTGGAGTGCAGTGTCTACAACAAAGTGAAAAAAATTGCAAACTTTCCAAAATAAAATCCTAAGGATCGCAGTAAGCGCGCCTTGGTTTGTACGAAACAGTCAACTTCACCGAGAGCTAAACCTAGAGTCGATTGAAGAATTTATTAAATCATTAAGCGTTACACCAGATTTAAGAGCGGATTCCCAGCAGTCCAAGGAGCTCTAGCATTCAACATAAGCGGACCTATTTCATCCCCAAGGCTAAAACCGAGACTCTTGAAAGATATTTTAAAGATATTATCTCAATAGATAACGTTTCTCACCAATCATTTTAACGAAATGTAATATAATCCTGTTTTCTTTTTGTTTTCCGTTTTATAGTAATATAGTTCTGTTTATTATTACATTCATTTTAATTTTGTTTACTTACTTACATATTTTAAATTTAAACTACTAACATTCTTTTATATGAAAAACACTATTATATATTTACATCTTCTCTGTAAATAATCTGATAATGTACAGTTAGGGGTGTCTCTTGCATGAGACGAAACCCACACTTTCACTAAGTGTTAAAGTTTAAAATTCAGTATTAAAAAACCATGTAAGCCTAGGAATAGCCGATCTGGAAATAAAAAGAACAAAAAAAAAGCCACACTAAATAAATGATAATTCAAGTAAATAAAGGGAATACTAAAAGGCTTATGGAACCCGAAGCTTCGATACCCAAATGACAAATCGAAGTTTACAAACCTACGTCCTCGGATTACAGCTCACCTTTAACGCAATCCTCCCACCTACATCTCGGACGTTAACCAATCGTCTTGGGGCTTATTAACCTTTTTGGAATCCGTTCGTCACTAACGCTAACAACTTTACGATCCCCATTCAACCTCAATCACTTCAATTATATATACTATGCAATTCTGCGTTGTGTAACTTACTAATTTCTCCGGTGAACTTCTATTTGTTTTTAATTACTCTACGAAATACCCTTTTTTTCAACCAACGTGTATCGATAACGAGGTCATCAAAAATGATTACTAACCAGCTATTTTATTTTTTACTTCTTCTTTTTGACTTCGTTATCGATACATATTGGAAGGAGGGGACTCTTTGATCGAACCATACATTTTGTAGGACAAATATTTAATCAAATAATAATAATGGATAATTATCTTGAGATTTAACAACAAAAAAAACCCAGTTGGTAATAATTTTTTGAGAATCATCAAACCGACATGTTGTATCCTTGCTACATCTTTTAGCTACCACAATCGAAAATTTTCGCTTTTTTACCACATCGAAACGAAGCTATTCACGAAGATTCAACTTGTTACTAATCAAGTCCAAAAATGGACCGTGGATCCTGGACTACAAGTCTATATAATAGAATGAAACCTTTAGCATCAAGAATTTCTTTATTTATTGGAAATTTAATAATGAATATGTTCTTATACGTCTGCAGATATGAAACTTAATTTAATTTAATAAATAAAACGCTTACTAGAAAATTAGATATTACTGTTCTATTTCTATCATTTTTTGAACTATGAAGGTAACAGTAATTACTATTTGATCATATATTTTAAATAATTTTCAATAATAAAGTGTTAAATGGTTAACATAAACTTATTATCAAGCATAAATAAACGTAAAATTTATTTTAAATATAGTATTTTACCACAATGGATATAAGACTAATAGAGGAACTTCAACTGTAAGTTGAATATTTTATTTATTTATGAATATGGTAGTACTTTTTTTTGTTCTGGACAACCGTTTAAAAAAAAAAATATTAGTTTATATAATTGTTTAATTATTTTAAACAAAAATCCCTTGAAAATATTGAATAAATTTAAACGAAATTCTATTCAGACTCATATAATAATTCATCGCAGTTTACAATATAATTCCCATTTTAAAATACATCTATTTCCTGCCAGCTTATATGAATATTTAAGTTATAAAACATTATGAAAATAATCATAGATTTAACGAAGAGTCTTTTAAAATTACTCACCAACGCATTTTCACATCCTCAAAAAAAAAAAATTTCACTCACCTGAAAAATAAAAAAAATACATTAAGATCATTTATCAAACTTAAAAACATAATTAATCAATAATTTGACAGAAAAAAAATTATATAAATAAATTTAAGTCTGTATGGGCACATAGTCAGGATGTATCCTAAAAGGTACATCCTATGTGCACCAAAAGGTACGTACATGTAACAAATATTTATAACAAAATACCTGAAAAAGTCGAGTGGTAAAGGCAAGCAGATGAAAGAACTTAAAAGACTTGGAATTACTAATAAGGACAGGAAAGAATTCGGAGAGAATGAAGGGTTATTGGAGGAGAAGAAAGAAAGAGCGAAAAACGTGAATCAATATAGTAGTTCTTGTTGGTCTATTCGCAAAAAAACAACAACAAAAACACACTCTTAAACGGAAGAAGAAACGATGATATTATATTTAATTCTGGATATTGACAAATTTACACATCGATATATTTTCAACATCCTGACTAATAATAATAATCTCATTTAAACTTCAATCAAAAACCTGGTCTCGAACAAGATTACAGTAGGAGAACTAGGTTAGTAACAACTGATGCTACAAAATACGAGTGCAATAATCCAGGAGGCAGTGCAGAACGGATATTGCGCTAGGTTGCCGACACGGCCTTTGAGACCAAACTGGAGCATCGCGAAGGTAACGATAGCTCTGGCTCTGGTACCACTAGATGCCCTCCATTCTATATGTCGCCCAGTTTTTTTTAGCAGACTTCACGATAAGAAAAAAACATATGTGAACAACATTTCGTGGATATGCAGACCCTCCTGGGGCTCAGTAAATCAGCCTCTATGGGTATTCCTGACGATTGAGCGTGATTTTGGACCAATCAAATCACTGCACAATCGGTCTTGAAGAAACAATCCATTTTATACCATGTACTAAACCTAACACTCTACAAGTGTTGTAGTGGTACAGGAAGTTAGTTTGGTACATGTCAATGTTAGTTACGCTCTTATAGAGAGAATAATTGTTTAAGAATCCTCATCATATTAGAGAGAGAGGAACGTGATATTTTATCTTTGAGGCCAGAAAGATGTGGACTATTTTTGAATTGGTAGTGATATAAATAAATTTTACAACACTATTCGCTACTCTTATCTACATTTATTTTAGTGAAGTAACGAGTTTGTTGTAAATTATAGATACTGTGCAATAAACCTGAATCCACGCACACAAGTTTGCTAGATAACACGATAAATCAACATAATTATTAATGATGACATCCGAGTGTAGATAAAAACAATGATAACAAAGGTGTCGTAAGAAAAAAAAAATTTGAAATGTTCCACCTAAAAATTAGAGTAATTTTAAGAATTCATCGATATGTCTTTATTAAAATTATTTTACGATTCAAATATCAACTACTTGGTTTTCAAACCGAAATATTTTTTGCATTGTAAAAAATGTCAGCAGTAATATAAAAATTATTAAGAAAGGAAAATTAAACAAATACATTAATTTTTATGTAAGAAAGAAATTAGTTGACTGTAGGTACTATAATAGGATTTAATTAGTTGGGGGTGCAGTCAAGAAAACACAGCTAAATACGTGAAACTATTGTATTTTATGTGCCGACGTTTCGACGTACTGTGTAGGTCATCTTCAGGGCCGTTAGGAGTGGCTGCTAGGGCAGAAGGTAACTCTGAGTTAGAGTAGAGTTACCTTCTGCCCTAGCAGCCACTCCTAACGGCCCTGAAGATGACCTACACAGTACGTCGAAACGTCGGCACATAAAATACAATAGTTTCACGTATTTAGCTGTGTTTTCTTGACTGCACCCCCAACTAATTACAATCCTATTACATTAATTTTTAATATAATATATAAAAATATATATTATTTTTTATATTATATATATTATTTTTAATTTAATTTAATATATTTTTTTTAAGAGACAGCAAATCTGAAATCGATAAAGTGGTGAAATTCATTACAAACTGTAAATTAACAACCAATATTTGATCCTCCATTGTCCCTGCTATAGATGCAATTGTTGTTTTTTCCGATTGTTTTATTTTCTTATTATAGATGTATTATTTATTAGTATGTATGTGTATATGAATATTTTTTATTTATTTTTTTTTATTATTTTTTTTTTAAAGATAAATAATTATAAAAATCAAAAATCTACAGGCATTGATGACCCTAGGGTTTTACGCCTCTAAGCAACAACAAACACACAAACAACAAACATTAATTTTTTGTATCAATATTTCATTTTTAAGAATTGCGGAACAATATTTTCTATCTATATATTTAATAAGCATACATTTGATGTGAAATATGGTAAGTAACATTGAAGGATGTTATTGACTTAAGGGATGTTATCTTCAAAAATACCTGATTTGGTAAAAGATTCAATTGGAAAAACAGCATGCCTCCTTGAGAGTTTAGGACATAGCACAACCCGCATTGTGGAACTTGCACCCCGCTACTATAATTGAAGTGATCGCGACAATTAAGATGTGCTTGTAAAGTTGTTGGACTTAGTAATGAACGAATTTCTGAACACTTGATAAACGCTGAGCTGATTTTCTATAATCGTGTTTATATCGATTTCGAAAAGGAGTATGACCACATCGACCGCCTTATGCTATATTGGTCGCACCGGGGAAATCAGAGATGTTATTAAATCTAGTAGGGGAATGCATGAGAGAAAAAATCATTAATGTTAGAAACGGGAGAAGGGAACGGTTTTGGTGATATAGGATAAACTGAACTGAGCATTGCATGTTATCAAGATTCGGTAATTTTCGGGTCGGCTATATTTTAACCAAGTCCTGAATGTATTTATGTATTTACCAAGTCCTCACTGTTAGTTCATAAATTTTAAGCCTTAGTAACGAACGAATCCCTAAAAAGTTAATAAGCTCCTAAGAGTAAACCGGGGGATTGCGTCAAGGGTATGGGTGGTAATCTGTGGACAGAGATATGTAAACGGTCATATCGGCATCGAACCTTCAAGTTCGTTAGGCCAAACGAACATTATTATTACTCGTAATAAGGCCAAGGAAAAAATATATTACGTTAGATACAAGCCGATATGTTCAAATTAAAGGTTAATCTGTAACTGATTCTACTGATATCCAAACGTATCCTCTGATCTCTTCCTTTATGTTAAATTCAGCTCCGGTCACAGCTGATGTCATCCGAGATCGCGGAACATCTCGACCAAGAAGATTAGCGAGAAGAACTCTTATACGATATTATCCAACAGAAAATACTTAAATGTAGCCGAGTCGTAGAGGAAGATTTCCTACTTGTACCGGGAGAATGTCACTCGCAAAAAAATCTTCTAGTTCTTTAGAAGAGGTTCTTACTTCATCGCAGTTCCGGAGAAAACATGGAGCAGATTACACTTCCTATGAGGGATCAGTAATGGTGAACTTGGCCATTGTCTGTCTAATACAACTTTCACTTTCACGACGGTAAATGACTCAGCGGAAAAAAATTAGCTCTTTTATTAATTAATTTAAATGAAATCGGGTGAGAAAACATCCTCATAGGCTCATAAGCTATACTTTATTATGGGAATGCTGTAAAATAACAACCTTGTTCACAAATAACAGTCACAAACTATTGGCATTGCTTAAGTTAGCTCCAACTATAAAACCTGATGATTAATTTTATTTATTTTTTTTATAAAGATAACACAATATTAACCATGATTGGCTATAATAAAACTATTTTATAAAAATTTTTTTACAATTTTATAATATACAATTTTTATTTGACGTCTGATCATTGCCTTTCATATTTTGTGGAGTGCTTATTTGACATTTTTTCATCATCATTACGACCGAATTTAATCTAAGATTTTTTAAAATTATTTATTAAAATGAACTGAATATCTTAAAAATATGCATTTAATGGCATAGTTAAACTTTGTAAAAGTATTTAGACAAATTAAAATACAAATGTAAAATAACATAAAGTATAACAATATAAGTTATAAATATTCAAATAACCATAAATAGCTCTTAATAATGTCAAAAATAAAAACATAAAAATAAAGATATTATATTATTTTATATTTCACAAATGTAATGTTACAATGGACATTTTTTTATTAGAACTTTAGAATATATCATTAATTTTACATATTTTAAAATAACATATAGTTTTAATGCTATAACAAATTGTTGCATGGAAATATTTGGGCGGAAGTAACATGATCCGCCTGTGGGATTTGGAAGGCTTCGGTCACCAGGTTCGAGTGACCTATAACCTCCTGCGAATATAATTCATATAATATTTTAATTGTTTTTGTATTTGTATTACTTATTATGTAATAAAATCAGAGGGATAAAAATGGGAGTGTAAAATCGCTTCATTGTATAGCAATACGCGATTTAGCAGCCCAAAATCTGCAGAAAATTATGATTGCAATATTGGGTAATATCAAGGCTTCAAAATTCATTAATATTTATGAATTCGAATGTGGCTATATTTAAGTATATTATATATAATTACATGTAATATAATTAAATCAGCGGCAACTGAAAATATGAAGACATAAGTCGATAAGAATGCTATAACACTCTTTTTTTTGCGAATCAATTTATTTGCATTCTTCCCCTTATAAATTTAACAATTCAAGATTTCATGATTTTGCAGTTGGTTGGATAGATCACTTCATTAAAAAAAATCATTAAAAACTGGGTTGATCATTTCGTGAAAATTTTATATCCCCACCATCCATATTATGATTTTTTTATTATTTTATCGCAAATATCACTTAAAATGTAAATGTAAATACACTTGTATGTTCCTTTCCGGTAACATGTTAAAATTTTGAAAATACTTACGGATGAGTATAAGTGTAAGAAAAAAAACCACTGTATCGCAACTCATCATAAGTTCGGTTTAATCGTTCATCTACTGTTCTTATGCAAACGATTGTGCAGGGAAGTGATTCGGCTAAAATAAAGCCATAAGAATATCCACATTTTGCAGGGGCTGGGTGAACTACATGTACAAGCCCACCTAGTAATAGAAGAGATAACCAATCTTCCATAGCCGGTTTGGATCACGATATAAATGTAAGTAGACAGGCTTATTCAGATGAATTACTCTTCTCAAACCATCATTATGAGTAACGATAACCGAATTTAAGATATGATCCTAGACGGAGTAGAATACACCTAAGGCTACACCTACATTGGATCCGATTCGGTGCCACGTGATTCTATCACATACGATGCTGGGGTGTATACATTATACATATTTTACTATACATTATAGTAAAATATAAATGTATTAAAAATAATTCATAAATAATCTTAATTTTATAAATTTAAAGAAACAAATGTTATAAATCTCGATATATTTCAGTCATTTGGTTTGCTAGCGACGTCTCATCGTATCACATCGGATCCAATGTAGGTGTAGCCTAAGGCGTAAGGTGAAGTAAAATATTTAACAGAATAAGAATAAGAGGAATCGTTCACATTTATCAATAAGTACCTACTGTTCACCATTTCTTCAGCACAATCGTATCGGTGAGACAAGAGGTGATGCAGCATAAGCCAGCATCACAGCAAGTGAGAGTTCGTTTCCAAACAGTTCTTTGTCGAGTGTCGTCTGGAATTCTTCCATGAAGGAATAACTTCAAGATTTCCATCCGGTCGAGAAAAGATTTTGTTTTTCTATACAAGAGAGTCAAACATAAAAAAAGAAACAGAACGCGTTAGGAGCGCCGTCTCAGTTGGAAATATGAAAAGCGCTCACAGTTGCTCACATTCGTGTGTTTCCCATTATAAAGGTTTAATTGTTTTGATGTCAAAAGTTATGGATTTAATGTAAACTTTTGTATTGAGTATTATTCAAGTGTTAATCACCGATTTTATCTTAGCCCTGAAGACCTGCAATGTGCGTCTAAACGTCGATTTACCTTCGTTCTGCCTTGCTGCTTCGTTCGTCAGTAAACAGTTCTGCCTTTATAAGAGAATTTTTTCACCACCCGGGCTTCAAAAATTATAACTTTTATAATTACCACTTTTTAATTTATTATTGGCTTTTCCACAAATTCATTGTTGAACTACTGAAAATACCCACTCTTGGCTCAAGTTACCTGACATAGCCTACTTCATTTTTGCTAAATACCTGTACTTTTGCCTGCCAGCCCAGCCTACGGGTACATTAACAGGTAAATATCTTCCTGTTTAGGAACTCCTTCGAGATGCTATCGTTTCATTTATATTAACCTGGTTTACGTTTCGTAATTTCTTATTGAGTAACCTCCTATATTATTAATTAGTCAACGTCTTAATATGAAACGTATATTTCACCGAATACCTAAATTTAAATATGAATAACGCACCCATAGATATAACACGTTGTTCATCCTTTGAAGTTAGAAAACGACCTTTTGTGAAATCGGAGACGGGGCAGTGGAGGCATAGAAGGGAGTTGCCAATGGTCTCCAGCTTTATAATGCATTAACGGTTATCCAGGTTATATTCCTTCATCAAGAATTGGCTTATCTATGACATTCACATCTGCGCCGAATGAATTCGAGAAAAATTATAGTCTTATAACTTTTAGCCATAATATTTATAGCCATATTGTTGAAATTCATTAATTTTTTTCTAGCTTTCCTGGACCCTAAGGACATTAGAGGGTAGAATATCTCGACTTTCAAATTATCCGAACAGAGTTCACGGAAAAGATACAAGGGAAGGCAGATATTGTCATTGAAAATTAAGATTGAAGTGTATTTTCTCCAAAAAATTATATCCTAGGGCTATAATTTAATACTTACAGCAAATGCTTAAAAGAATTAGAGACTAAGCTGCCATGAAGAGAAAGTCAAAATTGAACTGAACTGAAATAACTTTCTATGTTTTACAACCTTGATAAATCTAACTATGTACGTACAAAGTGTTATTGACCTTTACTTTTTAAGCTACGTACATTTTGTCAGCGTTTTACCCATTAAAAAAGAATTTTTTTTTTTAGCAAACTTGGTGATTAGTTGGCATTTCCGTCATATATTTTAAGTGAATTTCGATTTAACATAACTTCTCAACACATTCAAACTTATTCCATCATAAAATCACGTCCATTTCTGCTCCTTACCAAATAGTCGGTATTGTCCAAGTTCCGAGCCATACTTTCAAGTTTATTCAGTTTTATACTTCTTCACCCAACAAAACCGAACCATTCGCTTAAACCTTGCAGGGATGATTCTGTACACTAGTGTAACAGTGCAGAACATTGTATGACGATATATATGCACGAAACACCACTACTTAGAAAGTTATTGAGTACTGATGACTCTGTGCAGTACCTGCAGAAGTACTCAGGAGTCTTAGTACCAAGTAGCTACTTGGCATTCCCCCAGTGCCAATAGCTACGATGGCTATATTCAATGGTGTAGTGGCATATCCTCAACATCCTTTTCCAGGAAGGGTGTTTGAAAGAACAGAATGGATACAGAATATTTAAATGATATAAAAAAATAAAAAATAAATTCAACGACGATCATTAAGAAGTGATAGTGTATATTCCAAAAAATGATTTATCCTGACGGAAGTATAATCCTCTAAAATAAATTTCTAAAAACTTATTGATTTGCAAATTTGAGTTAATATAATCAATATATTTGCATAATAAAACAAAAACAAAATTACTAACAATGATCGCCAGATGTTAGTAACCTAGAAACAAAAAAATCCTGCATGTAGCGTATCACTGTAACAAGAGTGCTTGTGATCAAGATCACCTTCCTAACAAATTCTAGTTAAGAATTTAAATATAGGATTACTTTTTTAGCAAACATGTCGAATATATCGAGCAATATAAACCTGAATAGTATGTAATGAAGTTTAACATTTTTTTCTTTAAGGATTTTCTAAAACCTCAAATACAATATTGTATGTGGAAGGTGATGGAAAAAGGTTGCTACCTCTATTTGATGAATCTGTTGGGATTGTGAGATGTGCAGTTGGGTTTTTCTTTAGGCGTTCTCATGATGTCTGAATAGGTGAAACTTTGAAAGGTATGTTTTTTCAGTATTTTTGTGATTTTTCGCATTATAATTTTTAATTTATGACTCTTTTGAGTTTTCGATAATTTTTATCAAAAAATTTTATATGATTTAAAATCCATGATCCCTTTCCATCGGACTTAAGTAGTACAAGTAGTTATAACCGAAACGGAACTTAGTTTTTATGGACTAGATAACTCGTAATTTCACGGTATATAATAGAAAAACTTATGCTTCCGGTCCATTAGTGCAAATGAATCACAGTTGGTAGATAGCGATGACAATGCTTAATGTATGGGTATACCCTCCTCCCTATCTCAGGGCATAATGAATGCAACCTCACTAAGGGATCGAATGCATACTAATGGAATCTACATTAATACGCGGTAATGGATCCTAGTGGGAGCTAGTGCTCCGCCGGTCTGTTACGAGAGGAATAAATTAATATACAAAATTAATTAATAAAGACAATAGTAATATAAATACTGAAAACCATAAATCATTGCTACTTGGACATACTAATTCGAATGCAACGCTAAGAAAACATTTCCATTACTAAAAATAAATTCATAGTAAAACTGCTTTATTTATTCGCGAATGATCCTTGACTATTGAGAGCGTTCAATCCTAAGTCACAACTCCACCAGGGCAGGAGGACCGCCCTCGATACTGGTCAGCAATTCCATCGTACTTAGACGGAAGGAACTTCTGACAACTATACCGAAATACGTCACCCAAAAGAACAAAAAAACTCATCAATATGATATAGAAGTTAACTCCATCAAACCTTAACACGTGCTAAAAAATAGTGGGTGGTTAAGTAACACTAAAATAGCAAAGAAAACAATAATATTGTGATGTAAACTAGGTTTGGGGTTTGCAACTAGTGATGTTTCATTATGTTCCAAGAAGCCTACGTGTTTCAACTACCTATAAATGTAAAATCAGTAGAAGTAGGAATTGTCAGGAGAGGAAAACACATCTCACATCAACCGTACTAAAAGAGCAATTAATGCGATTTATAAGAGCACTCCAATCTATCTTAACACATACTAAATGTGATGTAACACTACATCATCATCCGATTTAACCATCACATCATTAAGTGAGGTTAAATGAAAATAGTTTGAATTTTCACTGGCCTTTTGTTCGTCCATTCCTTCAACATGGGAATTAACTTCGTTATGAAAAAAAAAACTTTAATCATATAATTTAATGTTATCAGAATGATTCAGTATGATGAACCAACAGAAGGATATCCCAACAGCAACAGGTTAGGGATGGTTTTCTTGACGACCATTTAATTCGGAGCCCTCCAGGAAGTACGGAGTGTGGCCAAGAGGAAACCGGCTCCTTTGTTAGCCAGTCGACCGCTACAATTAGGTTGCTATTGTTTTCCACTTGCCTGCTTCCTCGCTGCATCTTGCAACACAAATTTAAAAAAAAGAAATGGACAAAAATTACGGATCACAAGAGTTCTTGAAAGAAGAATCGAAAAACATGAATATTCGCGCGAAATAAGCGACCACATACCACGCCCTTATAGAAAATCAGAACATCTTATCTCTCTATTATACATACAATTTTTTTAATAACATAACATTTTAGCGCTGCTTAGCAACAGATCGATAACTGCTTCTTGGGTTATGTCGTGCTCAATCAGTTAAATTGGAATTTATTTTTTTTAAATTTGCAAAGCATACAGTGGCCTTTCCTGTCTTCTTAGAGCCATTACAAAAAAAAGGACTTCTAGGAATTCAAATTGAAAATAATGGAAGGCACTGATTGAAAAAACACAACAAGCTATCTCTAATTCCAATATTTAGATTTTAGGACTGTTACTTCAATAAATGTGATCACATCATTAAGTGAGGATAAATGAAAATAATTTGAATTTTCACTAGACCTTTATTCGTCCATTCCTTTAACATGGGAACTTCAATAATGGAACAAGCTTCAACAATGCAGTGAAATAAGATTAAATCATTTTACTAATAAACTATAAATTATTTTTTATGTATAAAGCACACTTAAAATATCTATATAAAATTCATTATTTTATTTAATAGAAAATAATATTATTATGTATTAATAAATATAATAAATTAATATATCAGTATTTAGTATTTTAAAACAACACTAAGTGGGTACTGGGTAAGTAATAAACAGATTTATTATTACAATTTCCGGAAACAATATCGGGATTTGTATACTACAACATTAATTTATACAATGGGATATCTCCTACTATTGGAAAAATATATAAAACAACCAATTCAATAGTTACGCGTTATAAAAATATTGTTTGGATCCCTGCAAACAGCCTGACGCCAAAAGAATGCGGCGTTTTCAGCAGGCTTAGAATTGGACATACAAACTGTTTGGATATTATGTAATTACGTTGTGTGGTAGCTACACTGCTGTAACCTCCCTCATGTTTTGATAGCTATTACTTTGTATTCTATTTGATCATCTTTTTTATATTTTTATAGACAATAAAACATGATTATAAAGATATAAAGTGAGTTGTGAACTTTCCATTTAACTAACTAAACAGACACATCTCCATCTTTTAGGGCTCCAACAACCAACCTCCCAAAACTGTGATATTATAGAACTTACGTTGAACTATCTATTTGAATACAAGAAGCATAAAATAGAAAGAAAAATTTGGATATTGAAACGTGGCAATCGTTCAAAGATAATTATAAACTAAAGAGGACTCAGATGTACTTGAAACACACGAAGTTAATTCATGAAATTTAAGAAAAGCAGTCGTCCCTAATGGCCTAAGCAGTCGAAGCGACGACAAAACTATTTTCAAAAAAATGTAATAAATCCGAAAACCTGCAGAATTGACTATTTTTATTATTAGATTATCAGCTTGGCAATCGATTATATCGTCTAGTCTAGATCCTCCTTAATAGATGAGTTGTAACATTTGGTCACGAGACTAGATAGACAATCTAGCCTTGGCCTGCACTAAGATTATCACTCACCACAATCGATTTCTCGATATATCTGATCGACTAGACTTTAGTGTAGTTAGGGAATGTAGTTGGCTATTTTGAATAATTGACGTTACTCCTAAATAAACTCTCAACTGCAGTAGAATGATTACTGACAGACCAAATAAACTTGAAACAGAATAACATTGCACGTGGCATGTGCGTTTTCGTATCTACGAGACCAAACCCAGAACTTGTAAGAACTGCTCTTTTAACAGCATCAGTTCTAAATTACACTTAATACATTTGGTAAGGTAAATATAAATAAATTTATTTAAAAAATATAAATTCGAGTCTGTTGAAAAAGTTGAATCGATAACCCTTTGTTGTTGAGAAATGTCCCATGATACGATTACACCTTTTGTGGTATCAAGTTCCTTCAAATCTAGTATCTCCTCGTTTGCTTGTTACCTAAATATGTCACCCAATGTCCTCGAAATGGTCAGTAAATTTCCTGCCAATGATTACTAACTATTTACAGTTCAAGAAAGGTCATCGACAATAACAGTATTGCCAACCTTAATACGTGCTGTTGTTCTCTTGATGAGGACCTAAACGGGCCGCGTTCCATCGGTCCCTCTGATCACATATGTCCGGTGGTAATGATACCTTGTCCCACCGCAGCACCGGAAATCCCTAGCACACGTAGAGTCGATCCCAAGGATGTTCGCTATGTTAAGAGTGGTGTACTGTTAGCGCTATTGTATCTATGGGTTTCTTCCAATATGGCTTGGAGAATACGTGATGTTTTTTTGATAACCCCCCCCCCCCAAAAAAAAGTCACGGAATATTATAAAAAAGTAAATTTTAGTAAAAAAAAACTTAATCGTTTTTTTAAAAACATAGTTAATAATAAAACAGAAGCAGGCAGCCTTGGAATCCAGCCAGACTTAAGTTCAAACGGAAGTTTTTCGCGGGTACTTTGAATGTAAATTCATTACTGAAGGTTGGTAAACAAAAGGAATTGGAATTACTTCAAGAGAGAAATTAAATTCAAATCTTAGCAGGACAAGAGACGAGATTTTTGGATGTTCACGTGACAGAAACGAAAGATTACAGAATCTTTAAAGGTAAACCTCCGATTAAAATTATGAAAGCAATGCCACTTTTGGGAACTGCATTTTATGTCCATAAAAGACTAATCGACAATGTAACAGAATTTAAATCTCGCTCGGAAATAATGTCTCTTTTAACAATGAAATAAAAAACAAAAAGTATACTTTTGTTAACTGTCACGCACCAATAAATGAAAACTACAAAAAGAACCCAAATAAAGTAGATGAATTCTGGGATCTACTAGATGGCGAAATATCTAAAATACCAAAACCAAATGCGGTGATATTGCTTGGAGATTTTAATGCGCAAATAGGAAGAGAAAGAATTTGTAGTGGGGGAATATGCTGCACACCAAAGAACAAACTAAAATGGAATAGGATTAATTTCTGTCTTTAAAAACTTTCAACTGAAGCTAATGCAAACTTTCTTCAAGAAATTGCCAAGGGAAGCTAAAACATGGACATCTCCAAATCCAATGCTAGGTGAATTTCAACTGGATCATGTTGCCACATCAAAAAGAAACATGAAGGAAATGAAAATCAGGGGAGTAAGAAGCAGGGAAAAAAGGCTCAGATCACTAGCTGTCAAAAATCAAACTCAAATTCCTTCCTAACATAAATCACAGAAGAGGGGAAATAATTAAGAAATGTAACACGCATAGATTGCAAATTGCGCAAGAAACATTAGAAACTTTTCAGGCAGAAATCAAAATAACCCATCATGGGACATGGCAAGATTTATCGAAAGAAATAACTAATGCAGCCGAGAAAACGTTCGGTCTAGCCAAAGCTAAGAGAAAGCCGTAGTGGAATGAACTATGTGAAGATGCGTAACAAGAGAGAACAAACCAATGGCAAAAGTGGATGGAAATGCTCTGGAAAGATCAAAGACTATGAACAATTCAAACAGCAAAGGAAAACACTGCAACAATAATAAGGGGGGTTAAAAGAGTTTTGAAAGATCACAACTTTACGAACTTCAGGACAGCTTTGTTAAAAATAATTCTCGAAACTTCTATCAGGCTTTCAAGAATAAATTGAAAGGTTATCAAGCGCCCAGTATACGCTTCAAAGATGAAAGTGGCAGAATTGGACTAAGCAATGCCGAGAACTGTGAAATACTTGTGAACCATTTTGATCAATTTTTGAACTCCCCCGAACCAGATCATGAGCTGGAATTCTCAGAAATAACTGAAAACCAGGAAGAAGATATAGCCCCCAATGATGAAGAAATTAAAGAAGCAATTAACAATCTAAAAAACAATAAAGCTAGTGGAGAAGAAGACACGATAACAGCTGAACTTTTGAAATGGTCTAAAAAAAAATTCATTGAAGAGCTCCAGCTGATATTTGAAGACATTTGGAAAACAGAAAGAATTCCGGATGAATGGAAAGTGGCTATAAAACATCCATTACATAAAAAAGGGGACAAAGAAAACATCGACAACTATAGGTGTCTATTTTCTTAATAGAGTAGAAACAACACTTGACAAGCTGATGACAGGTGAATATCAATCTGGATTTCGAAAAGGCAGATCTGGCTCATAGCAAATATTTAATTTAAAACCCATAATTCGCCATAGGAAGTATAATATCCACACACACCACCTGTTCATTGACTTCCGAATGGCCTATGATAGTATAAAGAGGAACGAGCTGTACAAGGAGCTGCTGGAAATGGGAATACCACCGAAGCTGATACGACTGATTAGGGCTACGATGAAGAAGGTACAATGCACAGTGCGTGTTCAAGGTGACCTGACTGAAAGCTTCGAAACTCACAAAGGGCTGAGACAGGGTGATTGCCTTGCATGCCATCTCTTCAATTTGGCTCTTGAAAGTGCAGTGCGGAAATCTGAAATACAAATTGGGGGAACTATATTCAATAGATCTTCTATGATTTTGGCCTTCGCCGATGACATAGATATTGTGGCAAGAACCCCTACAGATTTAGAAAATGCTTTTAACAGTCTCCAGATAGCATCAGCTAGATTAGGTTTAGAGGTCAATGAATCAAAAACCAAATATATGCATGCAGGCCCACAAGTGAATGTGCATGAACCATCGCATTTTATGGCTGGAGGGTTTAAATTTGAAAGGGTGAAGGAATTTGTGTACCTTGGATCGCAGGTGAACGCGGATAATGACATAAAAGCAGAAATCCATCGGAGAATTATGTCCTCAAATAAATGCTATTTCGGGTTACTGAAGCATTTTAGAAGCAGGGCTATTTCCCAAAACACGAAGGTGCATTTGTATAAGACCCTAGTAAGACCAGTTCTCACTTTTGCCTCCGAATGCTGGACATTACCCGGTTCTCAGGAAGCCCTTCTCCTAAGGCTCGAGAGGAAAATTTTGAGGAGAATTTATGGCCCAGTTTGCACCAATGGGATATGGAGGATAAGGACGAACGCTGAGCTAGCAAGACTCTACAAGAGCCCAGATATTTTAAGGGTAATAAAAGTAGGCCGGCTTCGATGGGCAGGTCATATAATTAGAATGACCCAGGATGAGATTCCTAAAATGGTCCTAGACGAAAGGATTTATGGGACAAGAAGAGTGGGAAGACCTCGGCTCCGATGGATCGATGGAGTGGCGGCGGATGCCAGGTCCATCTTGGGAATTCGCAATTGGAGAGCAGTGGCAACCAATAGAGAAGACTGGCGAACCAAGCTGCAGGAGGCCTTGACTCTACAGGAGTTGTAGCGCCACGAATGATGATGATGATGATGAATTCGCCATAGGATGCTCAACAGATATAGTCGTAACTTTTTTAGACTTCAAAAAGGGCTTTGACTCAGTTGATAGAGAAACCTTACATAAAATAATTCGTGAATTTTCCGTGAAATCAAAATTGACAAACTTGATACGAGAAACTCTTACGAACACGATTTCAAAAGTAAAATTTATGGGCGAGCTATCAAAACCTATTGAAATAAATACAGGAGTAAGACAAGGTGATGGTCTATCACCAATTTCGCTCAATTGTGTCCTAGAGAAAATCGTAAAAATTTTTACTGGAAAATTAAAATACCATAACATTTCACCATTAACTTTGGGAAAAAAACACAAGGGTATTGAAGTAAATTGCCTAGCATTTGCAGATGATTTCGCTACACTATCAGACAGCATTACAAGTGCAAAAATACAAATCAATCTTTTAGAAGAAATAGACAGCAAAACAGGGTTGAGAATCTCCGTAGAAAAAACAAAATTTATTACAAACATCAAGAACGCTACAAGGTATTTGATAACAGATATTGGTCGAGTGGAGAAAGTAATGATATTCAAATATTTGAGAGAAGTAATCCAAGAGAATGGTTTAGAAAAAAGGGTACACAAGATGGAAAGAGCATTTGGCATTATTCTTACTAAAAGTGCTTATCTAAAAATCTTAAAATAAGACACTACTCTACAGTTTTGAAACCAGAATGCCTATATGCGAGTGAATGCTTAGTATTAAACTATAGAGTAGATAAACTTGAATTACTTGAAAGAAGAATAATGAGAAAAATTCTAGGCCCAGTGAAAACCACAGAAGTATGGAAATTAAGATCTAATGATGAAATATACAGGAACGTAGAAAACATAACAGAAACGATAAGAAAAAGGAGACTATTTTTTTTTTGGAGCTGTTTTCAGAATGGATGATTCGAGCTTAACAACAAGGATACTCAAGTACCTTGGGGAAAAAGTAAAATAAGTCAACAATTAGCTGGATTCGAGAGGTAAAGAAGGATTTGGAAAGAAACAATATAAGGGAAGACGACACTATGGACAGAGAGATTTTTAGAAAGAAGATCTTGAGCAAGGAAGGATTCCAGGGAAGAATGAAAAAGAAACCTGGGGTGAGGTGGTCTTAAGACAGGAAGAAATACCATGGATGAAGGAATATTGGAAGACACGGAAGAGTAAACAACCAAGTGGGAAGAATTGAAAATGGCAGATGGTCCTCAGCTGGCTTCATCGGAAAAAGAAGAAAAACAGAAGCAGATTGAGAATGAGTAGAAAATATAACATATCAAAATTACGACTGAAAAAAAATCTATTACGAATAATTTAAACTACACTAATTATATAGCAGCGGAGTGCCTCAGCGGTAGAGCGCTGAGTTGCCATGTCAAAGGTTCTGGGTTCGAACCTCGCTCGTGCGCCAGACTTTTATTTAGTCTTTTAGGGACCGGAGATCTTCTGAGATCTAGGAACCCTCCTGAGACTCACCCAGCCTCAATAAAGTGGGTACCCAAAATAAAAAGGAAAATCTGGCGGTTGGACGTGATCTACCATCTACCATGGCCGGCTCATCAGTAAGTTTAGAAAAATACTGATAACCAATCATCAAGCAAAAATTATGCAGGTACCAAAAATAGGAAGTATGATAAGTAAAGGCACTGTACTGAGATTGTAAAATATAAGAATTGTCCCAAATAATTTATCTAGATTTTTCTTTTTTTAAACAATTAAAAAAAATCAGTACCACTACAACCTATGATGGGTTTTGGGTTCTGTACATAGTAGAGACTGGTCTTGGTCAACGTTGTGGAGGAAGGAGATTCGTCCTAGATCATGATCAACCGTTAGGATTTTTCCCAATCGAAGGGACTCACTTATTAGAGGCTGGGTTAGCCCAACAAAGAGTATGCGTAGATTAATGGTTGTTAACAGTAATAATTTAATTGCCAATGATCGATTTCGAAACTCAGACGTTAAGAAAAGTAACTCGGTACTTAGCTAACTCGCTCTCATATTTTGATTAGTATGATCTTAATTCAGTCAAAGTTACGAGATGATTTTCTCTATTTCGAAATATAATAACTATAATAATGTTGGCTTTTATTGTAGAAGGAACAAGTTGCTGACATGCTCTGATAATCCCACTTCGTCAGAGAACTACTTACACTCCTAACCTGTTCCAACAGGACAATAAGCTAACATATTGTACAGGGGTAGAAGGGCTCGTAGAGAGATGTAGTCGAGCTCTGAGGGTGATGTACGGGATGGAACGCCCGCTGGCCTCAATGTGTCCCCAACGATCCATATTTCACATCTGTTGAAGGGACAGTAAAGGGTTTAGGTATTCCGTTCGAGCAATAATTTTCCGGCGAATGATATGTCCTCTGCTGAAAGGGAATGTATGGGAGGGAAAAATAACCGGGCTTTGGAAAAACAAAGGACATCTACCCAGGATATTTATCAAGCCCTTCATGATCAATTTCATTTATTTATAATAAAACTTATTAAATTGTGAAACGAAGATTATTGAGTTACTGATCAATAGGTCGCGGATCGAGAAGGGACTTTGCAGATAAATTACTTATTTTCTGTAGAGATATTTAACAGCCGAGAATTGACCTTGTGCAATCTGGAGACTCTTTTGAGGCTAAAGCAGCATTTATAAAGCGATTACCCTTAACTGAAGAATTGAAGAGCATATAGTTTTGGGGAAAACTAGTAAAAATAAAGTCCCAACAATTTTTTATATTAAATTTTCTCGTATATAACATTCCATCTATAAGAGATGTGAATTTTATTTACAATTTCGAATTTTTAGTCAAATATGGGCTTCAAAGGATAAGGAAAAAAGGAAAAGGATTATCGGTGCCTCAAACTAGAGTTTTGAAAAAGCAATATGTGACTGGAGATTCATCTACTTCGTTCAATGGATTAATGCAATAAACGAAATTGCCAGCTGATTAGATGACAGATAAGGGCACTCATTATATCTAAGCCTACAACTATTCATGGCCTTTAATTTTTTTTTTGGGGGGTCACCTGTGGTCTTGTGGTTAGCACATCAAACTACTACCACCAAACAAAAGTGTAGATCTATGAAAGAGGAATATTCCACTATGTATTGCTTTGTTATATGTATCTCAAAGGGATTAGGCAGCGGCTTCGATCGAAAGCTCCAAGGCGGCTTGGCTTTTCTATTGATGAAAATCGCATGAAATTCCGGGAAGTACTTTTTGAGTTTATCGTGAACGCGCCGGAGGACTTAGTTTTATAAATTGGATAGATATTGCAGCATCAATAAACTGACCATTTATTATTTTTTTAAACTCAAAACGAGGCTTATCAGAATACTGAATACCACACTACTAATATTATAAATCTATTACATACGCCAGTGAGCAGGTTAACCATGAAAATAAGCACAAATTTTTAATGCTGTTTATTTTGAATAGTTGTGACAATGCAAGTGTGGTATTGTGCTTACGCTTTATATCATATACATGTATTTTAGTTAAATTTATATTTTTCCGAGGAAATAATAAAGATGGTGATGATTTTAAATAAGTATACAATTCTTGGCACGTTTTGTTTATATTGAACTTAGTTATCAACATCGCCTTCAGAACTGAAACCTGTAAAAGATTTTTTGCAGACCTCCACAATTTGATCATTAAAGAAAAGATTCTTTCTACTGGAGCATTTGTACCAGGTAGACATAAAATATATTCAATTAAAATACAAACATTTTCATGTTGAAGATTGTTGGTGTGAAAGTGGTTGAATATTTCGACCCAACGAGTTTCTGTGTGAACTTTTGAATTATTCTATTCGGTAATTTTTTGTGAAGTGGCGTAATTTAAAATTAATTTAAATTCGTCAAATACTTCTGTATCTTTATGACTTTCAAAATATCCCTTTTCAATCAATGCATCCAATCCTTTTTGAACGTCTTCCCACGAAGGTACTATTTTAAATCTGTCCAATAAAATGTCTCTATTTCTTTATTAGAGTTAGAGAAGAAATTCAGACTGAAAGTTCTTTACGTATAAAATTATGTAATACATAAACATAATATGTAATACATAAAAACACTAATAACATATAAATTGATATGATATACTTATATGAATGAAGGCGCCCCCCCCCATGCTAAAATCCCGTGCCATTCCGACACGGGCAGTCTATGGAAAAGTTACGTACATAACTCAAAATTGTTTCCAAAGACTCGGTTGCCGCTCGTCTCCGAATGGCACCTTTAGGGTGCAGGGTTTCCTGGGGCGCCCCCCGCCGCCAAAGATCGGCGCTCTCTCTTTGTCGGCATTTTGACAAAGTAGGTATTGTTTCAACGTGAAATCAATTTTGCAAGAAATACTCAGAAACTATAATCGTGTAGAGTTCATAGTGGTCAGAGGTCATATAAGACCTCTTCAAATAGTAAGTGGTAAATTATCGACGCTTTCATCTCAAAACTGTTTATAGTGCAGAGCAGGTTAAAATAACCATCTAATAGAAACAAAGATGCGGAGTCGAGAAATTTGGCAAATTCGTTGTTAGCAAAAATTAAGTCATTCAAATTTATCTGTTCCCTAGTTGTTTGGTTTTAAATTTTAAGCAAGATAAATTTAGTTAGCAAGACTCTCCTCCAAAATTCCGATGTGGTTTAGTCAAAAGCGGTAAACATGGTTGATCTTGCAAAAAGAAGTGTGTCTGAATTCCGTAATGAGTCCGCTTTTCAGGACTTCCTCAATAACGCGAAAACCATACCCGAAGAGGTCGATGCATTCGCAGAATTTCCCACACCAGCTCGCCCTCGCGCATGTAGAACGTTTTTTGACTACGAGGCAGATGAGCCGATAACAGAAACAGAAATACATTTCAAAGTAAATTTGTATTACTAACTATTAGATACAAATATCAATAAGTTCGACGAACGGTTCGAACTTTTGAATCAAAATAATATATTTTTTTCATTCCTTCAAAAATTAAATCACTGGATGGAATTGGAGTTTGATGCAAAAAGACCCCTGTTATAGCTGGTGAAGTTTCTGGGGAGGCAAACAATTTCCTTCATTGCTTGTAACAAAACTTTGTCTTACGTGATCTACACAAAGTCCTAACTGCATTTTAAAATCATGTTGAACTTGATTTTTTTCCCTTGCAAGTAACTCCTTTTGCTCTGTTGTTTTTGCACTCCAGGACTTGAAATCTAGTCGGTAAGAGATGTGAATTAAACACTCAAAACACCTGATCAAACAAATTCCAATACGATAGTGTCACTAACCGAAATGGATTCTTCTGGGGGATAACAGTCTTTTTTTAATTCTTGGATTTGATAGTAGCTGGGATAAAATGATGTATATCCTATTGCTTTTGCATTATTTCTGACGGCATTGTACTAAAACTTAGTAAAATCAGCGGCTGCATATAATGCTAATGCCTTTTCGTTCTCTTGATCTTTTGGTTTTAAAAGGTTAGCACAAAATTGTTTGACACTCAGTACATGTCCGGGGTGCTCCCTAATAAAATGCACAATATAATCTACGCCATCAGATTTGAATCTTTTTTTCATGACAAAAGCGAACATATCCTCTGAACATGTTTTAAAACTTTCCGTTTTTTGTCAATCGGATAATTGTTCGAATGACTGAGAACGAGATCGTATACTTGCGGCTGTTGATGATGACGATGAAGGTAGGTCCAGGCTAACATCTTCAGGAACAATGAAATCCAAATTCAACCAGTTTTCATACTTCTCCAGAAAATAATTGGTATTCCTGTGGGACGAAATCCAGCCAGAGTACAAGCTACCAATGAATTTTCTTAATTTCTCCCGTAAGCAGAACTTTGCGGTATTTGAAAATTGTTCCAGTCCAAAAGAATTAATCCGTGCTTCCAATGCCAGGTCATAATCTTTAAAACTTATATGATTAAATTGAAAAAAACGACGATTTGTTGTAGGAACCATTCCCCCTATGTCGTTCAAATACCACATACAAACTGAGTTTCATTGTTAATACTATTATGTTAGATAAGGATTATTCGGATAAATGAATGTAAACAAACATTGGTAAACAAAAGAAAACTTGAGTAAAGTAGATGCCAATATCAAAAGAAATTATTTTCAATTAATTCTCAAGGCCCAGAAAAGAAAAAATCATTTTCTCGGAAAATAGCACCTAGTAGCATAATCCGACTAATGGAAAAAAAACTTCAAACATTCTAGTTATTTACTGTGAAGGTAGTTTTTTGGGCGATTTTCGCAATTATTTTTTTTAGTTTATCCCCCAATTTTCACCGAAAAATCCCAGAAGTTTGAAATAATCCCAAGTTTTATTTGCCTAAAATATCATATTATGGATAAGTTGTTTTCCAGTAGGTGCACGATTAATTTAAGGCATTACCTCAAACAGTAGATTGATTTAAAAATTTGAGTTTTTAGAAAAACTTATATTTCAATTCAGAATTTTATATATAAGATTTGATTTCACAATTAATTTATCTATGGATTTTGCTAAGAAGAAGTATAAAGTATAATTTAAGAAATAAAGGACAAATTTAGTTATTAGAGAATTGGTCCGATGTCCAACACATGCGTCAACAACAATCGTTCCACTGTGCGGCGCTGGTAATTAAATATAAATATGAATATAAATGATTTCCGTTATCCGAATAAATAACAAGGGATGTTTATAGATAGCAAACCGTTAAATGAGAAAGCAATAAAAAGAGAATAGCAGTAAATATTTAGGCAAAATATTGGGTAATCTGAGAAGACCGGAGAGGCAGGCCGGGACAAAGAGGAGGATGGCGAGGCAACAATGAAGGAAGGATATCCAGCATCTGGGGGTGGGGGGGGGACAATTATCCTGAGGGACGGGGATTGAAGTGATTTGGTTGACAAAGGTAGGATCAGTCCCCAGGGACGCTAAATTGCTTCAGTCTCTGAAGCCAACAGCACCAGCAATATCCCGGTGAATTGGAGGTTAGAAGTGGCTATTCGGATCAGTGACCTAGTTACGTAGGAATAGTATAATTGCGTTTAATATGAATAAATGTGATATTGTTGTAGGAGGAAATATGTTCGAACATGTGGAGATGTACTTAGGTTCAATGGTAACTGGGAAAAACGAAATTCAAGAGGAAATAAAGTCGCGACTAAAGGCGGGAAATGCTTGTTATTATTCGGTCTCGAAATTACTAAGCTCGCGTCTTTTGTCCGAAATCTAAAAATCAGAATTTACAAAACAATTATCTTTCCATCTCTTCTCTATGGATGTGAAACTTGGCCACTAACGTTGGAGGGTGAAAAACGTCTTCAGGTATTCGAAAATAAGGTGTTTGGTCGAATATTATGTCCAAAAAAGGATGAGACCACTGGGGATTATAGGAGATTACGTAACGCGGAATTCCGAAACATGCATCCAGTAAGTATTATTCAGGAGATAGCGTCGCGGAGATCAAGATGGGCATGTACAGTTGCTGGGCTTAGTAACGAACGA
The DNA here is from genome assembly GCA_964056705.1 of Troilus luridus. Classification (NCBI taxonomy): domain Eukaryota; kingdom Metazoa; phylum Arthropoda; class Insecta; order Hemiptera; family Pentatomidae; genus Troilus; species Troilus luridus. The sequence goes on from OZ057413.1 coordinate 124,537,114, forward strand.
ATTCCCAAGATGTTCATAGGCGCTGTACCGAATGGGAAGCGTCTGAGGGGTAGACCGAGGCGTAGGTGGGAGGATTGCGTTAGGCATGATCTAGCGGGTTAGGGTTTGGGTGGTTCTCCGTGGACGGAGGTTTGTAAACATAGATTGGTGGTATCGGCATCGAGCCTTCGGGCTCGTTAAGGCTTTTTAGTTATTTATGTATATAGAACATCCTCTAGAATGTTTTAAAATAAATGAATTCGAATTAATTAATTTAAATAAATTATTCCGAACCAGTATACAGTTCCTGGAAAGAAGAGAACAGAAACTATATCTCTAATGAATCCTGGACTACTACCTCCAAGTCTCAAAGCCAACCCCCAATATTTAGAAGCAACATTGGGATAAAACCAGTTGAAAATATAATAGAAGAAACTGGTTACGCTGGTTGGGGGATGTGAAAAGAATACAGGATGATAGGAGGGTGAAGGAGAAGAACAACATGTTTCTGGGGCAGAAATACATGGGAAGGTTAAGGAATAAAATCTTTCGAGGGAAGAGGCATTGGAGCAGCCGGAGTCAGCTGGTACAGGTCAGGGGTCATGGATTGGAACAGCCGGAGTCAGCTGCTACAGGACAGGGGTCATGGATTAGGCTATACAAACGGAATAAGAAGAAGAATCCATTACCATTGCAAAATTTGCCGAGTTTAATAGATAGTAAAGAAAGATCACTGTTACTAAGACAGCTGTAGTGCAACGAAAGGATTTAGCTGAGATCACGAATAATGGGTACGTTTCCCCCTCAGTTAAAGGTACCCACATTATAGAAGCTGGGAAAGCCTCCGGAGGATCTCTAGTTACCACTTATTGCTTTTTAACAAAACGCACAACAGATATACAGAGAAATTCAAATGACATTATAAAACACATTTTGGGGCTAAATTAATAAATTTAAAAAAAAATAATTGATCCAAGTCCTAGTTTTACCCCTCCCTTACGTAAGTTATATTTCGTTCAAGTTGAAGCACAACCGAGGTGGGTATAACAATGACGGAAGTAATGCTAAACATATCAACAACAATTGATATTTACCTAACTTATCACACTTCGTAATGAACAGACTAGAACAGACTGCGAATACAGGAGATAGGACCTTGAAGGACACCATTCACATAACCTTAGAGTGTTGAGATAACTTGCGGTAAAGATTACAACTGCAGTACACTTGTTGCATCATCGCCGTGTTTATTCTCTTGTTGCTGTTTTTACTCTAACCAGTCTGGTCTTTCCTTCATAGCGTAGCCAACTCGCCCACATCAAGATCCTGGTCCATAACTATAAGAAGTTTATTCTTCTAAGATTCCATTTGAGAGGAAAATAAGTTATGCTATTAAATTTGTAATATTAGCAACGATTCAAAGAATACATAGTATTATATATGTGTGTAAATTATAACCACTAACTTTAAAGAATGAACAACGTCTCAAGGAATTAGAAAAGTTGGTATTGCGTAGTATATATTTTATTGATATAAGAATACGAATCTACGTCATGGCTGAAGAATATCAGGCAGTGGACGGGAATGACGACAAAACAAGCACTTAGGACGGATGTCAATGTAGACCAAGGTGATTGCCAACATCTACAGAGAATACAGACTAGCAGAAAAAGAACTAGATTGCTTGGTCCAAAGAAGTTTTAAGGCAAAGTAACGAAGGAAAGAAAGTACAGTAAGAACTGTCAAAGTCCGAGAGAAATATTAAGACATAAGTGGAATGATTGCGTTAAGGGTTACTGGTTTGGGTTTGGAAACTATTCGTGGATGGAACTTTTTAATTATTAAGTCTTTTATTATTGTCATGGCTGGAATACCAAAATATTATGGTACTGTTTACAAACTTATGTCCGCTCAGCGCCTATTATCTTTAAACTGTGGATTTATTCCTTTAACGTGATTTTATGCTGCTATGGATAATAGGACAATTCTGCTGTTCTTAATCTTGTCCATCCAGGTAAATTTAGGTTGGAGATCTTTAACGAGTACCTGACAAGGCAAGGGATTCATATTTTAAATCTATTCCAAAATATGGCATTACCAAAGATTTTAGATTTAATTCTTCGCGATACAGTCACTTTAAATATACTAACAGAATGCATGTATACTTTGTAGGAATCGGTTCTAACATACAAAATTAAATTATGTACGTACATCATGAAAAAAGAATTTATTTCCGTCTGAAATAGTAATTTCCAAGGATATTTTCTACGACTTGAAACTTGACTGCTAACTGCGACCTTCTGTAGGCCGCCTGGGATGAAGAACCTGCAGGACTAGTTTTTGTGGGAGGGGGCGCACAGGGGGACATGCAAGGATCAATCTGTCACGTTAAGGATTAAAAGTTTAATTGGCTAGGTGTAAAATTACGACAGGATAAATTGGCGAAAATCCGATTGACGGGTAATCTCACCGAGATGGCATGTTATCATTAAAAAAAATATCTGTTGTAGACACCACATGATTTTCTTGTTAGCGTATTTAACCTTAATCCGTTGACTCTAAAAGTGATTCAGAATATATTATACTTAAAGACAGTGTATATTATACATATCAAACATACACATACCATGAAATACATAACAAAAGTGTACATAACCAACATATACTAAACATAATAAGTATAGTCAGAGAACAACGTGTGAGGATGACTGCATATATGTGAATTATATTCATATATAATATATACCAAAATTATATATAGTAAAGCATAGACGTTAGTGAAGTAAGGGTTTCAGTTAAACATTTCAGAACAATTAAGATGGGAAGTATATTAAAAGCATTATTTTTGAAAAGGCTTTAAATAATGAAAGTAAACAATTAAAATACTGGGATAAAAACTTGAAAGACCTTGCGGTTTTATGGACAAAAATCTCGGGTGATTTAAAAATTTTTGTTGTTCATAGTACTTTGCTCTTCATATGGAAAGTGTCGACTCGAATATTATTTAAATGTAATATTAATTGCTCTTAAACTCGAGCGATTCAGTCATATTTTATGACCAAATATGAATATTCTAAATTATAAAAAAATAATTTCGGAGTCGTAAACCCTGTATCCAAACATCCTCCATGTGTACGTTCGGTAGGTTGACCGAACTTCTTGTGAGCTCTTTGCCTAGGACAGTGAGAACGCACTAGATACATAATGTTAAGGCGATTGAAATTAAAAGAACTGCTGTGAGCTTGTGAACTACTGAAGGAACCGTTACAGAAATCGTTCGGTTTGGGAACGTTAAATCGTGCGAACATTTTAATTAGCACATAGGCCACCTCTCCTTGATTAATAATAGGTTACCTCCTCTCTTGTGAACTGGACCGTGGATTAGTAACAGTATCCTCAATACATCGTGATTTCCTCAACAGAAAGCAAACAGTAATGCAGGAGGGGCTAGATGATGATGTTTGATGTGTTAAAAATTTGTATGAAATTATAAAAATGATTTTTTTTTTTTTTTTTTTTTTTTTTTTATTTAATTCAATGATATTTACAACTATAATACATTATTATATCAAGTAAATGTGCAAAAATGTAGCATATGACATGAAAACACTTGTGGAGAAACTACCCATCGATAGCACTCCAATAAAGTTCTATAGTAGATGATCTCGAGGCCATCTTCTTTTCAGACGCCTCGGAGGGTTATCAGGAATAGTATGGGAAGCAAGCTGAGAGACTAGCGGATTCAAGTGCGTATGGAGCTTGTTATGGAAGGATAGGTATCTAGTTTGGGCCAAATCAGTAACATATGGGATATTAAGATCATGATGGATGAGTTTGTTTGTGACATAATAAGGAGCATTGAGGATTTTACGAAGGATTTTGGATTGCAAGGATTGGATACGAGATGAATTGGATGGTTTAGTAGAGCCCCAAAGCTCAACTCCGTATGCCCAAATAGGTCTGATGACTGTCATGTAAATAAGTCTTTTGTAATTAATTGGTAGCTTAGAGCGTTTGTCCAGTAAGTGTTGAAGTAGGCGAAAACGTCGAGCAGTTTCTTGTCTTTTCAGTCTTGTATGAGGATTCCAAGTGAGACGTTTATCCAGATGGAGTCCTAGGTAACGTATCTGTTCGACAGGGTTCAGTGGTACATTATTAAACGATACAGTAGGACAGGAATTCGTTGGTTTACGACGAAGGGTGAAGGTAATTTGATGGGATTTGTTAGGATTTATTTTAATCCTCCAATTTTGACACCATTCTTGTAGGTGTGAGATATGGGATTGAAGAGATTGGGATGCAACAAATGGATCCTTATTAACTGATAACACACATGTGTCATCAGCGTAAGTAGTGAGGACAGTGCTTGGATGGGTTGGGATGTCAGCTGTATATATCGTGTATAGGATGGGCCCCAGGATACTACCTTGAGGAACACCGGCAGACTGGGTGAAGAGGGAAGAGTAGGAACAATTATGGTTTACTTTAAAGGTTCTATTACTGAGGTAGGAACTGATAATAAGGAAGTAAGTTGAAGGTAAGAATTTACGGAGTTTGTACAGCAGTCCTGGATGCCAGACTCGATCAAAAGCCTGCTCTACATCGAGAAAAGCTCCCGTGCAGTACATTCCGCGCTCTAATGCAGATGAGACAACGTCCACCACACGATGGCATTGCTGGATGGTGGAGTGTGATGTTCGGAAACCAAATTGGTGATCTGGGATTATTTGATTGGATTCTATGATAGGATGAAGACGTTTCAGAATGAGTTTTTCAAGTATTTTCCCCATTATGGGCAAGAGAGATATAGGACGGTAAGAAGATGGGAGTTCTGGTGGTTTTTTAGGTTTTGGAATCATCTTAATTATGGATAATTTCCAGGAATCAGGAAAATATGTGGTGCGGAGTACGGCATTGTATATATATGTAAGGAGTAGGATCGCTTTCCGAGGAAGGCGTTTTAGAATCTGGGATGTGATTAGGTCGTGTCCAGGGGCTTTGTTGGCGGGTAATCTATGAATAATGTTTGATATTTCGGAAGGATGGAATGCTTTAGGAGGAGGGGACAACTGAAGAGGAATACTTAATTCTGCTCCAATGCATTCAGAGTGGGTTTGATTAAGGATATCTGGATGAGGGTTAAATGTTTTGAATAGGTGCTGGCCGAAAATTTGTGATTTTTCTTCATCAGATCTTGACCAGGTTTGGGATTCGGTTAAAAGTGGATGGTTGAATTTTTTATAGTTTAGGAGTTTTCTAGTTGTATTCCATAAGGATTTGTCAGTAGTACTGAGATTTTCTGTACGGTAATACAAATTTTGAATTTTGAATGTTCTGATCTCTGATTTTAATTTGTTGGTCAGTTTGGTATAATGACTCTTGTCCGATGGATATCTCGTGCGGTGCCACTTTGCTCTTGCCCGTCGTTTTTCTTTTAATAACTCGCGAATATGAAGTGGCCAGTTATTCTGTTGATAATGATTTTTACTGGGTAAAGTGTTATATTTTATATTGCCTTGTATTGCTTCTGTTAGTTTGTCTATTGCAGAATTGATGTCTCCTTTTGTTTTAAGTGGAATTTTGAGGTCTAAATTATTTTCTAGATTTGATCGGAATTCATCCCAGTCTACACGTCCTGTAATCAGTCTGGGAAGAGAGGGCTTAGGAATGGGAATCGAATGCACTTGAAGCAGAACTGGACTGTGGTCAGAGGAAAGGTCATCCAGGGATTTTATAGCAGTTTGATTGCGGGAAATCTGTGAGGAAACAAATATATCTAGAATATCTGGACGTTTTTTGAGGGATGTAGGCCAATAAGTAGGGTTTATGGGTGCGAGGATAGAGAAACTATTAGAGGTTGAAATTTGGGATAAGATGCTACCACGGGAATTGGATGTTCGACAACCCCATCGTTGATGTTTGGCGTTGTAATCTCCTCCGGCAATAAACCGCGGTCCGAAGGATTGGAATAAGGATTCGAGGATGTTATAAGAAAGGGGGATACCAGGAGGACAGTATACAGCTGAGAATGTTATATGGAAAGGACTAGTTGAAATGGTTACTGATGTTGATTGAATGGCGTCAGTTGGAGTAGAAGACCGGAGCTATGCCCCTGGACCTCGTCCTCAAGGAGGACGCCCTGAAATATGAAGTGAAGAGGCAGGGGCTGGCGGCGCTCCCGGAGGGACTCCGAGAGAGGATCGGCGAGACCCCTAATAGATGGAAGAAGATAGTGAGGGAGGACTCGATCGACGAGTGGAACGGACGGTGGGTGGGAAGCCAGAAGGGCTCAACCTTGAGGAAGTACTTCCCCACCGTCCGGTCGAGATTGTTAGCGACGTGGGTCCTCCCGGACTACTGGGTCTCGCAGATCCTTACAGGACACGGCGGGTTCCGGGGTAAGCTCAGTGAGCATAGGAGAGAAATCGACCCCCGGTGCCCCGCCTGTGGAGTCCCTGAGACTGCGGAGCACGTAGTGCTCACCTGCACCGCGATGGAAGGACACCGAGCCAGGCTGTCAAGAAAAACGGGGATCTTCGCCCTCGCCGAGGAGGACTTCCCCCGTTTGATGGAGAAGGACAATTACCCCTTCTTTAGGGAGTTCATCTACGGGTGGAAGGAAGTGGTCGGGCCTGCTCATTTCACGATTAGCAGGGTCCGGCCCCTCGGCGAGCCACCAGACGAGCCACCAGACGAGGAGCCAGACGGGGAACCACCCCCGGAGGAGAGGGATGGAGAGGAGGACCGGACGGATGCGGCGGACCAGGATGGCTGGACGGCATCCGGACGGATGCAGACATGCCAGGAGTCCTAAAGGTGCTGCCCCAACAGTAAGGTGCACATCCGTGCACCGGGCAGCACCACAGAAAGCTTAAATTGTTCCCATTTATTAAATGGTACCCCCCCGAAAGTTGTCATAATTGTTTTGGTTTTACGAATAAAGAATTAAAAAAAAAGAAAAGAGTTTTTCTGGCAGTGGCGGGCGTGCGTAAACCCAACGCATCAACCCGTCACTGCCGAAACCCGTATGCCAGCAATGGCAGGAAGGGCGAAAAAAAAAAAAAAAAAAAAAAAAAAAAAAAAGTTGGAGTAGAAGGAATAAGAGAATGTGGTATAGATTTATGGATAAGGATACAAGAACCGGCATGTGCTGTATCGTCAGGATGATCTGATCTGTAAGTGATATAGTCACGTATGTAAAAATATGATCGTTTTGTGAAGTGTGTTTCAGTCAATAGGGCGATGTCTATGTGATTGTTATGAAGAAATAAGTCCAGTTCGTCTCGATGGTTATGTAAGCCATTTGCATTCCACAGAATGATTGCTAGGGGCTTGTTGTTCATCGTGGGGTATTAAATGGTATTTCGGAAAGGAGTCGGGTTAGAAGGGAAATGAGTGGTTTGATGGTATTATTTAGGTCTAATAAGAAATTCGAAAGGATTGTGTTGATGTCTACTGGACTTTGATTGGGAACAGGATATTGCTCTGAAGGTTGAGGTGGAGGATTAGTGTGTCTTGGGAAGCTGGTTGGGAGTTGGACCCTTCTTAGGACACTGGAAGCTGCATCAACTTTCAATGGTGTTTGGGTTTGGAGGTTTTTCATGGAATAAGTTTGGGATGGAGTTGTCGGTTCACTCTGAGGCGGAAGCTTCACCCGTAGAGGTAGACGGTGAGAAGGGATGTCTTGGCGTGGAGGTAGTAGAGGTGGATGAGATTTGGGAACCATTGGCTGGGATTGGGAGGTTTGAGGCGCCTGTTGTCGGATCTGTTGATGTCGAGGCTGCTGCTTTCGGCTGATGGCTGAAAATGTCCTTTGTCCCTGTTGAGGAGGATTATTATCTGTTGAGGTCAACGGCTGCTGTTGGTTATTATGATGTTGATTCTCGTGTAGTTTTTCTATTTCTTCTTTGCTATTTTCATATTGACTTTTGGATGCTGCATGATGGGATCTTACCCTTTGAAGGTTTTTATGCACCACGCATCCTTTATAATTTGCTGGGTGGTCCTCACCGCATAGCACACACTTTGCAGGCGTTTCCCTAGTTTTCCTACATGTGTCTGTTGCATGTGCTCCAGCACATTTGACACATCTGGCCGGATAGTGACAATAGGCTTTTGTATGTCCTAGTGCTTGGCATCTTGTGCATTGCACAATTGTAGGTCTTTGCCTTGGCTCTTCAAAACGAACGACTGAATAGACCAGCCTAGTTATATCAAATATTTCAATATTACTTCTGGCTGGTTCCAGATCTACAAAAAATAACGGTAGCGGGAACTTTTCGACGGGATGTAGGACGACCGATATATTTCTGACGTTGTGGCCGATCTCTTCCAAGTCCCTTTTGATGGCGTCAGTAGGTGTGGTACTATGAAGACCTCTCAAAACAACTCTGTAGGCCTTATCTTCTTTTAGTTGGTAACAATGAAAATGATATTTTTTATCAGTGAGGTGATTAACCAATTTTTTGTAATTATCTTTTGTGGCTGTGTTAATTTTTATGTCTTTCACTCGAGAATAACATTTAAAATTGGTTGGGCCGATCAAGCTGGCTATTTCTTGACCGAAGGTCATGAAGTTTGAAACGTTTGAGACAAATATTGGAGGTGGAACAGGTTCGGAAATCTGAGAGGTTTCATGATGTTTAGGAGGCTCTGTGGGTACATTTTCGAGGGCTGCATATTGATTGCTGGTTGCAACGTTAACTAATTCTGTTTTGATGGCTGCAGATGTTTTACTGCGGGTATTTGGTGCTGAGCATGGCTTTGACGCCGATTTGTTTTTCTTTTTCTTTTTTTTATTTGGAGAGGTACCGGTAGACCCGGGGGCAGCATTTCGCTGCCGTTTTTCTAGTTGACGACGCTTGAGATATTGTGAATCAGTTTCACTGATTTCGGACATTGCTACATTGTCCTCCGATTCAGTACCTGATGAACGTTCTGAATCCATTTTAAAAGAAATAAGCTTATTCAAAATAAAATATTAAAACTGAAATAATAGAAAAATTATTTATAACAATAGATATAACAAAAAAGAAACATTTCAAAATCAATACTTAATACTAAACTATCTACACTAATATATATGTACAATTATATTTAAAAAAATAAAAATTAAAAAGGTCTCTACAAAAAAAAAATAATAATAATAATAATAAATTGTCTGGTAAATAGGCTACGTAAACATATAAGTTTCACCAAGCCCTAGACCTTGAGAAGGGGATCAAGATAACTCCCCACTCTTCTGGCAGGTGAACTACTGTACTTAGTACGTTCGCAATGTTAATAGTTAAATTGCTCACTCACCTCACTCACTGTAATTGTCATTGTGTACTGTTATCAATAATAGGACTGTCTACGAAATTTCACAATGAAACAATAACTAAAAGTTGATGAAAAAGGTCAGTAAACACAGAGCGCTGTTAAACGTGAACTGTATCGGCGGCCATGTTGTAACAACTCGTTAAAAATGATTTAAATCAAGGTTAATGTTGTTTAAAACCAATTCAGTAAACATTCTTTTAAGTGACGAAAATATTGTACAATTTAGAAAAAGAGCTTTTGCGAAATCGAAGGCGGGGCTGAAGAGGTGTGGTAGGGAGTTGTCAATGGTTACTAATATAATAATTTCTTATCGGTTATTCCTCTATCAATGTCCTTCTCACCTGCGCAGATTTCATTAAGTTATAATTATACCCTTACAATGTTTACTCACAATATTAAAACCTATTGTAATTATAGCCACGATGAGAGCAAAGGGGGAGTGAAGCGAGCTAGGAAGTGGAGGAATTACTTGTCTCTCCAGTGCGCATCCGAGTGCGAAGAGACTTCTACTTGAAATTGTCAGACTATAGATATATATGTGATATAGACAGTTTTAACTAATAACTAATAATTTATCAACAATTCTAAATAACGAATAAAAAAAAAAAATTAGATTGCTAGGGAACTAAGAGATACCATAACACAATAAGGACATTTCCCGACTATCTTTCATGTTAGCATTTCATATTTTTTAACGCGAGAATGGATTTTTATTGTTCAAACAATTTTATGACGCGGACGGCAGATTAAAATGAAAGCTAGTGTAAAAATGTCTCGACTATTCTTTCGCTTCGTTAACTGTCGGTAACGAGTGAATGAATTTCAGCCGTTTGTAAATTTTACGACTGTTTAGAGATAAGAAAAAAGGAAACTAATGTGGAAATTTTTAAGGCTTTAAATAATGGAAGTAAAAATTTAAAATACTGGGATAAAAACTTGAAAGACCTTGCGGTTTTATGGACAAAAATCTCGGCTGATTTAAACAATGGTCTTTCAGCTCATATCATACGGTATATATCATTTTATATTGATCTGTCCAACGAGGTAAATAATAAATAGTAAAATGTTTTTTTAGTTATTTATGATGGTAATAAATATTTATTTATTACCATCATAAAATCATTTAAGTTAGTTTCTATTTAAACATTCCAAAAATCATTTTAACTGCTAAAATTCGATACAATTCTTCATGATATACAAGATTTATAGACATAGAGAGCATTCTGGAAGATTTTGAGGAAGAAAAACCTTAAATGGTACGGGCATTTGAAAAGAATGCCTGAAACCAATGGAAAATTAGATGAACAAGAAGACGAGGAAGACAAGGTCCATTCTGGCCTACGGGAAGAATGGACCTTAGATTGGACATCATGGAAGGAAGCCACCCAATCACTAGGTTAAGGACACCCCATTTTAGAGGAAACTCCTGTCAAAAAAAATATCATCGAATAATTATCAATGTAAATTATAACAGTAACATTTAAAAATTTATATAACAGCAATGATTCAGACCACCTTTACGGAATAACGGTTAAATAAAATATAATCCACTCTAAAATGGCATCAAACGACTAAAAATATATCAGTTATTCGTTATACAAAATTATTTGGATAATATTGGTACTCAATTTAATAAGCTGAATTTAAGTATTCAAAGTGTTCTAGTCCAACTGATTCACGTGCAATTCTTCAAGTGTACAAGAGATTTTTCATTGAGATAACAAGTGATAAACATTATAATTTTATTTTAATAAGACCGTATAATATTCAGAAATATAATATGTTAAATAGCTTGAAAGTAGAAAATAGGGTACATAAATAATGTTAATATTATATATGAAAGAAATCCAGGCATTCAGCTACTTCTGTTCAATTTTCCTTCAGGAGAATGCAGGAAAATTGTATCACCTGGAACTGTAGAACTGGGAAAACATTCCTTAATACTTGGGTTCATTTATACACTAAATAATATAATAAGAAACTTAGGGAATAGTGAACAAGTGAAGCCAAACCACACACTGAATTGAACGTGGACGAAAAAAGGAAATAACAGAGCCATATCTCTCGAAAACACAAACAAGGAAGTATGTTTTCTGCCCTCTTATTGGATGGCCCAGAAAACATATAGGCCATCCAAACCCTGGATCATCCAATAGGAGAGCAGAAAAGACATAGGTGTCCCAGGGCTGTTTCAGCTTATATCATACGGAATATATCATTTTATATATGGTCTCTCCAATGAGGTAAATAATAAATATTAATATGTTTATTTTGATTTTTTAGTTATTTATGATGGTAATAAATATTTATTTATTATACCGAATGGTATATTATTTTTGGCTACTTAACTTCTCTTTTTCACGGTAAAAACCAATAATTTAAAAAACTCTTATAGATTTTATTATTTCTTTATTTTTATGTTTGTTTATTCATTTAAAATCACTTTACGCTGGTAAGGCTAATCGGACGATGCTACAGTGGTAGTTCAAATTTCTTATCCAGGTATATTAGGGTACGGATCTTCGACAAGTACCTATCACAATACAGGCCGGAACTCCCCATTTTACCTTCCTTCCGAAGGACGGCATAAGTATGGATTGTTTACTTCCTTCAAAAAAATCCTAAAGCCAACTGTTGGGGCGTGAACCTTTATTTACTTTCATTGACATTGGTATTAACAGCAACTAATGCGTGTTATGTATCCTTCTGACCAGCTATGTTTTCTCTTTCAACTACACTGTTTTATCAATTCAAAGGTAGCCTCATCCTAGAATAAAACTATTTAGAGTTTTCCTCTTTTTATATACGTAACATCTTGAATACAAAACATATTTTTCTATGATATCAACTCCATTCCATAAAATAAATATACATTAGAATAGACAGAGAAGAAAAATTACTGTGTGCTCAATACATCTTACGAAATAAAGGCGCTCCATAAAATATCGAATTTATTTGAAGGATAAAAAGAAACATCTGAGGAACTGTTCACAAAGTCAAGAAATTTAGGACGGAAACGATGATATTTTAATCTGTATTAGATGTATCTAATACACTTGAAATCGATGACTGGACGCTCAATGCTTGCAAACAGTTCAAGTACCTCGGATGCTGGCTCTCTTCTGGAGGATGTAGTGAGGGTGACATCGAACATAAAGTAAACATGGGAAAAAAAATAATAAGTACGATAAATTCCACCCTATGGAGTAAGGAAATAAGATTAGAAACTAAAAAGAAGATCTACCGTAGAGCGTAGCCACTTACGGATCAGAGGTTTGGACAATCACGAAAAAGGCGGAGAATAAGTTGCTTTCCATGGAAATGGATTTCTGGAGAAGAAGCTGTGGTACATCGAAAACCAAGCGGGTCACAAACGCAGCAATCAGAGACAAGGTCGGATGTCAAAAGAACATCCTTCACCAAATCGGAACTAAAAGGTTAAAGTGGTATGGCCACTTAATGCGGATGGACGAAAACCGCTGGCCAAAGAAAATTCAAAACAATATACCACCTGATATAAGAAAGCGTGGAAGACCGAAGAAAAAATGGATGGAGGATGTAGAGGACTGCATGGCAGCCTGAGGCCTCCGGAAGGGGGATTGGATGGACAGAGAGCAGTGGCTTTTGGCTATTGGGGATATGACTCCTTAAGTAGTGAAAAACCCAGAAAAAAAAAATTAGATGTATCTAAAAAATAATGAAAAACGATAATAATAAAATAAAATAAATTCTATTTAAATAAATAAATAAAATAAAGAAAGCCCACTCACTTATTATAGTGAAGAAATAGTCAGTTTTAACTTTTACCCAATATTATAACAGAATCCTAAACGAATGTGAAACTTAAGAAAGTGATGGCAGGATGCCAGTTCTTTTGATATCACTCAACCTCTCGTCACAAGAACTGACGGGCAGTACACTGAGTCGAGTCAATATTATCATTTTCTTTTCAGTTCTTGTCCTCAATAAAATGAAAATAGTAAACAGAAGTCGGTATTTTGTGGAAACGAAAAATAATAGAAGTTGAGCTAAATAAAGAATATAAATAACAAGGATATATACGTCCAGCCCAAAAAAAGATTATAGAAAATTCTATGGAACTATCCATTAGCGTCAATAGAAGTTTCAATCTCTTTTTGGTTTTTATACTGTAACCTGTAAACACTGCATTCATACAAAAGGTTATACCTTGATGTTTGATGGTCGACTATATGTTGGAATAAATAATAATGGTACTATCAACATAGCTTAATTATTCTTTAACGTTTCGGCCTAATGTTTTGGGGCTGAACGTCACCAACATCAGGGCTCAAATTCATTAAAGTATTAATTATTAATTAATTCAGAGGTCCATAGGTTCACAGAAAAAAATAAGACAAATAATAAAAAGTTAAGTAATACTAGAAAAGAAAAAAACGTATGTATAATGTTAAGATTACAGGTAACTTTTACTTAAGGATAATAATAATATTTATTTTATTACCAGTAAGAAATAACGGATTTAAAATAGATTGCCTTGCATTTGTGGATGATTTTTTTTCCCGACCTAACAAATCCTTGCACCTAGACAAATTGAGACACCCAAGGAGATAGCAGAGAAAGCAGGAATGGAAATCTCCTTTGAGAAAACAGAGTATATGAATTTGGACAAATGTAATCTAGATTAAGAAATCAAAACCATATATGGTCCCATTACAAGGAGATGTAAATTTAAATATTGTAGTGAAATTTCGACCCCAAATGCTACAAAGAAAACAACCATTAATACAAGTCCAATTATCTATCTCCACTATTGCAGTAAAGTCAGAGAGAAGAAACATTAGCGAGCAAGAAAACTGATGAAAATAAGAAACGGGGAAGGGAAAAAATAAAAACGGAAAATTCCCAAGAAAATGCCTGAAGATCGAAGAAATTTTAACTAACAGTTTACAGTACAGTTTTTAAATATTTATATCTTCTCTTCATCTTTCTCCATCTCCTTTCTTCACACCTATTTCTCCTATCATCACTTTAGGATCCATCATAGTTTTAATCGAAGAGTTCATGTTTATTGAGCATCATAATTATTTGTAATATATCTCCATTCTCAAACTGATATTTTATATCTCTCATTCTATAGTTTCTTCTATACTTACATCATATTTTTATATTAATATAACTTCATTGCTATTGTATACTTTTATATAACATCTGATACATATATTTTAAATTTTATATTTATATTTTACTTCTCTGCCTGTCATACATGAGATTCCTATTCTTTACTTTCTACAACACTCTTCTGTATTTATTCTTTGGCATCATATTTTTTATCTATTTTCTTTCATTTTACTTATGTAACTCCCCAGGAGTCTATTTTCATACAATTTTTTTTTCCTACAATACAATTCTATCTTTCTTAAACTAAGTTATCCATACTTATATATCTCACTCATTATATTTATATCTTTTTCATTTTATAATTTTCAGTTTAACTTGATTTCTCTCTTTCTATTTTGTTTGCATTATCACCTTTCTATACATCTATTATGTAATCATCTTTATTCAAATAACCTATCATAATAATTCCTTCATTTTTTTCGCTCAATTTTTCTATATCTTTATATTATTATTATAATTTGATTTGATTTTATTACATTCTTGGTACTGTTATGTATTTTTATAGTCATTTTTGTTTTTGTCTGTTTTTTCTCATAGCCCTGAAGATGACCGAAACGTTGGCACACATAAAATATAATAAGTTTCCACTTATTTATTGTGTAAATTTTTTACTGCACACCTAACTATTTCCATCCTAAATTTTAACTAAGATAAGACCAAGAATTCTATCTTAAATTAAAGGTTTTCAGTTATTATAAGAAGGAGGAGTAAAGAAAGGACATAAAGACTAACAAAATTTTCAAGCTTCAAGAGAAATGGAATGTACAAGCACTAGTCTTTTCAGGAGGCTTTAAGATAGGTTGCAGGTGTGAAGGATCTCTCGAGAAGAGACTTGCAGAAGAGCGATCGACAAGGAGTAAAGAGGATGAAAGATATGAACACCTTGAGGAAGAAAACTTTAAGGGATATCTGCATCAAATAATAATAAATATTAAAAGTGAAAAAAATAAAATACTACTGAGAAATAAAAGGAAATGTTTTAGCATTTACACAATAATATTACCTGACTGCTCTCTATTGTTTTTTGTTTTTCGAGCTTTACCAAACCTATTTTTCCCCTATTCATTATTACCTTGTTTCTCACCTTCATTTCTACCTGTAAGTTAATTTTAGTCTTGATAATGACCTACAAATTTGGGCAGAAACGTATTTAGTTGTTCAGAGTAATAAATTTAAAATGATTTAAACCTGAATATTTCATATTATATTATGCTTTATCTTCCAACACACCCGTAATTATTATTTTTTCATGGAGAAAATCAAGTAAGAACATTGAATTGAAAGTAAATACTTGGCAATCTTTGACTCCTTACGTAGAAGGGTAAATGCGGTGAGTTCCGATACCTTTTGCTTCAATTATGTCACTTCAGTGCAACTTTTTATGCAGTTGCATAAACATGGAAACGTTCCTCCGACTGGACCAAGTCCTGGTCACCGGGTTTATGTAAATCGTTAACGACAAGTCCTTCGTTCTTCGCCGGATTACGTAATGAAGGACGATCCTGTAACGAGCGTGATAGAACTCACGTCGATAAGGAGAAACTGGAGTACACGGCTCAAGGCAGTGGTAGGGAAATCACTATGAAATTTCCTTTTCAATTCCCCGATTAATAGAAAAAATTGATCGGGAAAGCGGAGACATTCCTTTCTTTTATTGAACTCGAAACCATTTGTCAGGGGCCGAGTTACGAAAGGGTTCTTATTTTGCATAAAATATGGCGGTGTCTTGTTACACGGCAGGATTCCTATGGTCGCCGATTTAGAGGGCTTCGCATAGTCCTGCTTTAAGTCGCCCTTCCTCTGCGACCGCAACTCAGCGCAGGATCAATCTTGATGACGGGGCAATTCGATATGAAAGGTCTCTCGCCCTGTTGGCGGGAGGAATTTAGTCATATAACTTGGCAAAAACATAATTATTTTTTATAGTTTATTTGTCAAGATTATGTAAATTTTAAATCCAATGAGGGAGGAAACGCATGATACTTTTCGGTTTCAGCATAACTTGGCCTTTCTTGTATCATCTGTTCTACATGGATATGAAACGTGAACACTAATTTTGAACGACGAACAACATGTTAAGGAACTCATAAATTAAGTATTATGTACGAATAACGCATAATAGCTACCACAAAAATCGCCACCGTTTCTTTTTCTTTCAAAAATGTATACCTTGCCATTCATTAATAACGACAATTTTAATATTAAAAAATACATTTTAATTGAGAAAAAAATATTTTGTCGACTCTAATGGCCTCTACAGGCTCGTTGGAGAAAATGCCTCGTTGAAACGTCTGAAGGAAAGAGATGAGAAGAAGCTGTTGAAATAATAGGCACTCACAATAATCAGACCAATTTCAGGCAAACGTAATGGCGACGATTACTTTGAATGCACGAAGGCAGGATCAGGTAATTCTACCGTAATGAGATGCTGAGGAAGCACAACAAAAGAGGTATAGGCAGATCAGCTGTCCGCTGCTAAGCAACGCAGGCTAAGCGTTCATTCTCTTACTGCGGATATCGATTCAGTGTAGTGACAAATAAAAAATCGATATTTATTGCGATAAGCAATTAAAGGGCGATATATCGATATTTCGAACCTCAATAGCTCAGAAAGGTAAATAAATAATAAAAGATATTCATTTAAACGTCATTTTAAATAATATTTGATTTTTTTCTAATTAGCGATATATGAATAAAATTGATTACTCTTTATTCTTATTCATAATTATTCTTGCACTCTTTGGCTTTGAATGGAGTTAATATAGCTAAACCAATATTAACAAAGAACAAAAATTAATTTCCTCTATAATATTTAGACGATTTAGACAAAAACTATATAATAACTATATATATAAAATAATACCAGTACAATTATATATATACATATAAATTCGTTAATTAATCCATCTCTAATATTATTAATTGTTTAATAAATAATAACAAGCTAATTAAAAAATAATCATAACTATATATAATCTTTCGTCCAGGAACGCTTTAGAACCTTAGTCGAAAAAAAAAGCGGGTCTAGTATCGATAAAATTTGAATAATTATTCTATGGACAAGACGTTAGGAAGGTAATCACTCAACGCCTATCTCTACTCTATTGGGCGATACAACGTAACCGTCTCTGATAATAATATTGATAACCACTTCCTGTAGGAGCCTTAGTATATTATTTCATATATTACCGCCTATTTTCAAGTCACGGAAGAAAACAAAAATCAAGAGAATATTTATTTTGTTGATTTACTGATTACAAAACAGATTACACGTTTCTTCTATACTTACAAATAGCCGAACGATGGGAGTTTTAATTATCTTGTTACCCGCCATTTTGAAAAGAACAAGCAAATGTAATGATAAGTCCGGAGGGTCGTCCTGGGGTGATCTAAGAAGGTTGCGAAATAGAGATAGATTTTTTCCCTCGATATTAGGATTATACTTATTATGAATCGTAAAACCTCAATTTTTTTGGGCGGTCAGATTTTTGGTTTCTTGATCAATAAAAAGATTCATTATAGAAAATATTAAACCAATAAGGTAGAAGAAAATAAACCAAACTTAAACAAACCATATTTTCTTCAATTTTAACTAAGATATCTGGGTTAGATGTTCAGGTACAAGTGCAAGATCTGCAAGAAGGAACATCAAATGGAGCATAGGTTATGGAGAAAGAAACCCTATATCATCAGAATAGAAAGTTAGTTATATCATCACTATATTCAAATATACTGTAATAAATTTTAATATAGTAATCATTATTATAATTTTAAATTTGGGTATCATAAATTTACATTTTTCATAAAAGAAATAAATTAAATATACAACAAACAAAAAACAATGGGTTTGAACAACCAAATGAACTAAAGGTGTTGTGTACTCGCGTTACTAAAAATTATGGTCAGTTTTTCTATTGCTGCGAAAATATCGATAAATACATTATTAAGAATGTTCAAATACATCAAATTAGTACCCCGATACATAAATGAAAAAGATCGATTTTATAAAATAGAGGGTTTTTCATTGAGGGAAGGCATAATATAAAACCGTAACCCTTAAATTAATTACCTTTCCGGTATTTAAGAGGCTTACGTGCTTTGTTTTATGAATTTTTCCAATTAGATTCTGGAATATAGAATATAGAATATCTTTTTGAATTTTTTGGTAATTTTTATAGATATATTTATTTTCTTTATATTTTTATTTATAACCATATATTATAATTATAAGTATAATAATAATAATAATAATAATTTATTATAAGTATAATAATAAAGGGTCAAAAGACGACCAAAATATTTAGAATACTAGAACATCCATTCCCTGGGCATTTCAAGTTAAGAAAGTTTTGGCCAAAGCTAATTTCGGAAACATTGATATTGTAATGATGATGCAGGCAGAAATAAGATAAAAAGTGGACAGAAAAGATTAGGAAAGCCTTTGGGGAGAGGATGATAAGAAGAACCTTAAGAAAGATTGAAATCGCTTGTTTATCAATTTCCATTTCGGGACGAGAAACATTCACTAAAAATAACAATACGAAATTCCTCACAACCAGGTTGATACTTTGCTTATCCTAAAGGAAGAAAAATTGTGTGAATATACTTGAAATAAGAGTACTGGCAGATGATAACCTCCACATGGAAAAAATAAGAAAATATTGTGTCCTGGCAGAGGAGTTGAAGCAATTATATAAGGTTCATAAAGCAAAAATTTTGCCGTTGGCCATATCCACGAAAGGACTGATACCGGAAATGACGGCGAAGAGCATAAAAGAGTTGGACCTAAATTATAAAATACTAAAACAAATGCAGAAAAGTAAGAACTGCGAGTATCGTATCATAAAAAATCAATTTTTCAAGCCTCACCCTTGACTTATGTCGGGTAGATGCTTTCTCCGATAGAAGTAAAGAAAAAGAATATTATAATAATTAATAATCCTCATAAGAATAAAACACCATTTAATCTACTTTTGAGATACGATGATAGAGCAGAACTTGGTGAGACAGAATTCGTTACAGGAAGTCATTCCATCTCTTGCGTGATAGTTGTCGTTCCGTGTCTTACTGAAAAGAACAAATGGACAATTAGAACGACAATGGCCGCAGAACATCAAAGGGCAGTAAATGCACCTCAGCGATTATGGCGTAATGACTATTGTCTAAGAAGTAGCAGAGAGTGATAATGAGAAAGAGTAAATAATTATATACAGTGATGATGCGACCGAGACTGGATCGTGAGGAGGCAATCAGTCGTCGTGTTCACACGGGCTTCCAGTTCCTGATGATGGCCTAACGGGTTTGGAAGGCGGGGTCTTCATCTCCTGAAGAACCTGAAGATAGGATGACCACGGCAGGGAGAAAGGTCAGAGGTGAAGGCTGAGTCTTGGCCATTCACTGGTCTACAGTGAGCGTGGGATATATATATTGTGCCCGCATTATTCTATTCAACAAAATGAATCTGGAATTTATCTAACAATTATTCTATTAATTTTTTGAAATTGCAATTGCTATTAGTTTTGAGATCCTCATTCCACATCAACGAATTGAAAAAAAAAAGGCTAATACCATTGACCCTCTGGGATCTCAAGACCTTCCTGGGGGTCAATTCATGACTGCTAAAATATTAAAATACATAATACAAGAACATACTGATCTTCCAATCACATATATATATATATATATATATATATATATATATATATAAGCTTTCTTTATAAATTATGGCGCCCAGAAAGAATTTCAAGATTGAATCCCCCCCTGAATTTCCGGAATCAGGGAAGCACAGGAGAAAATTTTCCTGGGAGGAAGAATATAGAGGGAACAAAATATTGACAGATTAATAAAAAAGCCTTAGCGAATCCGACATAAACAAAATCCGCCTAACCTAAATCGGGAAGTTAGACCATAAAATAGTCTCTCTATCTTATTCATTGTCTATTAATTTGTAGTTAAATTAAAAAGAAAAAAAATTAAATAAACAGACAGAAAGATAAACAGAATCTCATTTCCATTATTGAAAGCATATGGACTAAAGATATAGTGCTCAAGGAAAAAAGCTACTTTTCAATGAGATGGAATATTGGACGAGAGCTGCTAGGGAATATCCAGGCTAGGAAGGAAGAATGCCGAAATTAGAGAGCAAATGCAAACCCAACAAACGTCCTCCAAAATAAAGAGAAAAAGTTATTTGATTGGTATGGTTATCCCAGAAGAATAAATGAGAAAAATAATTGGTCAATTTAATTTTCAATTGGAATGCTGAAGGGAGGAAACCGCGAGGAAGACCACGAGAAATGTAGGTAAAAGGAGTTGAGTAAAGCAAGTACAGTCCTGGTCTGAGAGGGGAAGCTGGAAACAAAAGGAAAAAGGGAAAAAAAGGGAATTTTTGGATGAATGAAACCTCATTCTGAGATTAAAGAAAAGTTAAAAAGAAATATCTCTTTTTTTTAAATATATATAAGTGAATAAATACAATGAAATTGCAAAATGAACTGACATTAAATAACTTTTTTAAAGAAGAAAGGAAGATGATAAAAAATTATGTGGCAAAATTAAAAGTCTTAGTGAAAAAGTCTGACATCCTCCTGTTGCCTATATTTTTTCAGAATTAGAGACCATTTATATATATATATATATATATATATATATATATTTTTTTTTTTTTTAATTATTTTATTGAATTGTACAACTGTAATATACATCTAGTACAAATGCTGTATGAATAAATAAATACATGAAAGGACATGTAGAGGCACTACCCATTGGCAGCACTCTAATTACATTTCTATTATAGAAGGTCCCGAGGCCATCTTCTCTTCATCGTCGTGAAAATTTGATCTATCATTGGGTTTGGGTGTCAGTGTAATTTAAGTTGAAAGCAATAATGTTTCTTTTAATTAAATTTTTTTTAATTTTAATACATTTCCCTCTCCCCGTTACCTTGGTATATCGTCACTATCAGCTAGCAATACAGGCCTGCTCGTTAAGGCACGCCCAACTCCGCTGGAAACTTCCGGGATTATAAAGTTGCTAAGCCGTAGGCGGCGGGGCATCCAAATGGGTGGCGAACCATTAACAATTTTATTTTAATTATAACGAAGGCCGTAACAAATTATACCTCTCCAAGCTCAAGCCCATTAATATTAAAAATAATTGAAAAACAGCTGATTCTAAAATCTAATAATGGACATGATATTATTATTTTTTAAATTTTACGGCTGTATTATAATACAAGAAGTAAATAAAAGGAATGATACATAATGGAACGAGCTAAAGCCATGTTGAGGAAGAGCCCACTGGGAGTGCTCGAAAAACAAATTCAACTTAGAAGGTCACGACAATCTTCTTATCATCCTCGGAGGATTACTGGGAATCGAAGATGTTCCCAGGGTTGAAGCTAGGGTGTTTGAGAGGGTTCGGGCCAAATCCACAACTAACGGGATGTTCAGGTCAGTATGGATGTCTTAATTCGGAGCAATTTTGGGTGGTAAGGATTGGATACCAGAGGAATTTAATGGTTTAGTGAAACATCATAATCCGTAATTTCAAATGGGTATTATAATAGTCATATATTTGAGTCTTTTGTAATTAATTCGGAGCTTAGAACACTAATCCAGTAGCTATTGAAGTAGCCTGAAACGGCGATCAGTTTCTTATCGTTTCAGTCTTGCATGAGGATTCCAAGATGTACTCCTAAGTATCGGATCTATTGTACAGGAAACAGAGAATAAACAAAGGATATTGGAGGACAGGTAGCCGTTGGCATTATTAATTGACTATTTCAATAACAGCTGAGTTGATACGATATTGTTTTATGTAATTAATTAATGTTTTAACATCCTTGAAAACAATTAAGTAAGTATAATAATAATAAATTATTCTTTTTTTTAAATATTCATCCCTGAATCGATTTTGATTATTTTCGTCGTGGCTTTTCTTCGTATTTCGCAAACCTTAGTCGATGATTATTCATAATCCAATAAAGGGCATTATATAATACATTCCATATTTTCTTGTTTTATTTCGGTATTAATAATAACAAGATGTAATTATTTACTCGAGCTAAATATCTGTTGTCTCAATCGACATTTCGGAGATTTTAAAGTGGCGATACAATAAATTATGGTAGAAGGGAAATTATAAATTCAAATGAGTTGTTAAGTGGTTCCTCGTGGCATTAGATGGCGGTAGTGAGGGACAATGCTCGCTAACCCACGCACCTTCGTGCTATAAAGGCTTATTAATTCAGGTTCTGATCAGAGACCATTAATGTGTACCTTTTTTTTATTTCTTTTTAAATTTTTTTTTTCAGTAACAATCTACAGGATTATTAAATTGTTTTCACTCTTTAACTTTTTAATTAGAGTTTTTCTACACTGAA
Source organism: Troilus luridus (assembly GCA_964056705.1). Taxonomy (NCBI): domain Eukaryota; kingdom Metazoa; phylum Arthropoda; class Insecta; order Hemiptera; family Pentatomidae; genus Troilus; species Troilus luridus. The sequence goes on from OZ057413.1 coordinate 124,559,957, forward strand.
ATAAATCAAGCGTGTAGGAAGTGCATACGGAAATGTTTATTGCTTGTAAGAAAGGCGACTTTTACTAATCAATATTTTATCAGTTGTGCTCATTGGGAGGAACAGTTCATTACAGGAAGTAGTACATTTTATGATAATTTTTTCATTGGCATTGAATACTAAGATAGCGAGGTAGCTATGGTGAAGTTCTAATTTAGCAGAGGCGGATACTTTTTTTTATTCTGTTGAGAGCCAAGGACAGGACTTGTAGGCTCTGCGAACCCTCCTGGAGCTCACCCAACGTCTATAAACTGGGTACCTTTCATTGGGGGAAACCTGCCGGTTGAGCGTGGTCTCAGTTTAATCACCGCCGATAAAATTGGTTGTCTGGGAAATAGTACAGCCTCTATTAATTACTGAACCCAAGACCCCTCATAGGTTGTAGCGTTACATGTAAAAGGTTAAAGGTATTGGATAATAAAAGAGTACGCATGTTTTTAAAAAAAAATTGCGACTAAGCCCGTGAAGGGTTCAGAACATAGGAAGGACTAAAAAAATTTGTTATGGCAAAAACTGAAAAATTAATGTTGTGATGAAAAAAAAATCACGCAAAATATATACAATACAGTACATGGGACCATCACTAATAAGATAAACATCTATATTATTATAGCTAATCCATACCCAGGGAAGGTCATGGAGACAGTATACGAACTAAGTCAACTCAAAGCCAACGGTTGAGCTGGGTAAGTGATTCTGCCGAGATCACGCTCAACTGGCATGGGGCAGGTTTTCCCTCTTAATGAAGGGACCCAACGTATAGAGGCTGGATGAGCCCCAGGGATCATCAGATCCCACAGGGTCATTCAACGGTTGTTAACAGAATTGTTAACTGACATAATCTGTCTCGGGATCTGCAGCTCAGGAACTCTGTTTTACATTAAGCTACTCGGGTTTCTTACCATACAAAATATTTATGTAAAATACAACTGGCTTATCTTGTAACTTCTATGGCTTTTACAGTGTACCTACATAAATTAAACTTATAATTACTTAAATTTTATATTGATAAAAGACCCCAGTACAGGCTGTATTATTTACTTCATCAGAACTGGACCGAGATAGACGGGGAGCTCCAACATCGATCTGTAGAGGATGGAGAGGAGACAGGGAGTTAATTGGCCCGGATCCAACTAACGAAGGATAGGGACATGGTTAATTAGCTTCCGAAAGATAAGACTGCGTCGAGACTAAATGGTAATTCGCCTCGGCCATCTTGTTTCACTTCTATCAGCGGTTAATTCGCTAACAGCTGTTTGTTAAGAGCTAAGAGGTTAGCGGTAGTGCAAATGGGGTCGCTCTCAGTTTGATCCGACCGGGTTAGCATTGCGCGAAGGAATTCCGATCTATAAGCTTGTTCAATGCATGCATTTTTTATTATTTTTTTTGCTATAAACAAACATTTAATTATTTTCTGCTGATATCTGGTCAACTAATCCCGAGTTTGCCACCGGCTGTGGTAGATAAATATTTTATTCTGATAACAGCCATAGATAGAACCTTTGAGAACTACAGAAGCTCCAAGAGATCAACCAGGCTCAATAAAGTGGGTACCCTTAACGAAGGGAAAAAAACCTGGGTGTTCAGCGAAGCCGTCCAATGCACCTCCTTGCAAAACCATAGTTTAAACAGAGTTTGATAGGAATTATTGCACGTAGTTAACGTAAGATTAAAAAAAGACGAAACAATAAGACTTTTTCCCTGTATTTGGTGTTTTTGTTTGGGAAGTATTTTTAAAAAAATCATGTGCATACGGGCGTGTGTTTAAGTATTTTTCGATTTCCGCTAAAAGATATAAAAAGTCTTATCCACCAAAACTTCGTCCTTTATATCGGCGGTGTATTTTTTAGATATTAATAATTAGATAGCTTAAAGGAAATAAAAATTTGTTCAAGTTTTAATGAACATTTCTGAAGTTATCAGTCATTATATCTTTGTATTCAGTGAAAAAAAGGCTAAAGTATCTGCAATACTAGATGATTAATTAAAATTTGGTAATGTTGACTCAGCAAATATCCCGTTTAGTAATATAAAAAAACTTAATCAATTAAAAGAAATAATTAAGGTTTCAATACTGCCCTGAAATCGTTTATCACTCAATCTCTAAATGCACAAAAAACAAAAAAACGGGAATAATTGAAAACCGCTGATGAAACCTGATTAAACGAGTTGTAAAAGTAATTGGATTTAAATTAAATATTGAGGCATTGCCAAAAAAATTATTTGAATTTCTAACTTTATGTTTTGCTAGTAATAATAATGATAGATCCTACCGTACTATGGAAACTTATAGTAAAATAGAAGATAAAAATGGATTCACCATTTTGCAGCTAGATATAAAACATGGGACACGCCGCCCATCCTGAGATGTCAGACGCAGTGGCACTCGAGAAGGATATGGACCATAAAGAGGACCGACAATGTGCCACGCCAAGGAAAATACTTGGCCTGCTCAGCAAACCTTGTAGCACATATCTCCCCTCAAACAGAGCGCGTATAAAAATGTGCTGGAAGTAGAGTTTCGCTTTCTTTTTCGGTATTTTATTCATACAAAAAAATAAATTTTTCCCAGATGTATGATACATAGCTTTAACTTAATATGTAGGCAGACTTTTTTAGTTATCGGTTAATCTCAAGTGTCTATTCTGGATTTGTACCACTAAACCTTTTGAAAGGCTTACATCGTGTATTAAATCTCAAGAATATCTACCATATCAATTACGGTAGAACAATTTTTAAAATTATTGCCAATCTTTTATTGGCACCAATCATGTTTATTTATTTTTCTCCTTAAAGAGAATAAAGACCTTCAATAACAATAAACATACCTAATTTCCGCTTAATTGTCTTTATGAGTTCAAACTGGTCATTTCACTGCCCAGGAAGCTAGTCAATCTTAGGCAATTTTAGGGAAAGAAACATTCTAGCTTGGTTTCAAAAATGTTCTTCTGAAACTATGGCCCTAGAAAATCAATCAAGAATTGTTTCAAACGGGAACAACTTTTAGACGTAAAATATTGGGAAATCGTTGAAGATAATTGGAAGTAGGCACCATTATTATATTGAATATTGAAGGAATCGATTCCTTAATTCATACGAGATTTTACAACATAAAAAATATAAAAATAATTGCTTTTCAAAGTTTTATCGGAATATCTAATAATTACAAATAAAAACAATTACAACAAAAATTATTAATAGAATAATTGGACAAGGAAAATAATGTAACATGATCTTTGAAGTTAATAAGAATCACATAACCTACTAAGACAGTGTTGTTCCATGGGAGGTTTGTTGTTCCAAATTAAGAAGAGCTAAAACGATTTACAAAGTTCAACAATCGGTCTGTCATTTAGAGGTGTAATAATTAGCAACCATAAAAAATATAAATGACCTAGACATTTAAGACCTGTTAACGCGTTGATAGTTGTCGCTATTAAGGTCGAGGTATTGCTACGGCATTTGGCGTGATAGTATTTGCTGCGGCAGTAACTGCTACTTGAAATGTAACAGTTACCTATCTTATTAACTTCGTAGGTTTCGATTATTTCTGAACTCGATATCATCCAATAGTAGGATATACATACAATGAGAAGGGTGACTTGTTTCCCCTTCAAATTAGTTTTTATGATGGCCAACATACAGTCAGTCTACAGTTTGGTGCTATACATCCACCATTCTCTAACTATCACAAGGCATACTGTCAGTATGTAGAGAAGCGTATTACATCACTGCCACACTATCTTGCAATCGTGACAGTAATTTTATGAAAGTAAACTTTTACTGACAAATCGATGATTCATGATGACTGTTCAACAGTTCTTTATTAATTAATTACATAAAATTGCTTCCTAGCTTTGATCCATTATTTGAGTTTAATAATCAATAAACTCTAACAGCTTCATTAAGTTTTAATTACACTGAAACAGCTCCGATGACTTATGTACAATTTTGTTCACAGAGAGTGAGGGAAGCGGAATCGTGTCTTTCATGTAGTTTTTGTTTAGATTCTTTTAGAAAAACAATGGAATAGATTTAAATATATTTATAAAATGAAAAATATAATAATTATCAAAAATTCCCTTTTCGTGAGTGCAGCAATCAACATAAATTAAATTGGAACACTTTTTTTTTTGCAACAAAAGAAAAAGCGTTATAGGCTCCCTGTCAATAATAAGGCTTAACCTATCACGATATGGAATGTAACTGCCAAGAATAACTGGTGTTATGTAACCGGTTACTCGAAGGAGGCTGGTAACAAAGCGACATGTGAGAGTTACATCACAAAACTACCTTTTGAAACGAGTGCAGATTAACTCAACACTAAATTTACAGGTGATTTTGACATTATAGGATACTTTGGGAGCTAAACAGTCATTTTTACACTTATATATGAAGTATGATATGTAACTATATCGATAAATCGTGGATCACCTGAAAGGAAAGTACAATAATGATCTACGATTCGTGAATAATAAAAGTTCATTTCTCCTTAGTACTTATGTTAGATAACACCCGTTGCAAAACTAAATAATTATCTAGAAAATTTAATTGGGAGAAAACCACAAGCTAATAGTTTTTGTATTAGTTATTAATTAGAACCAAATGAAAGTAATATTAAGTAATCGTTATTATTTAAGGGCACAAAGACATATGGTTCAATATCATTCATACGGAATAACTCCATTAGATATGTGGGCATTATTTATAACTATAATTGTGACCTTAAAGTTTGTACCTTTAGGGAAAACCTGGTAGTTGGGCGAGATCAGGACAGTATTGGCTCCTTGCCCTGTAGTCTGGCCACAGTAGACTACAGTCTCTACTGTGTACTGAACCCAAGACCACTCGTGAGTGCCTATAGACTTACTCTTTGCCACTATTTAATAGGAATGATCCTGGACTTTTTTCTTACTCTAAAACTCCAAGTACAATTGTATCATTGTATTCCAACAGGAATCTACATCAACGAAACAGATGTCGACAGGAACATCCTCAAAGTCGAGGATCAAATTCCATCCCAGACTATCCTGGATCAGAACCAAGGTCGAGGTAGGAGTCGGTCAAAGCAATCACTGAGGAATCCCGGAGAGGTTTTATTCCTTTTGACCTCTCACCTTCCTAGGTATCGCTCCTTCTTCAGTAATTATAGGGGTCGATATTCGATGTTCTAATCTTATAATTGATTTAATCGAGGAATTTAATATACCCCTTTCAAATTAGGATCGATTTATTATCGATGATAGCTAGAATCGATAGACGCAAATAAGCAAAATTAAATAAGCTGCAGTCCCAAATCTGTGAGATTATTCGTAACTTACTAAGATTTCCTTTTTTTTAGGGGAGTCGTTAGATCTAAAACAGGAATTGGGCCACAAAACATTTAATGTTGGAAGCGACTCTTCTTAACTTCGACAACAAAAAGAACTATAATGTTCGAATTTAGAATAAAATGTTAAGAAAATTATTAAGTTTTCATCTATTACATTAGATGAACTGTGTCTCAAGGGAATTGCCAGATCTTATTTTCCTAATCACAAATCAGTTTGACCAAGTCCTAAGTCCTAATTTTTATAGACAAACAAATTCGTTAAACCATAAAAAAACAATAATTAAATTGAATAATTCAAGAGATAACAATAAACATTAATATTAAGGCTGAGGGAAAGAGAACATTGAAAGCCGATGCCACCAATAGCTTTTTCCAAACCACCTCCCGCTGAACTTTTGTAACCGGCGCAGTTCCAAATCCCTGAGATCACCTTTAACGCAATCCTCCCGCTTACACTTTAGTCTACATCTCGGATTCTTACCATTCGGCTCAGCGTATTATGTAATTAGGAATTCGTCCCATACTAACCACATAAACTACACAAGTCCATCTCTACCTTGGCTATGACACACCAATCATATTAACCGGGTGCATGCAAAGCTAATCCGTGTTTTTTAATCTTCTAAATGCATCAGTAGTCTTATCCTTTTTCAAATCGAATATTCTACATAAATTCCTTATTGTCAAATAGCATAAACGTTGTTCATCCTTCTAAGATAGTGGCTAGATTTACAACTATACATAACAGTTGGAACGAAGATAGTTGAGGATGACAAATTCTATGTTTAACGTTCATGACATGTCCAAACTTATCCCTTAGAGTATGTTACGCATTCCGAGTTGTATAACCTCCTTAATTCTCGTATGGCCCCTTCTTCGGATCGAATCACTAGATAATTTACTAAAAAACTTGTCATACAATACAACGGGATTAGGTAACGACATTTTTGTTATACCTTGTCATTCAACGTATCATAACCTTGATTGATATACCTGTATATGATAAGTGATATCCTAACCCAAGTTATACGACGGGAATCGAGATGCCTACCCTTGACTTTTAATTCTGTGGTGTCGTATTTCATTGCACAGGATATGATAGTTAGCCTAACCGAAGGGTACCCTGTGGCCACATCGAGCAGTTATAAGGAACACAATACTGAGGGTATTGATATTATCGATATTATCCAACGATACGCAGCGGTATCGATATTAAAATTTGAATATCGAAAATCTATGGTTTCCAAATAAAAAGAAATCTCACAAGATGGCAGATTCTGTAAATAATACCAAACTACGTGAATTATACAACTGTTACCTATGGCGTTCAAATCAGCATTGTTGTTATTATTATAAATAACATATTGGGGTATGTTTAAAATTTTCTATTTATTGGAATTATCGAGAAATGTTTCGTTATTCTTGAAAGATTTACTGTATTCAGTTTCCATTCTTCAAAATTAAAACTTAACTACAGATTTTTATATTCTCTTAAATGTAAATTTTTTTGACATCTTCAAATTAAAAAATTTAAATATTTTTAGCTTAAAAATGCCAGTTTTCAGTCTTACATATTCTTTAATTCCTCTGATTCCTCCTTAATAAAAGTAATAACAATTTTCGACAATTTAATATTGGATTACTAATAATTAACTTAAAGATACGTTACATACTTAACACAAGTATACGTAACAAAAATATATATACTATCGAATAAGTCGATTATATAGACGAGAAAACCGCCACCGCCTTCATGCCAACACCATATTGACCATTAAACAAATATTTCAAGAATAATTATCACCTATCAACGGCAAATAAAATGGGACTAGACACTAAAGCTCATCGTGACAACGAGGCTACCATCGCCTTGGTCTTTCGATTTTGAGAGCACATAGCCTACACTCTCAATTATAACCCAATCTATATCTAATTTTTTTTTTCTGATGTCCTTTGTATGTGTGTGTGTGTGTGAGTCATTTCGCGTATGTGTATTGCTGACCAATATTATATACAAATATTTTTTCAAAAACCGTAGTCTTTGATGACTTTTTTTGCGGTTTTACGCCTCTAAATAGCAACAAACAATTATTAAACCGCGCTGCAACGCCTTTTTTAAGCATATTATACTTAATCAACTTAATCGGAAATCATCTTCAAAAAGGTTTTGAACCAAAATCTGATTATGAATAAGAGCTCACAAAAAGTTCAGTATAAGATAGGAACCGTACTTTTTATGAGTCAAAAGAGATTATGGCACCCGGTTTCCCCTACCACCTTGATAAAGGCTGAGTGAACCCCAGGAGTGGATCCTGAACCCACGGAGTAAGTTCGCGACTGTTAACTAATAAATAATTTATCTGCCACAGCCGGTTCCCATATATATATTTTAGTATCCAAGATAATAAAGAGAAAAGTTTTTTAGCTAATATACTTTTTATTTTTTTTCGTATGTACTATATTTTTTGTCCTTAACTAGCGAATCTTACCCGGACTAAAAAAACAAGGAAGTCCAATCAATTAATGGACAACATTTAAATTTTTTTTTCATTTTACGTCCCTATATGTGACTACAAATATTATAATTTAAAAAAAAAATGGAATAAATTATTCATTGAATGAAGCAGCTACTAATACTCTACGGTACTTCAGAACGAGAATACATTTATTGTCTTCTAAACATATTGTGACGTTGACATCCCGTTACACCGGGAGTGGGTGGGCTGATAGGATGACAGCGATTGCGTATTACTTGTCTTCCTCACAGCATCCAGGTGATGAGGTTATGTAAGGCATCAAGTCTTTTTCGGTGCTTGTCACATAAGTCTAAACAGGAAGGGGAACCTCCAATAGAGTTATAGTTATCCTCGTAGAGATCAAATAAATTGTAGGGTCGACCTGTAGTCTAGTGGTTAGCGTAACAAACTACTAGGCCCAAGATCACGGCTTCGTACCCCGGGAGGTGTCCCTAGGATTTTTAAATAGAGTAAAAAATCCTTAGTTACGTCGTCCTTCGGAAGAGACGTTAAACGGAGGTCCCGAGTCTTTTCTATGTCAGGTACTCGTTAAAAATCCCTATCCTAATTAAACCTGGGTAGGCAAAATTTAGAGTTCCCAGTGTAGCAAAGTCCAATTAGCCATAGCAGCATAATGTGACGTTAAATGAACATACAAACAAATCAAATAAATGAGATAATTAACAAGATATAATTATCAATAAATAATACCAGATAATTTAAATAACGCGAGTAGAAGTTAGGAGATTAATTTCAACTGATCTGCAAATGTACACCTTTTACTGCTCTCAGTGCACATTCCATTACTTACGGTCCACTTCCCTTTGTTTTGAGTCCACTTTAACCTGCTCTCAGTGCAATTTCATTTGCTTTCAGTCAACTGTTTACCTGCTCTTAGACCTTGTAAGTTTCTTTCAGTCCACCTTTATTTCCTCTCAGTCCACTTTCCTTTTCTTTATTCCCCTTTTTAATTGCTCTCAGTACACTTTCTTCTGTTTCAATTCCACTTCCTTTGGTTTCAGTCCACATTTCTTTGCTCTTAGTCTACTCGGCAGATTTGTTAACAGTATAATGCAGAAAGTACCGTCTCCCAAGTAATCTTGATCACTTCTGTGTTAAAGTGGTAAAGGATTTACTTGGTCCACTATACAAAACTCTTAATTGATCACCGCATCTAGTTAACACAAAAAAATATTACAGCAATAACTAAAATATGGTGGTAACGGCCGATTAGTTTAGGGAACCCGAAGATTCGATTCCGATACCAGCAATCGTTTACAACCTGCACGGATTACTGCCAAACCCCAATCCGCAACATCATCCTTTACGCGATCCTCCAACTTAAAACTTGGTCTACCCTGGAACGGTTATAAGAGCTTAATAAATTTTTAGGAGTTTATTCGTTACTAAGCCAAACAACTTATCAATCCCATCTCAACTTTCGCTATGCCACCATTTCTTGTTGGCAACAACCGGAAGAAAGCTCTTCATTTGTGGGTTGTGTAATCTCCTACACTTTCCAGTATATTCCTTTTTCGGATGGAATAGTCTACAAAAAATATATTATTTTCTGATAATTTAGGACGTTGTTCATCCTTCAACGATAATGGCCACGGATTTTCTATTATAATTGCAGAAAGTAAGTTAGAAATACAGTTCCATAATGAACATCTTCATTTTATTTTCATTAGAAAAATTATAAGTAAACTAATTGAAAAAAACTATTAACTTACTATTGTAGGTACAGCTTAACACAGGTCAATCCAACTCACCTATAAAAAAGAAAACAAAAAACATCAGAAAAATAATGGTAGAAAATTAAAATGGTTTTAAATTAAATAAAACAATAATATACGCTTACTTAATAGTATAAACATATTTGTGTGTGTATATATATGTTATAAATAAAAACACAAACATGTAAACATATATAAATATTTATCATTAATTTTTCGTCTCCCTGACCTTTATTAGACAGGTGAGGTGTTGACTTAATTCCATTAATAATTACAGATATAACTCGGAGACACTTTCCCTTAAGGAATTTATGCGAACGCGAAAGCAAAACTCAGCTGAGAGAATTAAACCGGGGAAGAAACCTAATCTATCCAAAAGGTTGGCCCATTTGTAACGGTCTAGAAACGCGAAAGTAGGGATTTTTTTTCCCTTGAATTGGAAAACAGCCTTTTTATCTTTTTACAGTGATGATGGAAAAATAAGTATTAAGGTATATAATTTATCGCCCTTGTTTCGTTTTAGAAATATTGTATGTACGTAAATAAAATACATAGGACGTGCAACTAATCCGCCTTTTAACTTGTATGACAGCGTAAGGTATTATTAGCACCCCAGAGAAGACAAAGACACCCACCAAGAAGATTCTTCAGCCAAAGAGATATCAACATCTAGGCCATAAAGAACGATACAGGCCTCTGGAATGTCGACGAGTGTTAATATCCATTGAACCAGAAGGCAGTGGGAGGACTTATGTCCCAGTGTTTGCTCTCCTGAGGACCGTATAACAGTACAATGGGAGTTCCGCAGGGAGGTGTATTCAGTAATGCCGTTTGTCTCTATTCTCAGCTGTATACATCTCTACAAGCAGCTTAAGTGTCTGTCTAACGGAGATTATTCTGGTGTGAAAGTATGAGGAGATTTCAAGAAGAACTTTAATATCGTATATTCTTAGCAATACCTTATTTTCGAATACCTCAAGACTTAGTTCATCATTCAACGTTAACGGTATCGTTCCATGCCCTTCTTTCTTGTCATAGACCTCAAGTACTTAAACTTGTGGACATATTCTTCTCCCCAATAACAATTTCACTAAAACCTCCGCCATTCCTGTTCGAGCTCTATTGTATTACCTGAATTCATCAACGGTATTTTATTTAATTATATAGTTTCCGTGTCATCTCCAAAACCCAAGCACGGACATTTTACCTTCCAGATCTAAAATCAAACTTTTTTTCGCATGTATCAACTTATAATAACTTTATAATAACATACTCAAGTGTTAAAAGAGTACAGGTGAAAGCACATTACTTTGTTTTAACACCTTCACTGCGGTAATGAACAAAGTGGTTTATTTTACTGTGCGTTATCGGTCCTCGGGGACCGATAGTAGAACTTTTCTCTGGTGCGGTATCGGTCCTCGGCGACCGATGAATTATTTCTATTCCAATTATGTAATTTTCCAATCAAACTATAACCTAATTTTTATTATTTCAATTTGTTTCATAGATATTTTTTAACTAACTGCATGAAACGAATTACTCTACAACAACCAGATCCGCATCAAATGATTTTGAAATTATGCTATAAATAAATTAAAAAAATATGTCATTTGTTAAATTTTATTTGATAGAAAGTTCCTTTGCCAATGGAATACTGGAATATCAGCAGAAGTTATCAGCAAAAATATAATGTCCTTCCTTATCATGTAATGTCTCTAAAAGTTGATGAACAATTGATTCGGAGTGACCCATACCGACTTCATTTTTATTTTTTCCGGAATAAATAATTACATTTACTGTGTAACCATAGCTTATATAACTTGATGCCATATTTATGTGATATATTCGGTATATAGTGACGTAGAATTACACGTCCTCTAAAGGGAACCATTGGTTCGTCTATTACTGGACTTCAGACTTGTTTAAAAGAATTATTTAATAATTCTACTAGATGATTTATTTTATAAAAGCGCTCGTTATTGTTTAAAAATGTGCCTGGATTCAAACAATTTTTGTTTTCAAGCCCTAGTTCTTCTAATTTTTTGCACGCTTGTACATATTTAAGGCAACTAATGCTACCTACACCTGCATTGGATTCAATTCGGTGCGACCTGATTCTATCACATACGATGCTGGGGTGTATACATTATACATATTTTACTATACATTATAGTAAAATATAAATGTATTAAAAATAATTAATAAATAATCTTAATTTTATAAACTTAAAGAACCAAATGTTATAACTCTCGATATATTTCAGTCATTTGGTTTGCTAGCGACGTCTCATCGTATCACACCGGATCCAATGTAGGAGTAGCCTTAGGCGGATAATAATTAAAATAAATTACAAGTGACACCAAGAATAACTAAGCTGATCTGAATGCGATTTATACCCAAGAAGAGACAAGATTTGACAGGTTTCAGCATCCTCGGTCAGGCTCCAGAAATCGGTCCCCTGGGACCGATGCAACACAGGACTAATTCAGAGATGAGTTGTGCTTTTTTAAAATTAATTCTAGTTCATAAGAAGGTATTAAAACATATTTGCTTGATAGAATGTTTGTTTGAACATTATTAACAAAGATATGTCATACGCACAGCAGTACAATTTCTTGAAAAATCCCGCCGCACCAACAAGCATGTCGCAGTGAAGGTGTTAAATCGGAACGTTACTTCTCCGAAAAATAATCACCGAATCTAACACAAACATATTTTTAAAATTTCGGTCATACATACCATGGTTGATTTTCTTACTTCTTCGGTATAGTATGTTCAGTCAACATATATGTTATACTCCATATAATGTATTATGGATATGTATAAAAATAATACAAAGGGGCGTGAACTTAGAGGTCGAAAGATGTTTATTATCAGTCGATCGTTAAGGAAAGAATGTTTTTTAAAATTTATTTATTTACCAGATCGGCCTGGTTGGCCTTTAAATGGTTGTTATAATATTGATTTTTTTATTTTTGATAGCAATTGATTATGGGGGGGGGGTATAGTCTCGTAAAATAGACACCCCTAACTAAATACATCGTTATAACTATTGGTTAAATGTCTAAAAATCTACAAATATAAAATAGCTGTAAAATAAATTTTAGGTAGTAATATCACTAGAAATATATACTTGTACAACTTATAATAAGATGTCCTGCAGTAACCTGGGCTTTAGTCTTCGAGATGATGTCTGCTTTCCTACGTTGTAATTTATTCCTCCTTTAACTGCTGGTAGTTTTTTTATATGGTCGTCTATTGTTTCTATTTGTAGTTCTCGGTGCAGTTGACTATTTCTGATGAACCTGGAGGCATCCACTGCGATTCTTAGGACCTTGTTTTGAAAAGTTTGCAATATTTGTCTTTTCGTAAAGGATGCTCCCCAGACTTCACATCCGTACATCTGTTTTGTTAATGAGAATTGTCATCTCTGGTTTTATTTTGGATTTTCTATTTACGATTGGATAGAGGATTGATAACCTTGCGTAGGTTTGGGTTAATTTAATGTTGATATGGGTATTCCAGGTTAGGCGGCGGTCCAGGAGAGCTCCAAGGTATCGTATAGCTTCGCTGACAGGGTTCCATTTCACGTTTTTACCTACGAGGGTTAGCTCAGGTGGGTCTGGTGGGCGTCTAAGTGTAAAAACTTTTGAGGTGCATTTTTCGATGTTAAGAGTAATCCTCCATTTAGTAAAGTATTGCTCAAGATCATCCAGGTGGCTCTGCAAAGTATTTCTGGCTATTATTATAAGGAAAGATTACACGAATTTATTAAAGATAATGGTATACGTATTACAAACCTGACTATTTCAAGTTGAAACAACGGAAAAAAAAATACTCAAAGGAAAAATGAACTCAAAATATAAATGACGATTTATAAGGAAATCCAACCAGTATCTTAGAAGCCGTATCAAAAAGCAGAACTCAGCATATCACTTCAAAGGGAGATAGTTGTGGATCCCTAACACAGCGTTCCAAGAAAGTAGTCCCTTTTTCATATCTGACTCTAGCGGTTATAGTTTTTATATGAAATACGCTATTTTCACCAGTAACTAGTTCTTTTGGCCACAAAAGGTCTCCTTTAGATACTTGATTATTGATGTTAGTTTTAGAAATTGGTACACCAATAAATATGATTAAGGTTAACTTTCTCTGTGGACTAAAACCAGTTAAAACTCGATCATGGTTATAACTGCTTTAAGTAAGATAACTTCAAGCTGTTACTTGTCATAATATATATATAATTAGTTTAGCACACAAGAGCTTCGTACTAAAGTCTTCGTACTATTTCTCCATTATTTATGTTTTCCTATCGTTCCTTCTCAAGTTAAGTTAAACGCAAAGCCTCTTCAAACTTTGCCTACTTCACAATATCATGGAACTTAATTGACTCTAACGATTATATGAACCCGTGCAGATACGATTATATGGCTTTAAATTAATCACTATTTGCTCCTGATTAATTCATTTTCTAACATTACTGTTCAGTAATTTAAGAAAGGTGTTAAAAACAACTATTCGAATATGAATAGATCATTCATATCAACTAAGGTCGAGATAACTTGAGTGAACCTTATAGTATAAGTTGAAAAAATAGGAAGTATAAGAAAATAGCTTAAGATTCAAAATCAATCAAAACTGACACAATAATCATAGCTGTGAAAATAGTTGATCGTAGAACTAATAACTAATATTACAGTAATTGGTCGCGTGTGATTTGTAGTGGGCGCACCGTTAATTTTATACAATCCACAGTCATTACTACATTACTTATGGTTTGAGAAATTAAGGCCATCTTAAGAGAATATATTATTATGTGTCCGATAATTGGGGTGTATGCTTGAATAAACCTTAGTGTCAAGGCTTATAATTCTGATTTTATTACGTTACTTTAAGTGTTATAAATCAACTTTTATTAATTTCTAGATTTATTGAGTTATTAAATAAATATCAATATCGTCTTCGATATTCGAAATATATGAATTATTAATAATATATTAATGGACGTTAGTACAATATAAATCTAATCTAAATCATTGGTGAATGTATCGCAATAATAGGGAGTGCTTCCTTTTCATCCAAAGGTAGGGTTCAAATCCTACTTTGGAAGATAATTTATTTAATCTCTTAACAACCAGAGATGGATCCAGTGAGATCTCGAGACTCTCCTGGGGCTCACTCAGCCGCTCTGAAATGAGAAATCTCAACCTCCTGCACAACTGTTGTCCTAGCAACGGTACAGTCCCTACCACGCACTGAACTCGAGACCCTTCAAGGGGTATAGGCTTTACTATTTTAATTATTTTCATATAAGCATTGATCAATAGCATAAAAAGTAAACCGCAGAAGCAGATGGTCAACTCAGGAATTCGAACCACTTGGTCTTATTGAGTATTCCAGGTTTTTCAAAGCTTCACGGTTTATTTTTAAAGCGTTGATCTTTAGTCTTCTTTTTTTTTACTGGCTACGCTTAAGGTAGGATAGAGGAGAGAAGCTCATTAAGGATCGAGAATCGGGTAAAGGAAAAGAAGCTGAATGGGAAGCCGACCCGTTTCGCCATTATTACCACATTTCCTAGCCAATTAGGGTGTATTTCAAAAACCTAACTAAGAACTAGTTTGTGGGAGAAATCTTTTTTCATGCACGGCAGGCCGACATTAAAGTAAGTACCATCTACCATACATAGATACCATTGTTTAGAAACTTATTTATCGAAATTTACAACTGTATTATAATAATAAAACAAGTAAATAGAATGATTGGTAGTAAATAAAGGCAAGTTACCCGTAGTACTCAAATAACAAATACAACACAAGGCCATCTTCTTTTCCGACGCCTCTGAGGACTATTGGGAATTGATAGGGTAGATTATGTTTGAGACTAGTGAATTTGAGAGGGAATAAGGTGTGTCATGAAGGGACTGATATCCGGTTCGGGCCAAATTAGCAACAAATGAAACGTTGAGTTCATTATGGATGACTTTGTTCGTAATGAAGTATTGAGGATTTATTAATGAATACGAGAGGTATTCGATGGCTTAGTGGAGCACTAAAGCTCTACTCTGTAAGTTCAAATGGGTCTTATAATAGTCATGTATGACTATTGGTAATTGATTGGGAGCCTAGAGCATATGTCTTGTAAGTGTTGAAGTATCCTGAAATGGCGAAAATACAAAGCTCCTTATAAGAATACAAGCCAAGTTATTGTTTCAATATATTTATAATACAAAATGATACAGATATATAAACTGTATCATTAAGTAAATGATATATGATTGGACTAGGGGGAGCAATCTGGACCTTGCAATTGAGTGTGATCTCAACCAAATCACCACAACTGGCTTTGAAAAAGTACAGTCCCTACTTGTACAGAATCCAAGAGCTTTGGTTTTAGTGGTTCAGTTACTTTTTTTTACTTTATACAATTAATATATTTTAGTTTATACACTGAAAAAATTGAAAACGAACTGGTAAACGTCTGTGGGGTAGACCGAGACGTAGGTGGGAGGATTGCGTTAAGAGTGATCTGGCGAAGATGGGATAGGGTAATGATCAGGGGTTATCTGTTTGTAATGAACAATGATTCATGGAAACTGTATCAAGCATGCACGTTCGCTAAACCTTTTATTATCATTAAGTAAAAATTATTTCGAATGGACACAGGAAAGAACTGATGAACTAATAAAGTATAATATTGTTATTATTATAATATTATAAATTAAGGTTATTTCAGGCTTGAAATTGTACATACAATTGTACACAGACATACAATAGAATATTTAATAAACATTTTCTTCTATTATTTTCTTAGTTATAGCTGTTTGTATGGGTGAGCTTTGTCCCAATAGGTTTTCAGTTAAATATTGGGAAATTGGTAAAACATATATAATTAAACCGTAATCATTGTTATCAGAGTAAAATTTATTGTTAGAAAATTATATCTGACGATTTAGGGATCAAGCTTGCATTCGGATCCTAGATTTTTTCTGTTCCCGGAATATTTATTGTTCATTCTTCACAACTCTCCAAGTTTTGAATAACAAATTATTAAACATAAGAGATGAATTTATTTGTAAAAAAGAAGAACTGAAAATAAACAGGTAGAATTTACAAGAAAGACTAACCTGTTGGGCTAGCGGCTTCCTTCACCAACATAAAGTATCTTGAGAGCTAAATATAGCCGCCCGTGAACCGGTCCTGCTTTCGTGGTGATTTCAATTGACCATCTCTTCTAGGGGGGGACTGTGCTGAGTGGGGGTTCCTTCTAAAGCCTCGTCCCCGTTTCAGGTTAATATTTTTATAACTTATTATTATTATTTATCATTCGCTTATGATTTATATCAAAAGCTGAATTTATTAATTCAAGGCAATCAACGAGTTGTGAACCCGATTCACTTCATGGGTTGTAGTGGTACAGGTGAAAAGATCACCTTTCAGGAAATAAATGATTCCCAATCATTTTAATTAATAATTTTAACATGGAACATGAAAAAAACAAACAATTCAACTATCTCTGAAACTTAATATGTTATTTCGGGGATATGAAATCAATGTTAAGAGAAAAATAAATAGATGAATAAACTCTATTATGGCCTTCAAGTAATCACTTGTGCATAACTAAATGTTATTATCCATTACAAATGGAGTATAATGATTTTTGCGATAATAATCCTTCTTTCATGGCAAATAATGAAGTAAAAACGTATAAAAAAAAACCCGGAAAATCTTAGGAATACGAGAGATGATAACATTAAATAAACAAAATAAAACTTTAGTGACCCCGAAGATCAAATACCGACACCATAAAACATTGTTTTTATATCTTCCAACCATCGCCAAACCATAAAATAGAAATAATACAGAAAGATTAGCAAACTCGGAAGTTCGATGCACATGCATGCAATTCATTTTCGTCCAAAAAAAATTACTTCAATTATTTTGTTGGTTATATCCATTTTTATTTGGGTTAAAACTTCAATATTGGTTTCGAATGGGAAGATACAAGCAAAAGGGAGCGAGCTTAATCAGACCATTTCTTTTTGATATTCGAGTAAATCATTTTCTAGAAAACATATTTCCTCAAAATATGAGCAACCATCATAACTATACTTATACATGTGTCAGGTATTACAAAATAAGCGAACAAGCTCAAGCAAAAATTGTTTTAAAATTATATATATAATGATAATAGGCTAAAATACAAAAGAAAACCGATTTAAAATTTCAAGAATTTTTGTAAGCATCCATCCACTGACTACTACAAATCTTGTTAGTTGACTCTTATGAAATACTCCCACCTACGCCTCGATCTACGTCTAAATTATTACTATAAAGATAATAATTTCATAGAGGTTTGATAAAGGGGAAAGGAAGAGTAAGGAAACAAATCATCCTGGAGTTAAATATTAACAGAACCCCTAGAGTATCCACATCAAACACTTGCTAAGGAGGAGATGAAGAAACAACCCAAATGAAAAAAAGATGAGAAGAGGAGCTTGGAGAAGGTGCATTGGGTATTCGGAAGGATGCGTCCTGTCACAGGAAGGTGTCTCGACCAACTGACAAAATACTCCAGCAGAAGTCCTACTTTGTATTCACCCCTCGTCTGTGTCCGCGGGTATAGTGTGGCCAGCAGGCTATTTGCAAGGGAAAATTCCCTTGTCCCTATGAGAAATCATACTACATACCATGAATTTATGTTACTTAACTCTTCCTGAGAGAGAGAGAGAGAGAGAGAGAGAGAGAGAGAGAGAGAGAGAGAGAGAGAGAGAGAGAGAGCGAGAGAGAGAGAGGGGGGGGATCATGTTACATGTTACATAACATAAATTTATGGTACATATTTCACTGAAAGAATCGTACGCACATTATCTCAGTTTTTTTTTTAATATTTGTTTCTTATATAATTTGCTACAATTAAAAATTAAAAAAAAATACATGCTGTACCAAATAGACCAGTCTCAAATTAAAAACAATTACCGTTGGACAAATTTTAATGTATCTGTGCAGAATCATAATAAACAATGAAAGAAAAAAATATACAAAAACAACTTTCAACAGGCATTCTCTTAGGGGGATATTTTCATTTATCAAGATAGGGAACGGAAAAAAAGTACATATATTTTAAGGTAGGAAAATTATTCATTGCCTCTCGCTTAGGATATCCAAGAAAATTAATTTAAAGAGTTAGTTATAAAATTTTCCTTAAGTCAGTATAGATAGCTAGATAATCTAGTAATCAGATTTAATATGCAGATATGTAGTGGAATTTTACATGTCCTTTAGATCTGGTGCCCCGGTGAATAAGAGGTTAAGTCGAATTTTGACTAGAGTTATAGAAATGGAATTTTGGCTTCAAATGGAGTTATAATATAATCAATTACTCCTTTTCAAGCTAATACCAGACTTTGCTCCTTATTCACTACGCAAACAAACGATTCTCCTTTCTTAAGAATAAGAAACTCATCTTATAAATAAATTCGACTTCACCACTCATTCACCGGGGGCTCCAGATATTATTATGGGATTATACAATCTGGATTGTTGAAACAACCAAGTTCCGAGTATTGGAATTGTGTTAAATTAAAGAATGTGTGTTAATGATTGTGGTGATTTTACAGGCTTGGGTTTTGGGCGATAATCCCTGGATAAAGGATGGTAAACAGATTAGTTATATCAGCCCTGAACATCCGGGTTCGCTATCGCGTTTATTATTATTATTTACCAATATCCTAATTATAAATGTCACTTATTAATATCCTTCACTTCCTGCAATCCATCATGAATTAAAAAATACTAAGTGTATGGGCACAGGGATGATAGTTAATTAATTAAAATAGAAGTGAAAGAGAAAGAAAGTATACAATTTGGCGCACAAACATGAAGTAAATGATAAGGCAATATTGACAAGACGGGGTCGTTGACTCTAATTCAATTAAATGATAAATGGAAGGTGATTCCGATAACCGTAGTCAAGTTCTAACTTCTCTGTTATTCTCTGATAATATTTCAAAATTAATTTTTATTTTAAATATTATTATCTTCTTCTAATGTTATAGTGGGAGGAGGTCGTTGGATCTAAAACAGAAACTGGGTCACTAAACATTTACATCTGTTCCGTCTATTCTCAAATTTTAAAACAAAATAATTTTCTTCGTCTAATTTCCTTGAATTAAGAACGCACTATTAAGAAAAACATCTGAGATTAGATAAACTTTATCTCCGGACAATCGCCAAATCTTCTCTTGTCTTGAGAAGGAATCAGTTTGACCTATTTAAGTCCTCATTGTTTTCAAGAATAACAGATTCATTACATGATTCGAAAAAGAAATGGAAGACAGAACTACAATAGAAAGCATTGCTCGATTCCTAAAACATCTAAACCACAGAAAAGGTTAAAAAATAGGAAAAGAAAAGTATGTATTATTTCGTAAGTACACAATAAAACAATGAATTAATCGTCAATTGGAATAAAACCTTAAGTCGTGGAAAGCAAATATACTTAAAAACCCTGTATCCCCAAACAAATAAAAATTCTCAAATGTAATAATAAAAGACTTACTGAATACTCAGTCCGTATATACTAATATTTCTAATTAAAATCAGGTATTAAATAAATTTGTAAACAAAACATATTTCAGAAAGGATCCAAATGTACACTTTTGTGAACACAGGATTAATTCCTTGATTAACTAGTATTAATAATTGATTAAAACTACGATAGGCCTTTATTTTGCAAGGGTTGTAGAGTCATCTGTGGTGAAATTGATGAATAATTGTTGGTTAATATGTTCAATAATTATTCAATGGAATCCTGATATGAATAAGAAGGTATAGCCTCTTATAGACTTTGCAATAAAATAGAAAAATGCCACAAGTTCTGGTAAGAGAAATATAACTAAAATTAAGTTAGAATGTTTCATTTTCAACTTGCTTCGCGCCCCCCCCCCCTGACTTGTACTCAAGCCCAAGTTGGGAACCACTGATTTACACAACGTTTATATCTATTTAATGACGGTTAATATTCAACATAGGATTTAGAATTCATTACAATAAGTAGTGAAGACATAACAGACTATTAGCAGCCGAGTTGTTTATAGCTGATATAAGACTCTGAGTCTGAGAGTTTGAGAAGTTTTATATTTCTTCGAAAAAAGGACAATAAGCGAAATTATACGGTCACTAATAATATTTTTTCTTGATCTAGTATTTATAATAAAATTGTATTACAGAAAATTAGTGTACCATAAAACGCTATAAATAGCAACAACCATTAATTATCAATTAATATATGGTAATATGATAAGTTCCTATCAATTTAAAATAGTTTTGAATAGCTTTAGTACCACGACATGCAGTTTTTAAAAATAAAATTTATTCAGTATGTTCCCCCCCCCTTGCTAATTATACATGGTGCTATTAAAAGTTGGACGTTTAATTACTTCTTTGCCTGAGGAACAACCCGCCGAAGTAAGTGAGCCTATCCATCAAGTAGACGGGCCTACATGCAAGCCACCACTACCCACTACTGTCTATTGCAGCGCCACAATAAGAGACTTCTCGGCTCGGCTCGTGTCTATTCTTGGTCTACATCCAACATCGATCTACTGCAGGTAATGTATAATCGATATCCACGGGGCTGCATGCCCAATTCACTGCAGAGGGGTTAGAGCACCCCAAGAACCACCCTAGAGCATCCACTGTCTGGTAAAAGGATTGTCATGGATATCAAGATATTAACACAGTTCAAACTAAAAACTAGCATGGACAAAATTATTTAATTGATAATAATATCTCATATAGGTAGTGAAGACATAAAACCGGAGGTTCTAAATGCTGCAGAATGGGATTAGCATTAGCTTTGAATAAAAAAGGCCTGGTAGAAAAATCGGAGATGAAAGAAAGAAAATTATTGCCCCAATCAAAGACCAAGGTGAATACAGACGACGACATAACAGTGAGCTGTACCCTCATATTCCAAAAATATCGGATGTTATGAGAAAAAGGAGAATAGCTTTCTACGGCCACTTGTAAAGAATGAAACTTATTAAACTGACGAACCGGATTTTTACATATTTTATAGAAAAGAAGACCAACCTAGTTAGTAGTAGAGAAAGAAAGTTTTTCTTTACGAATCGCAGGAGATGGAGATTATCTTCGAGTATGTTCTAGAAAGCAATCCTTTCAGGATGAAACAGGATACTCACGTGGGTTTTCAAGAAAAACCAAAGCTGAAGATGGGAAAGAAATGGGAAGAAAGAAGGGAGCAGCACCTGCGATGAATTAGGTAGAACTGGGTGAATATCAAGTCGAGATACAAAAGAATACAGTTGCCATACCATGATACTCAGGAGGCCAATATCTGAATAAAAAAATATCTGATATACACAACGCCTATTAATGAGTAAATCAATGCCTCGAAAATGATAAAGACTTACTTATTTGCTTATTAAAGATTGCTGACGTATGTGGATGACACATGTCTATTATCTGTCAACACTGATCCAGTTAAAGCATCCCGTACTCTTCAATCCCACATCACTGGCCTTGAAAATTGGTGCAAATTCCCACAAATCTCATCAAATCACCTTTACCCTCCGTCGTGAACCAGCGACTTCCTGCCCCCCTGTATCGTTTAATAACATCCCTCTAAGTCCTGTAGAATAGATCCGGTACTTAGGACTACACCTTGACAAACGCTTAACTTGGAATACTCATACTAGACTGAAACGACAAGAAACAGCTCGCCGTTTCAGGCTACTTCAACATTTACTTGATAAACGCTCTAAGCTCCCAATTAATTACAAGAGACTCATATACATGACAATCATTAGACCCATCAGGACTTACGGAATAGAGCTTTGGGCCTCCACTAAGCCATCGGATTCCTCTCATATTCAATCCTTACCAAAATCCAAAATCCTTCGGCAAATCCTAAATGCTCCTTACTTTGTTACGAACAAAGTAATCCATAATGACCTTAACGTCCCGTTTATTGCTAATTTGGCCCGAATCCGATATCAATCTTTTCATGACAAACTTCATTTCCACTCAAACCCACTAGTTTTAAACCTCGCAACCTCTTCAATTCCTGATAATCCTCCGAGGCGTCTGAAAAGAAGATGGCCTCGTGACCTTCTAAACTGAACATTTTATTTGAGTACTACTACTGGGTAGTTTCTCTACTTGTCTTTTTAGGTCAATGTATTCACTCATTATATTTACTTGATGTATTTTGTATACAGTTGTAAATTTCAATAAATATATTCAAAAAAAAAAAAAAGATTGCTGAAAAATATTTTTTTAATAGAAAAAATTAATTAAGGAAAAATCACCTATTCTGATATTTATCACCTTCCTTACATAGGAATGAGCCTCGTTTCAAATTGTATCTAAGTGCCATAAATATATGCCGTAAATTATTTATAATTAATTTATAAAATTTTTACTCCATCATCAGAAAGAAGTTCAAGTAGAAAATCAAGGAGAAAAACACTAGTATCAAATTTGCTGAATGCGCAATTGCGCAGGTGCAAATGAAAATTAAATTATAAATAAATAAAATTTGAATTGAAAATTTTAATAACTTTTCATAAAAAATTATTAAAGGTCATTTCTAAATAATATGTGTAAGGAAAAAAGAGTAGGTAATATCGTCAAATGGCAAATGTAAGACCAAAAAGAAATAATATATATCTATGTATACCGAACAGCTCCCAAATATCTGATTAGAAGGAAATTTACGGCTGAATGGCATGTGAAATAGTTTTATATTAGAAATTATCGTATTAGAAACAAAAAAATCTACCAATTTCTATGCTCGTGCGTGACAAATGCAAATAACATCATGCAACTAATACCAGACATCTTTAAACAGCAGTCCATCACGACAGGAATCTTAGTTGGGAAACTTTATAGCCACCGATTGATGCCTTCAGGAGGACAGAGCGACGAGTAGCAATAAAAAGTCTGATGATTTTTTTTTTTATTATACATTTATTTCATATCAGTTTATATATTTTATTAGCTGATCCCTTAACTTAGCTACTTCAACAATCACTAGCTCCCAATTATTTACAAATGACTATTATAACACCTTTTTGGACTTACGGAGTAGAACTTCGGGGTCACACTAAGCCATCGAATTCCTCTCGTATCCGATCGTTACAACCCAAAATCCTTCTCCAAATCCTAAATGCTCCTTACTTTGTTATCAATAAACATCGAATTGTTGCTGATTTAGCCTGAAGCCGATATCCATACTTTCATGACAATCATTATTCCCACTCAAACCCTAGTTTCACTTACTCAAAAACTAGGTTCAAAGCCAGCCACCTCCTCAATAATAATCCTACAAGGCGTATGAAAAGATGACCTAGTGACTTAAGTTGAATATATATTACTGAAGTATTACCAGAGAATAGTTTCTCTATTATTTAAAATAAAACAAAAAACATATTGAAATGAGTGTTGGAAACAAATTCAAAACACAAAAAATGTTTACTACCTCAAATATCTACTATACTAGGCGCAAAATATACATACAAGGTACCGTCGAAAAACTGAATATTTTTTAATAAAACCTCGAAATTTCATTTATTTTTCTGGCTTCAAAGTTCCTTTTATTTCCCATTTATTCGCGTACTGACAGATACATCACAGATTTATAACGCAAATAAATACCTATTGTTTCGCAATGAGATCCATCTATTGCGCAGGCTTGTAGAGGATTCTTGAGCCGTAACTAGATGCAGCCTGCCCATACAATGAGCACTATATGGCCCCACTAATGGCCTGTAGACCAGTTTAGGACCAGGAAGGGAATTCAAATGAACCTTGGCCAAGTTCGCACAATGCTTCGATAATCACATTACCTTTCATGCATAATTCCTCTTCTAAGCAGCCATTTATCCGCTACCTAAGTGTCTTTCTTATCGTATTAATTTCAAAGGTAATAAAGTATAGTAATCTAAGCCCATAACTACACTGATAAGTATAAAAATAATTTAGGTAAATGGATAGGCAGATAAAGTCGCCTTCATCTCTCCATTAATACAGTTAATTTACAAACAGCTAACCTCGCTTAGAAAAACTAAATATCTGAGGCATAAATAGCATGTGTTTAGTTTGCTCTGAGCTGATTTCTGAGAAAAGCTACTATTAATTGGAATGACAATTGTACTGCTGTCATAATTGTGTCCCGTTAGTTACTACCCCACAGCTAGTTCAAAATTTTCAAACAATGGTCAAGTGCTGAACTTTCTTTTACATTTAATAGGTCATTATTTCTCTTTAAGAATGTATTTAAGTATAGTATTTGTAAGGGGCAGTCCTACTTCAAGGTAAAGGATATAATTATTTAGAAAAACATTTGTCAACAGATTTGTCCAATTAGTTACATTCGGTGAAATGTTGGGAGAAGTTAGTGTTAAGTTTCACCTCCATCATTATTTTGAAGTGAACAGATGTCTATATTTGTGTCCTTGGTATATCCTTTAAAAACATGGTATGTAACATATTTGCCATAAAAAAAATGATTATCCTTGAAGCTAATCATGTTGTCGTTTGGATGGTGGGTAGCTGTTCCATGTACTTTTGAGCCCCTCTTATTCCTAGCCTTGAAAATATTTAGGATAGATGACATTATTTAAATTAGAAAGAAATAGTTAAAAGAAAAAAGAGTCACATTAGTTACCATAAAAGATAGAGAATGATTTTTTTTTTTTAAATGACCCATTGAGTGATTATTGTACGTAATAACTTATTCCTTGATCAGGATATTCATTTTACATAATACAAATAAAATATAGCCAGGCTCGAATTTCAAATTCAAACGATATTAGTTTTCACCAGGTTTAGATAATTTATTTAATAATTAATTCATATATAAATAATTAAAACTGATTGGAACACTAGAAATTATAGGACGACCTGGCTGGATAAGTTTACCACTCCCTTATCAAGGCAGGCAGACAGCCCACGCTGTCTGGAGCGACTGGAAATGCGACTGCAATAACAAGTTCTGAAAAACAAGGAAACTATCCATCAGTCTGGATTCTAGTTGAGGTAAAGTAGGCGAGTTTACTTTATTCGCTTGTACTAGTTGGTAGAAAAGTCTTTATGGTAATCTACACTTCAAAGAGGCAATGAGCGAACAGGTGAAAATATAGGATTTGTTAAGAAAAAAAGAAAAACCTCATCGTTTTTTAATTAATTAAGCTTTTTTGCCTTAATACATGGTTTAGACGAAAACCAGGAGGTGCACGTGATGTTTAACACCACGGGAGTTTATTTCATTTGGAAACTAGGTCTACGAACTTTATTACCCAATCTTAATGGTTGCAATACTATCACTTTAATAATATTAACAGGGTGCGTTCTCAGCAAATTATTCCGTAAAGAACAGTTGGAAAGATGATAGCTTTACAGATTCTCATCTTAATATTTCGAGACAAAAGATACGAGCGTTGAAGTAATATTAAACCTTAAAATAACAAGAAGAATTTCCTTCTGTATTTCCTCACGAACTTCGCTTTCTCTTATTATAATAAACCCCATATATTTCAAGTTCTCCATAGTCCAACTCCATACACAAACTACTCAATTTAAAATATTCATCAAGAAATAACAGCAGAGGACCGTGACATTGGAAAAGGATGTTGATGACCTTTCTACGTATCCCTCCAGCCAGGCCACATTTATCACTACAGACTCAGACTCCAGAAACCTCCTCCAGAGCTATTTCGGGCGCTAGAGCAGCCTCGAAAAGGCAACTAGAGCCGCCCACTATTTATAAAGCAGCCATTGAAGCCCCCGTGACAACTGTAATCCTTGCCAGTCCTGCCATGTTATGGCGGGATTATGTAAGCAGCAATGATATGGCAGGAAACATCGAGCTATGACAGAAATATCGCTGGGTTCTCAGCATCCGCTATCAGCTAAGTAAGGAAACGTGGTGTCTTCATAAAGTACTGAAATAATGGAATAGTCAGGCATGAGATTTGTTCATCTTAACTGGAGGTATGCGTTTATATTTAATTTTCCGGATTTGAGAATCGATACTTCTTAAGATCAATAACATAATCCTTGTAAAATATTTGATCATATTGTGTAAATTCTATACAATACAGTTTGATCTTGACTTAAAGACTTTCATATCATTGTTTAGTACATGTCAAAGAATACATTTGAATTCTTAAATTCAGCTGTACAATAACAATAATACTAAAAACCGTAAGATCACAATACGCCAGAAAAACTTTTAGAAAATAATACAGATCTCGCATAGAGAACTCCATAACCGTCCGGACATTTAGTTGACAGATAAAAAATCTCGTAGTAAACGAGTCAAAAAAAAAATACATGCAGAGGACGAGACGTTTTTTGTATGAATGTTTAGGTATGGACAAATAAAGTTCAGAGATGATGAATTCCGTAGATGTGAGTTCTTCATATACCTGGTAGGGATCGTGTCAAGAAATAATTACATGATGATTGAAGTTAAGACAAGGATAACAGTATGCAAAAAATGTTTATACGCTTGGCTGAACGTCTTGAAATTTAGGAACCTCTTCGGGAAAATTAAAATAATTATGTAATAGACAATCCAATCATATACCCTATTGTAACGTTTATAGACATTTTTAAATCAGAAAATATTATGTATTTCCATTATTTTTTTAATTAAAGAATGTAGATCTTATTCAAGATGAACCAGAGAGGAAAAATAATAATAAAAAAAGATTTAGGAAACCTGAAGGTTCGATGCCGATACCATCAATCGTTACGTGCCAACTCTCATCTACGGATTACCACCCAAGCCCAAACCTGTAAGATGACCTTTAAGGCAATCCTCCCACTTAAACCCCTTAGAAGTTCGGACTAGCATTAATTATCTTTTAAAGAATTCGTTCGATAATAAGCCCAAACAATTATCAAGGCAATCTTCTGAATTTATTTATTATCTACTGAAATATTAATCTTATTAAAGAAGATAATAAATACAGAAAATTTCTAAATGTATCACATTCACTATATTAGCTGTCTGTGTATTCTGCGATCCCACGATATACTTCTATATTCTGTAGTGGAACATTATACGCATTACTTACTTTATTAAACTTATTGTTCATCCGCGTTTCACACTTACATGTAACATAGTGTTGAACAACGATAAACATAAAAAAAAAAGTCTCAAAATATTTTTCGCCTATAAATAAATATAATATTTAAAATTGATAACACACAATCAGGGTCAAGAACAAGAATGAATCAAAAAAGAGTTCCGACTCTCAGTCCGTGCCGATAACATTTTGAGTTTGAATGTTTGTACACAGAGGTTTCTCGAGCTGAAGAAAAACAATACAATTGGAATTTTATTTTTGATTCTGAAACATTACGGGCGTTTCGTCAAAAATCTTTTTGTTTCAAAATGGCGAGCAATTGCGTTTGTCGTCGGAATCAAGTTATTTTGATGTACATTTTGTTCTTATTTATCTTAGTCCCCCTTTTTCTTGTTAGTCTTTTTTTAATCATATTTATACAAGAAAGCCTTATTTATTTATTTCTGCAGGTTTAAAAAGAACAATCGATATCGATTAAATTCAATGAAACTCACACGCTTTGAATAAGGAATGTTGTGGACTCCGTTACTAACATCACAGAGAATCTCAACAAAACCCACGAGGGCTAAAATACCTTATTATTATTAATTTGGCGTGACAGCGTGTGGACGCGACCATCCGGGCGAATTTACCTGAATGAGAAAAACTGATAAATACTAACGAAAAATTGAATGAATAACACAATTACAATACTCATGGATGTCGAGGTGTTCAACAAACAAAAAATGTTCTGGTCATCAAATAACTAATGTAAACAATTATCTGGAACTTTGACTATTATTAGTTGATCGGATGAAGACATTTTTTCTTATTATAAAATAGAAAGTAAAATGTCATTGAATAAACATCTATCAAGTTAGAAAGTTGAGTTAGGTAACGGTTTACAGGACTCCAGCGCAACGAAACTTGTTCTCCAGGGCGGCAGAAAGTCGTGAGCACTCTTCGTCTATCTCGGACCAGTTCCTAAGGTCCTCATCATCAGGGAGAGATAAAACTTTAATATCGAAAACATACAAGGAGAAAACTAAAATTCGTTATTAGGAAACATCAGTAGGTGTGAAACCTCGATGCTGAAGTTGAAGGAATTTAAAAAAAAAAGGCGTACCTTAGAATATTCAATGGAAAAAGGATAAGTCCACAGGAAACATTAGATAGTAGTACCATTCGGAATTTCAGATCATGCAATAATAAAGGGGATATATAAGATATTCCTCATTTAAGCATTTTCTGTGAATTCTGCAGGTTTCCGAAACAAATGCCTTCCTGGTATTCATTAGGTTTGTATCACTTGTGACGGCTAATTCCATGATTTTAGCCATTTTTTTTTATAAAACAACAAAATATCCGGACGGATAGGCATAAATCTGTGGTTGGTGACTGTTTGCTAGTCCCAATAACTTTGTATTTAATTATGTTCAACTAGTTTTTCTTGTTTAAAGCGACAGTAAAGCACCTTATCTTTAAAAAGCAGTGCCAATATTCTAAAAAGACTTATTACTATTAATAAAAAATAATTCTGATCGTGCCAAAAAAATAAAACTAATAAAAAAACTACTTGAATAACATGATTCCAATTACTTATCCCTAAAATAAAGTCCTGAATCACAATAAGAATGAACGATACTCCCGAAATAGCACGCACCCCATCCCGAAGACAGACGCGTGTAGGATAGCCGACTACAAGCGGGCGGCGATTTATGGAGCCAGGAGAGGACAAGAATCTAGAACTATTTTTAGAAGAACACGATGGAATGGTCGTTCCATCCTGGGCTCCACCGCTCCATCAACATGCTTCGGTGTCCTTAATGGGGCAGCGAGCTGTTGGTTTTGGTAAATCGTTGGCCGTTGTCCAAACGGAATCAACAACGGGCTAATCGACCAAGGAGTAACGGATGAGTCCGACGTTTATAAACTCCATTTCCATTAAGAAAGATTAGACATAAGTTTTGGACAGAGCATATAGCATGTCATGTACAATAATAAATGGATTTCACACAAAACTAAGATCAGGCACCAATTTCACAGAAACAGAATTAGAAAGATTTGAGGAGCAAAACCAACTAAAGAAGGTTACTGATTACACCCAAGAAAAAACAAAGAAAATATCTCAAACTTAGCAGAAGCCGAGTACTGGAGCTTTAACGAAAACCTTACATAGCACGACTGTACTTGGACAACGGTTGTGCAGGGAGGTGATTAGTCCTAGATCATGCTCCTCCGATAAAGTTTTACCCACTTTATTGAGACCAGGTGAGCCCTAGAAAGGTCCTACATCCCATAGGATCTATCTCCCGCCTCTAACAGTTTAAAGAAAAGGTGTTAAAAAACTTGCAACGGGACTCGAAACCATGGCCTTCGCCACGAATCCTAAGACTATTAACTCGTAGTAGTTACTTGGTAAAGTCATTATATTTTTATAATACAAAATTAAACCATTAATGGAATTAATAAATTGTTTTTTTGGATCATCGAATAGTGAAACTTACCATTCATTCCATATAGAATCCAAAACCCAGATACAATCATAACTCACCTAGAAAGAGAGGGAAAAGACATTAGAATCATTGCGATTTAATAAAGAAGATATATGATCCGTTTATATAATTTTTTTTAAATAAATTATGTTTCAGGTAAATGGGATTCGAGTAAGAGGGAACGTAAAATAGGCCTTTAATATCATGTTAATATCCGCAACAACTTGGGAAGGCTGCCAAGAATCTGCTAAAGTTGTTACTCATCCTTCCCATTCAGTGCCCGCTCATAAATTCACATGTCTTAGGCGACAAGGGTATTCAGATGTGAGCAACCGGGGTATTTCCAGCGGTTGGGGAGGTGCAGAATTCGCCGGTTTAATTTTTAGGTATACGAACAAAAATAGACGTATAGTAATATAATTATTTTATTACAGGACATGATTATATTAAGTAACATGAATTTATACGATCTATATGAAAAGCATAAAAATTCTCAGAAAAATAATTGAAGACAATAAATCGAATCAATGGAAAAAGTAAAGATGAAAACGAAGATATTTTATAACGCAATATTTTATTATGAACTATTCAAATTAAATTATTTTTATAGTTTTCCTCATTTTTTATATCCAATACATTGCATTAGATACTAGAAAAAAGCATTAAAGACCGCAAGCAAACAATTATACGGAAGAGATACATTAGAATGGAATGTCCGGGAAGTCCCAACACAAAGCAGTCAGTCTTTTTGTGTTTAGTGTTTAAACTATAGCACGTATTTCTTTATTTTGTAGTTTATTTAACTTAGTGACTATTAATATATTGTTATTATTAATAATAATTGACATGATTAAAAAAAAAGTCCACAGTATAATTGATTAGGTTACACAATTGCAGATAAATTAACCTTTCAATCCTTTCCTCCACAAACGTAAAGTAAGTGATAAGGGTATATTGATATTGACGATTTTGTTGACTCCAGTTCAAGTAATTGGAAGATAATTCCGATAAAAGTAATCTAGTTCAGAATTATATAATTATTTATTATTTTTCTGTTATCTTACGCTAAAAGCTTATGTGAGTTGTGATTAAACCGTGGGCAGAAGTTTGTTAACCAAGATCGGTGATATCGACATCGAGTATTCTCTTTCGATTGTCCTTTGAATAGGGAATGAAGTATTCGAGTTCACAAGGTATAAATCTGGAAGTTTAGCACGATTTCGGCTAAAATCTCCATGCACAACGATTTTCTTATAAACAATACGGTCACCATTATGTACTAAACCCAATATCTATCATTGGAATGTAATGCAAAAATGTTTTTTTTTAAAGGTTTCTTTACTTATGAAACGAGTTGAAAAACATCACGACCTGTAATATTGATTTTTAAAACAAGATAACGTATTCTGGTTATCTGAGATCTGATACACATATCAGATTCGAAGTCAAATGATATGTAATGATTCCAGTTCCAACCAAGCAAGAAATCAAGACAGCCCTCGTTTCGCATTGAATAGCATTTAACAACCGTTCCTCGAACTGGCATTCCATAATGATACTCCGGACCACGCAGACGTTACATCAAACATCTTTAAGATAAGAATCGGCAATCAATAATCCTCATCTATTATTCATGACTGAGAGGATTGCTCGGAGGAGAGGGGAAATCCTTCGAAGGAATCGCAAGGTGAAGACTGCAACATGCGACCGCAACGCCCATACCTCGGCTCACCAGCTCAGATCCCCAGGATCACGTGTTGCCAAACAGAGGTGTGATTTCGCAAGGCACACCACACACCACATTGTGCTGGACCATTAATTGTGCCGTCGGAATGCCGGCCTCGCCTTGCACTGACCCAGCGGTCGGTGAGTGGCCAAGTTAGGCCCTTATGCAACTTCAGTGCTCTATATATAGCTGCTGGTGTGCAAGTAACCAAGAGTGAGTTTTTTTTATGCCGAAAAAAAATAACATATTAAAATAAATGTGCGTTCAATTATTTTATAATAAACATTTTAAAGGGATTTTTTAGATACAATAACACTACAACCCTTGAAAGGTTCGATATATTGGATGATACAATAGTACCTTAGATATAGAAAAACATATAAAACCCACGGTTAATCTAAAGATATTTTGGCCAAGATCAATTTAGGACTAAGACCAATGCAGCGTCGTCCGATGAGCAATGATAGCATAAAACTTGCGTAAACAAAAAACAATTAATAAAACTATACAGTAGAGGATATCATAAAAGTAATAATCAATTTTAATCTTAATGTTATAAATAAAAAAGAAAACATTATAAAACGCCCTTCCTGGAATAATTTATAATAAACTTATATATAAATTCCATATGTAAATGGTATATTATGTATTATGAATTTTAAAAGGAAATATGAAATACATACTCCAGCTTGGAAATAAGGTTTTAAATAATAATCTATTTTATTTTATTAGTTACTGATTTTATTAATTTTTAAATATTTTTATTTGAAAAGAAAAGATATGTCCAGGACCGGGACTCGAACCCGGGCCGCCCAGATCCTGGACATTTCTTTTATTTTCAAATAAAAATTAATTAATAATCATTTAACCCATTTGAAAATAATGTAGTGATCTGCATTTTATCTTTCTAATATACAAAACAGATAAATTATATAATTGCATAATAACGAACTGCTCTCTAAGTTTGCCCTTGGTACTCCGAGGCGATCCCGCGTGTCAAATCACTGTGATGAGTTAAAGTTGCTCTTCCCTCCCATTCGTAGACAATATTTCCTCAGTGATTTTCTATCCCAATACATCAACTCTCAACACCCTTCATATATATATATACAGCCTCCTCCAATTCAACTCCTCAGCCCAGAACCACAAAACAAGACCCCGCCTTTCCGAGCTCTACACTAGTTTCCACAGAACCAAAGCATTCGAGCGTTCCTTCCTCGCCCGCTCCACCACAGTGTGGAACTCAATCCCTCCTTTCATATGTCATGGTTCTTCTCTAGTTCACTTAAATCCTTGTTTTTTCTCTTGACCTTTCAAAAAAAATTCTCTCTAACCAGGTCAATCATTTGTTTAAATAAATCACTGTTGACTAATCGATTTCGTTGCTTTACGCTTTTTTTTTGTTTATTTTTCCCAAAGAAGATATAGATTATGTTCAAGACTTTATTGGATGCGATCCCAATCATTTGTTTTATTTAGTAACGGTTGTTATTGATATATTTATTCTCTAAAATCCTGTCTAGATTCGTACTTTTTAGTTATTTCATTTCTATCATTATTTTTCTTACGTTTTTGTCACTCTTAAGATACTTCATGATTTGTATTATTATGTAGCCTTCTGGGCTATATATTATCTTTATTTTTCTGTTCATGTATGTTATTCTTAAGGGACTTGGTCCCATAATAAAGTTTGTTTTCTATTCTATAATTAGTATATGTATTTGTATAATTGTATGTATGTAAATGTATAATTGATATAAATAAATGTGGAGTTTGCCTTAATTGCACAGTAGACAGGTACATACAAATGAACATACCGCAATCCCGACGAGAGTTAACTCCTCAAAGAGAGTAGATTACAGAAAGTAAGTATCAAAGATCTCAAAGCAGTTAGTGTCTGTTGACTGAGGCCGAAGTGAATCGAGAAGGACTTTGAAGTGGTTAAGGACTTAGCTTCTCTTCACTAACGCCACTCAACTCGATCAAGCATTAAGTCCCTTTAGGCTGAATAACTCATATAATACATTATACACAACTCATTCATAATAAACCTCAGCTAATATATATATATAAACTATATTTTAATTTTATTATATTTGTATTTTAACGAATGAATATAATTTATCATTACTAAATTAAACAAGATAAACGTTTTATTTTTATAAAATTGTGTCGGAAGGTACTGAGCTGTTTTAGAGCCAACGGTTGAGCTTTTATAATCACTTTCATAGAGGTTTAGTGAAGTCCAGGAGCTTCACAGCAGTTAAAACAATAAAAAAAATTATCTGTCGAAGACTAGCTCTAAAATAAGTATCAGTGCTCTGCTACTTTGCTCACTTAAAACTGATAAATTTTATAAAACACTAACAATTTGATAAATTTTCTCCCTTTAGTAAATAATTATTTTATCACCAACAAGTGGTTTGAGCCGCTAATAAACCTAAGGATTTTTTTTTAAATATTGTAATGTTCATATACTTCACTATGTAGCGAACCCTCCAGCAACAGTGGAAAATTAGAAACGAAAATAAATATGAAACAACGGTCAAGAATAGTTAAGGTTAGTAGCTATCTACAATACTTTAGTCAATACTATCATTTAAAAATAACTTGTATTATTGTGGTAAGTTTTAAATTGATGGACCACCTTTGCGAAGTAAGGTCTACGATTTCATATTATCTAACAGTACCTACATATAAAGGCAAACATATCGAATTTCCTTAAAAGTGGAAGGGTTTAGTGGGAAGCCCTGGTTCGCATCGGTGAAAACGATTCACACCCAAGTGCTAAGAGGAAGTTTAACTACAGAACAATTAAATGCAAGATGAAATATGTAGAAGTAATCTTGTACTTTTTTTGTTCATATACCTATTGGATTGGGACAGTACAGCCCCAACATATACTGAACCCAAAACCCTATATGGGTTGTAGTGTATACTAAATAAAATGATTAATTGTCAGAATCAATCAATCATTGATTCACTTTTGGCTTGATCTTTTCTTCTTCCTCAATGGAGGAGATAACTAATTTGATAGCTCATTTGCATTTTTTCTCTTCAATTTAATAAACCGTCCTTTTGTTTAGTAAACCCTATAAGATCTCCTGATGTACCTGAAGGTTCCCCTGGATTCCGTGGAATGTTTAATATTCGAGAGAAGACTGAAGACGGGGTGGAGATGAAAGGTCGTACCACCCTTGGGTAACATCCTCCAGGCTTCCTCCTGGAACAATGGACCGTTCCAGAGCCTGGTCAGGGCACTAGCACCGTGACTCCTATCTTCTTCTCAACTGTAGTGCTTAATTTATAATAACTTACAACGTCAGTTTGTAATTATAAAAGTTAATAATAGCAGTCCCTTGATTTTATAATAATAACGGTGATTTATATAATGAGATGGAAAAATTCACAGATGCAATCCGGAAAAGGGAAATTTCATTTTATGAATCCCAGACGATTGATTGGAAGACTTGTTAAATATTTGAAATGCTAAAATTAAAGAATATACATGAGTGGAAAATAGATGACTGGATAATTCTAAACTTTGGCAAATTTGAAAAATAAGTTCTTCTTATTTTGTGTTATCTTTGACTGCAACCCCTCACCAATTCAATTCATTTTAAAGAACATACAGATTGCAAAAGTTGAATAAGACATGGAGCAGTTTAAGATTACCCCTTTCAAGCAAATTTTACATAGGAATCATATTTGAAATAGTAAAAATCCATAGGTTTTCAGGAAGCACCTAAATCAGAAGGCGGGGGATAAAGCCTTGATGAGGATAAAACGAGGATAGTAAATACCACTAAAATTCTTGTATAAATTCAGAATTCATAAGAAATGGTTTAATTTGTTTTCAATCCTTATAAAAAAGATCAAAATCCAATCTATACATACCGATGATCTTTAAGGGCGCGTTCACACTAAGGGATATTATCAGCGAAACACTATACGCGATGTGCACATATAATGTCTACAGAGAGACGATAAAAAAAGGTTTTAACTCGGCAACATACAGCAAGTGACATATTTCTCGAAGGACCACTTTTCGGTCTCCTCAGCGATTTGTATCATCAGATATTTCGAGCTGTGAATATGTGGGAATGAAAAGACGATAATTCGATAATTATTGCAAATGGTTTAGTGAAATACCATAAGGGCATCCGAGAACTATTCCATAGCCGCATAATAACTTCGAGTATTTCCTTTTTCTTCTTATACTAAGTCTTAACAATAAACTACAACGAACTCTTCCCCACTCGAGCTCATTTTCGTAACTGAAGCAGCGAACATTGTAGCAATTTTTATCACTAAGCTCGCGCCATATTTTTGTTATTTTCTGATTATGAACCAAGTTCCTGGGATCAGTATCCTAACATCTGAACCAAGTATGAAGGTACAGGTCTTGTTTTAGCCCTAGCTGTGCGTATTGTAGTACACACCCTGAGATAGCCTACCCCAGGGGTGTGGCACACAAGTGTTCATTAACCGCAGGCAGCACTATCCCAGAAGACACAACACTAACGAGAGAGGGTGACAACGACACCAGCGCTGTTCAGATATTCATCCTCAATCCCTCATT
This sequence comes from Troilus luridus, assembly GCA_964056705.1. Lineage (NCBI taxonomy): Eukaryota > Metazoa > Arthropoda > Insecta > Hemiptera > Pentatomidae > Troilus > Troilus luridus. The sequence continues at coordinate 124,596,480 of OZ057413.1, forward strand.
CGCTAATGAACCTCGCTGGCTAAGTGATCTCTCTCCTACACAACCATTGCCTATTACCACCATCTTTCAGCGAATCAATTAACATGGGTCTTTTCATTGAGTGGAATAATTGGCTATAAAGCGACTATATACAGTCCGTAAAAGGATAATTTCCAACATAGATTTCATAATCTTCTAATTAATTACAAGGATAGAGTACAATTTCGCATTAATTAAGAATAATAGAAATCATACTGATGTCGATTCTTACAGATAAAATGATTGATATTAATTTTAAAAAATTTACCTGCAAAACATCCCATGAAGGGTCAGTACATTGTACATACGGGAAGATCAGTGGTCTAGTGGTCAGCCTAACAAACTAAAGCCACTATCGCGGGTTCGTAGCCCGGCAGGTGGCCCTAGGATTTTTTAAAGGGAGTAAATCCTCGGTTATGCCGTCCTTCGGAAAGGACGTTAAACGGGAGATCGTGAGCCAGAACGATTTCAGGTAGTCGTTAAATATCCCTATCCTAATTAAACCTGAATAGGCAAAATTTAGAGCTCCGCTGTAGCATCACAGGAGGACCAAGAGGATATCCATTTCACACAGGATCTTTCGTGTTATCGACTTCCTTTGATAAACCAACTCCTTTGATCAATTTAAATTCCAATTATCTTTGTCAAATCAAAAATACAAAAATTAATGTATAAGTAAAAAATGACTTAAAGAAAAATATATAAAGTCTAATCTATAATATTTCATTAACTCCTATTTTTTTTATGTAACATGTATAACGAGATTAAAAAAATTATATATATATTTTTTAAATGGTTTTTACTAACTAACTAATAAATCCGCAGCCCCGGGGAACAAGTGGTTATGTATAATTTTGTCCAGAATGAGTTTCTTGTGCTTATGGAAGTGGAATCATGTTATTCTCGAAGCGCATAAGCGGCTATTTCAGGTATTAGCTTGAAAAGGATTTTTTTTTTCTAATTTTACAACTCCATCTAGGGCCAAAATTATGAGAATAACACGATTCCGCTTCTCTCATACCATGAGTAATACCATTGGGTAGTTTGTCTTTATATGCCATTAAGTATCATAACTGTCATGATCTTGTATTATTATAATATAGTTGTAAATTTCAATGAATAAAATAATAAAAAAAATTGTTTGCTATACACGATCATTTTTATGATAGTGAAGTTAAGGAATAAATTTTGGCCAAGATGACGCGTGGTGCGTGCTATATCATAAGAGACGAAATTCTTTAGCCAGGAGCACCCTTCAGGAGACAGGTGAAGTGTATTGATACCGCCCCGTATCATCATCATCATCATCGAGGCAGCTATGGGATCGATACTCCACACTGTCATCATTCAGTCGAGGAGAAAAATTAACGTTTGCGGAGAGGAAGAAAAATGGAGGGAAGACCTCCTGAAGATGAGAAATGACATGATATTTATTATTTTCTATATATCGTTAAAGGATATTAAGGACTCGAAACTGTTCAGATATTGATGGAGTAACCTAAAGACCAACCTACTCAACTGTTTAGGATAGCCCATCAATGGCAATCCAATATATGCCCTAATATAGATATACGACTGGTACCAGTTCAGAGGAAACCACCTTACTCACAAACCGGTTGAGAAGACACTTCTTTCATAAAGACCAGTTGAGTTGATCACGACCTTCTACCAATACCAATATTTCAGTTCGTAGAATAACATATAAATTAGGCTTTAGAGTATTAAATAATATTTAAAAAACATTAATTTGATTTGCTAAATCAATGCATTAAACATTGTGGAATGAAAATAAATCTATATTAAAAAATAATACCATTTGAAAAAAAAGGTATAATAAAAAAATAATTATTATTTCATTAACTAAAGAACTAAAATTGATATGGAAATGAAAAAAAATATTGAAATACCATGAGAAGATTGATATTGAACAGGCAGTGTTAACCCCAGGGACTTTACGAGTTAAAGGTAGAAACTGAAGAAAAATTACATTATTTTTTAAGAGTAAAGGTATGGTTACTTCCTTTTGAGAAGCGAAGCAAAGCAAATTTCGTTCTTCAGATTTCTATTGATCTAGTTTCATATTTCAATGATCGAAATTCACTTTTAAAAAGAAAATGCTAAACAATTGCCACATCCATATGTTTATTTCATTGTGTATTACCTATCACGTAAACAAAGGCGAAGTAATGAAATGTAGTAACAGAATGTTGACTGTCCCATCCAATTGTCTTCATCGCAATCTCAATCCATCCTTGTACCTTAAGGAGAGGTTTGGAAATCTTGGATTTTGTTTATCATGATGTGAAGTTGGGATATATGTATGTCTGAGTACAAAATATATGCCTTGAAGAAATCACAAAAGCTGGTAGATTTATAAAAGGTACCAAAAAAACAGCCACAAAGCCACCACAGGATCGATACCCTTCTCTTCTTTGACTAGGTTTTTATCTTTGTTTTTTTCCCACTCCATATTCTTGTTCGTTTTCACTCCTTCTTCTTTCCATTTCCTCCTTCGGCATCGGATCTCCTATTCAAAGAGGATCTCGCGATTCGTCGCTGATGTCTCGCCTTTGGCCGTGAGAGTTTTTTCTTTTGCTTCCCTCCCCGGAGCAGACAGGATTCCGGCATGACTTCTCGCTGCAGCGTGCAACTATTTACTTCAGGATCAGCGATCACAGGTTAGCGCTCTCCGGAGTCTGGGTCCTTCTTGTCTTTTTGTCGGTTCTTCAGCACTTGGTTTTCTCATCTCCTCTCAGGATGGGAAGAAATACGACGGAGGTGTTGGTGCCAATAAATATTCACTGTCATTCGCTTGATGAAACAATAGAATGACTGATGTTTAGACACATTATACTTTCCCACATAATTTTGAAACACTTAAAATGAAAATTATAATTTATAAAGTATCTGATGTGAAAACCTTTCGTTTTATATTTGAATGTAGTATTTTTAACTATCCGAATCACGCACAATAACATAGTTCAGATAATTTACCCTAAACTGTATTTCATAAATTTGATTAAATAGTATTAATATCATTTGTAAATTTTTTCTTTCATTTTATATATTTGATATGAATGTATTAGTATATTTACAATCCTGACACATACTGCCCTAGATTGTGGTAGATTGTATTATTTATTTTTTTAAGAAAAAAGAAAAAAAAATCCTTCATCTTTCATTCTGTATATGTGAAAAGACATCAAAAAGGACTTGGAGATACAATGAAGATAGTACCCCGTGAATAATTTGTAGATAATATATCCTTCTCTCTAGCCTCTACAATGTGTGTATAGTGGGTATTTTCTCACTAACCTACATTTTTACTGGCTACTGAGTATTCCACATCAGATCTTTTTAAGTTACATAGTTTGCTATAAGAACCAAGGTTAATATTAAATAACAAAGTGCTAATTAAAATGAATTATTCAATAGGACGTGCCCAAAAACGGATCATATTGAGCAGAGCTAACATGATGTCATGAGGCCATGGAAAGCTTTGAGGGACAGTTAATGATGTGCCTTGTTCGCCGAACCAACCCCAGGGGGGATTTGCATGACAGCGGAGTAAGGCAAAAGTCAGGCCGATTTCGACCACTCCAGTGAGCACTATCATCAACGATTGTGCAAGTAAATGTGAAAAAATATATTGAGCATATGTTTCAGTTTCAAAAAGTCTCAGTTTGTACTTCGGACGTTCATACATTAGCAAAAAACTTAAAAAAAACTATCTGTTAAAAAACTTAGTTCCTTGTCCCGTTTCATATGAAATGTCCGTTTTAAAAGGAAAAGTTACTTAGTCTGACAACTATATGAAATCAAATCATTTATATTCAAAATATTAACCCTTCATATAGATACGTTTTCCCCAACGAGTTATCAAATTTTCAATCCAAGAACTGAAAAATTCAGGGTTTTGTAATGAAATAAAAACTGAAAATGCGTTATTGAGTTGAGGTTCATTTTTTTAAAAATCCTTAAAGGAAGTTATCCAAATTTCTGAAAATATATTTTTATTGGCTTCATTGAATCTTGATGACGAAGCAAACACCCTTTAATATCTGCTGCAAAGAAAATTAATATAGAATAAAATATTCAAGTACTTACGCACTAAAAATATTAAAAATAAATTCATCTACAGAAAATAAATTAGTATCTAGAAAACAATGGATTCTGTTTTATTTATTTTTTCCAGAATGGATGGAGGAAGGTCATTTAAATTAACGTAAAAATGAAAATATTATTCTTACTACTAATGTTTTATATGTACCTATAAACAATGTCAAAACAAAACTTGTTCCCCTCAATACCCAATAATAATATTAATAAATTATTGGTACAGCCTTCTCCAATAACAAACCTTATGACTTATGACAGTATGACTAGATTCACAACACTATGCTCATAATCATATAAATACACAACATTACGAAGCTAAGCTTAAGTCTAAGAAGCGAATATGAAGCAGACTTGACACACACATACTGAAAAAAAAATTTGTTTATAAGGATAAAAAAAAAATGTTTTTCCCAATTTTTTTTTCTAAATTAATATTTGGAGGAGACTTGTGGGAACGGTGAATTCGTCTCCCCTCCCAGATACTCAATTCTACTTCCAGCCCTTATACAGAAATTTCAATAAAAAAGACATAAACAGCCAAACGTCTAAAAACATCTTTAACTTCGAACAATTACTTGTCGATAATGACCGTTTAACTTCTCAATAAACATATAATTGCTATTTGTCTAAAGGCCATTGAAGCGTTGCACAGTAATTATTCGCTATCTTTCAAGGTATTAATTAACTAGGCGTAAATAATTTATCTGTCAATACTGAATTGTTAGAGTTGCCGAGGCGTAGTGGTAGAACCGTTTAATGTTCATTGTATATTGTTTATTTTCCTTTAATTTTTTATGGGATAGTTAAAAGAGAGCTGATAAACAAGGTAATAACCATTTCTAATTCAACAGAAGAAAAAAACCAAGGCTATTGTACATGAAGATAAAATGATATCGAAATCATAATAGGAGAATAAATTTAAGTATTTTGTATAAATCGCTAAGCTTATAGTTAGTAAATAATTTAAGGAATCGCGATACATTAATACAATGATGTATTTATATAGAATATTTATCAGTCACAAAACACTGAGCGAACCTGCTTACTATGATTAGAATCAGTATTAATATTACACTAAAATAATTATAGTTTAGTTGTATTGTTTACCTTCTATGTTATTTTAATTGGTTGATTTTGGTATGATTAATTTTCTTCTAATTTTTAAATTGTTTATGGTTTTTTATACAATGTTTTCCCTTGTTTTAATATCCAACTAAGCCAGATTTTATTGAATTGAGCAGCAACTATTAAGATTTGTACAATGTTCTTGTTTATACATTGAGATCTACAGACCCTCCTGGAGCTCAACTAGCTTCTATAAAGGCGGTACCCTGAATTGGGAGAAAATCCTGGTGGTTGAGCGTGAATCTCCGCACAACAGATCCTTGAAACAGCAGAGTCTCTACGATGTAAAGATTTCAAGACCTTTCGTGGGTAGTAGTGATAGTTTTTTTTTTAATTTAATTAATAGTATATATTACACTTCTCAGTACAAATTAAAATAAATAAAAACAATCATTTAAATAAAGATCTTAAATTGAGATAATTCTTAATGATGTACGGGTTCCAGATGACTAAACGTTCGATAAGTTTACATATCCATAGGTGGAAGAATTGAGAATTGTTCGAGCCTTCGGATTGCTAGACCACCGGTTCAAGCGGTTTTGTAATTGATGTTATTACTGGCACAAAAAGAACCATCTGTTCGTCATCCAGCTTAGGAGCTTTCTGTTCCAACTAATCCTACAGCACATGGACCATGACAGGAATTAGAGCGACGTTGGCCTGCAACTGCTAGCAAGCCATCGATTTTCGTTCCTCGACAGCTGCCCCTGACAGTGTTTACCTTGCAGTCCATTCCAACCGACCGGTCCAGGACTGGGATCCGCCACATTAGCCTATCTTAGCCAGGGCTATTAGCAGAGAGGACTATCTATTGTCTATTAGTCAGGTATATGTACGCCATGTCGCAAGCGACTAGTCACTATCTTGTCATTTGCATATACCTTAGTAGAGTAACACATGTTGCTTTTCTATTTAGATCCTAAGTACAATATTAAATCAATAAAAATACTAGAATGATTGATGCGTTCAGGACCAAAAGTGGATAACTCATCCACATTGATTGAGCATAAAAATTGAGTTTTATGCTCCCGAAACTTCGGGTTTATAACCGGACAAAAACTAATAAGGTGGCAAAGTATCTTGTTATTACACAAAATTCCTTGACGAAACTATCGAAAAATATTAAAAGAAAGTTTTCGGAATTTCCGAGTTATCTATTGTCGATCCTGAACTCCTCAACTTACCAATAACATAATTTTATTAAAGTCTCAAAAAGCTTTAAATATCAGGCATATTGGCATAAATCTGTAGACAATTAAACAAAACATTTACATTTTTAATTTAAAGAGCTTTATCTGTCTGTAATAAAATTATAATCATTAGTTTTCTATTATTATTTACTTTGAATCAGGTTCACATGATATACATATAAGTATTAATGCAAATTTTAGGTGGTAGAGGGAAAAATAATATCTAAAATTTACTAACAATTTTATCTATTTTCTAACAATAATTTTCATTTTAACCAAATACAGCATTATATCTATTATACTTGTAATGCTACCGGGTGTTTCATTACTATTTTAAATATTAGTAACTCTTAAAAAAACATATTTTGCCATGAATTTGTACAAGGTTCTCAAATCTGAATGTTCAGTGCTGAGACAGTGCTCACAAAGTTCCGCCCATTCAAAGGAAAATCCACACCATCACCCTAACCCTAATCCTCCCACATACTGTTTGGCCTACCCTCGGACGTTAACCTAGGACATTACAAAGATTATCTCAATCTCCACGATCCTTGCCACCAAAACCCAAACCCCTAACACTGAACGATTTACGGAATGCTCTACAACTCGATCTATTATCAGTCCTCCCAGCGTTTATTTAGTTTTTGGAACTCGTTGGCTACTGAGGTCCAAAAATCTTTACAACTCCATATCTGTTTTTTTGATGCTCGGCAGTTTCCCAATGTGTAATCTCTCCGGACGGAATATTCTGAACAAGTTTTTTATGATCGAAAATAGATTATAAATAATTAAATTTCACAACGTTACCACACTTATATCAATATCTTAGATACAAATGCAACACCACTTTTAAGAAAAGAAAAAACTGTCTATTCAAAATCACTGCGTCTAACGTTCATTATGTCATATAAATGTTTAACCATCCATTTCGTCTTATACAAATTTATTGTATGATCTACTTCATTACCGGTTATCATCAGCATTATTGTCTTTAGTTGAATAGTTTCCACCATCCTGAACTTAATCATCCACAAACCAAGTACAAGTATTTGTACCATCAGATACAAGCCTGTCGATACTTAATAATAATAGTAGTTTATAATCAAATTATTATACTTAGTCTTAGTGATTAGAAGCGTTTTCAAAGAACAAAAGGAAATATTGATAAGAGTCTAAAATACCCGTGGCGGTAACTTCCCCTTCTACTCAAGCGAACTTTTTTAATTACTGATGTTAAGCCTGATCCTTAGGGTTGATATTATACTTTGTAGCAAAACATTCTTGTAATTACAGCCTTCGATTAATTATTATAATAATATTAAAAGGATAATTAGGACGGAATTATTTCAATATTGATTAGGAAAAATATAATTGCAAGTCGTTGTATCTCTAATGTGTGGTAACTTCATACAATAACTGAAAATATGTAAATATTATTTTTTTTTTTCTGAAAAGCGAATGGATAATATTCCAGTAAAAAAACTTATAATTAAATACACAATTTAGGAGTATAAGCGTTAATCAGGGTGATCCTGATAGAAAGAAGTTACATCTTCTAGCTGTTGACTATAACTGGATAAAGACACTCCAGTAACTTGTTCCAGCTGGTTCGAGGAGATGCCATTTAGATAACTGGCTCTGTAGGGTACAAGGATCTTACAGATAACGGCTTCAATGGGGATGGAGGCGCCAGGATGTCTTCGACGAGGAGGAACACAGGAGTCGTTGTAATAGAAGAGGTTGCAGCATTGATAACACAGGACATTATCGATACTCGTTACATAATTATCAATTATTTACTTCAATATCGATATTAAATGAAACATCGGAAACCCTTATCGAATATTTGCTTCTTCAAGTCCAAGGATATTACTGGTTTTTGTTAAGAGATGTGTTTAAGTAATGTAACCCAGTATAGATATGAGCTGATTCAGTAGCTGTACCCTTTTAAGAAGCGAAGGTATTTGAAAATAATATCTTCAACATTTTTATTCTTTATTATCTGAAAATAAAGACGGTTTGTATGATATTCTAAAACTTACATCTTGTTGCTATGGTATATTACAGAACAAATAATGAGGTATGAAACTATTTTTTGGCCAGAAATCATCGCTTGTCTAGGTTCTATAAAATTCTATAAAACACTGTTTTAAAGCCCAATTAATCTATTTTTTCGGTATATTCAAATAAAGATAAATTATTTTAAAGAAAACGACGTTTCGACCCACTTCGGAGGTCTTCTTTAGCAAAGGATAGACATTATGTACATAATTAAGATTTCATTCTCTTCACTGATTCCTGAATAATCATTTCAATCATTCTGAGGCATTACTGAAATAAGATCTACAACAATTACTCCTAAGTATAAGCTATCTACACTCTTGTTTAGCGAATTTTTTCTGAAGCTGATATCTTCAAATTATCTTTGTTGCTAATGAATCGGGAGTATATAATTCAATGAGTTCGAAAAAAATGTTAACAACCAATCATTTTTCGGAATCATAATATTTATTGTAACAAATTATAAGTTCATAATGTGTGTAGCTCGTACCATCAAGGAAAGACAATTAATTTACCACAACAGTATGGGCGACTCTACCCTAAAGGTTCCAATGACCCAATTAACGGGTAAATTGAAGCCTCAATATGGGCCATAATTCAGTAAGAAAGTTACACTGACTACTGAAAATGGCCTTCCTTATGGATTCAGCCATTTTAAATATCATAATATAAAACATAAAAATTAATTTTCAAATTCATCTTATCTTTCTGGACTAATATAAAATATAGTTTAAGTAATAATTCTATCGAAAACCGCAATATATAAATATCTATCACTGTAAACTCCTGAAGGGTCATGGGTTCAGTTCATGGTCGTGCCTTTACAGTTTACAGGACAACGATTGTGTAGGGAATTTATATTGTCCAAGATTTCCCCTAATTAAATGCACTCAGAAATATTTATGGATAAATTTATCCGTAACCTGATAAGGAGCATTAAAGATTGTTCGAAGGACCTAGGGGATTGTAAGAATTGGATACGGGAAAAAGTTCATGGTTTCATGGAGCTTAGTTCCGTAAGATAAAGGAAGTGAACAATTTTTAAAGAAACAGAGCCAAAAATAATTGGTTTGAAGTAACGTCCAAACTAAATTTCAGGTGAAATCATTCCAATGGCTCCACGGCAATGAGTTTAAGATAGAAAGCGGGAAGGAATAAAATTAGGTGATTTCTTTGAGAATCTTTAGATCTATCTGAACTTATAATGGCGACCTCAACAGAGCCAGATTGCAGCACTGATAATATTTGCAACTGATTGAGGGTACTTACTTTCTCTGTGTGTTACATTATATAATACCCTTTGAACTTCCTATTTTCTACGCTCCCAATAATTTCAGATTTTTTTATTATTTAATATTATAATTTATTAGCACTATGCATTCCAAACGTAATGCTTTAAATACAATTTCAAAAATATTCATGAATCTAAAGGCTTAACGAAAATTTCGCACTATTTACTTATAGGGAAAGCTTATTAAACATAAAAAAAGGGTCTTTATTAATTTTCAGGGCAGTTACTTTAATGTTTTATATTTTTTTTCATTATTACTTTTTTCCAAATATCCTTCAGTTTATCGAAAACGTAAAATAGCTTAATTTTTTTAATTCAGCAAAATATTAGTTCACGAAACTGAAACATTCCTAGAATTCAATCATTATCAAATCTAAGTATGGTAAATATATGTAAATTATTTCCTAACGCTATATATGCTATGATATAGTTCATATTAATGAACTTGACTTCTATAACTCTTCTGAAAAGAAAAATTCCTAAGCAGGTTATGCTAATGATATAATTTCCACATATAACGACGCATTACGGGAACAACGCTACAGGACGTTTACATTGTATTTAACAGGTACGATATTCTTTCGATAAAATCGGAAACGCCAGTACGAGCCAAGAACTTTCAACCTGAGTTGATGAAAATTCTAGGCCTATCAACAAAATTACCACGGAACTCTAATAATATACTCTATAAGTTCATTGAACCAACACGAATAAGTCATATTTTTCTTAAAATACATCCTGCATCATGTTCCACTCTCAGAAGGCCGGGGAATTTACTCTCCCCCGTCTAAAATATCTGATGTTATGCTATTACGAGGTGTAGATGGGAGGATTACGTTAAGAGGATGATCTTATGGCATGGATTTGAGTGGTAATCCGAGGACGGAAGTTTATAAATGTTTATAAAGCCTTTTATTATTATTAAGAAGAGCATTCTTAGTATATGGTTCTGAATATGGCTATTAATGAATTTTAAGAAGAAATCCATTATTTTAAACCAGAGGAGACACCGATTACTGAATCGTAGAACCGCGGAGTTCCGTTCGCTGCAGAGAACTGTTATTTTTTCTCTCCCCCACAGTAATTTGAAATGCAGATAGGACATTGATCCGAATCCAGCGCTAAGAGGAAATAAATCAGACCAATTAGGGCATGCTGGCCATTGCACTTCCCCGATTAGGAACTAACCTCCGCCAAGTCCCGCCTCTAAATCATCTTGTTAATTCGTCGCGGGAGCATTTACAGAAAGGTCGCGCGCACTTATGTAAGATATATATTATAGATTACAATAGTCCCCTAAAGGGCGTAAAGATAAATGATTTTTCATTAATATCAAAATGATTTAGGAGTAAATTTATGAATTATCGCACTCGTAATAGTTCGCAAAAATGGAAAGTTATTTTTTTTATATACATAAATAACCTGTATATATTATTCGAAGCAGAGCAAATATATAGTAATAAATAATAACAGGAATAAATTCCACTCAGAGAAAAAATTATAACCATCAGTGTATCATAGGACGTTTTTCAGAGGACAAATGTCAATAATGACCAATGCCTCCATCTTAGAGTGTTCTAATGTACTGATGAGGTAAAAGTGGCGGGGTCATTAAAACAGGAGCTTAAACTTTAACCTTTAAAACAATTTCTATAATATAAAAATCTACATAGTTGTCATTTATAATTGCATTTAAATATTGGCCGTTTCAGGCTACTTCAGCAGTTACTAGACAAACACTCATATACATTATAAGAACTATTCTGACTTAGGAAGTAAAGCTTTGGGCCTCCACTAACCTTTAGAATCCCTCTAGTTGCCGATCCTTACAATCCAAAACCAATCGTAAAATACTCCTTACTTTGCTACGAGTAAAGTCATCCTTAATGACACATAATGCTGTATTTGTTGCTGATTTGACATAAGTCTGATATCAACCCTTTCATGATAAAATTTATTCCCACTCAAACCCACTAACATCAAAACATAACAATATCTTCTATTCTCTATTGTCCTCCAAGGTATCTGAAAATAAGATGGCCTCGTGACCTTTTAAGTTGAGTTTGTTATTTGAAAACAACCACTGGGTAGTAGTAGCAATAAATTAATAAATACAATATTTTTTCCCTTCCCAAATTAGAAACTCTGAAATTCCGATTGTACTTCATACCGAATAGTTGGGAAAAAACAATTTAACTTTTTGTTCTCTGAAATCCCTTTTTTTTACTTTAATACACATTACAAAAAAATGATAACACGATCATAATCCGAAATACACTTTTGTTTTCACTTCTCTGCTTTCTAATTTTGAGATCCATCATTTATGGACTGCGGATAAAAAAATTGAATGGACCATTGCCTTGAATAGCTGTTAAAGTTTTAGAGAAAATAGAAAGAGTATGATGTGTAACAGTATCTTTTTTTTATTTATTTATTGATATTTACAACTTTATTACAATAATACATCAAGTAAGTATGCTAAGCGATACATAATGACATGTGAAAATGACAAGTAGAGAAAACTACCCGCTGGTAGTACTCAAATCACAAGTTCAACTAAGAAGGTCACGGGATCATCTTCTTTTCAGACGCCTCGGAGGATTATCGGGAATTGAAGAAGATGCTAGGTTTGAAAATGAGGTTTAGAGGTTTTGAGTTGAAATGAAGTTTGTTATGAAAGGATAGATAGCGGGTTCGGGCCAAATCAGCAACAAATGGAATATTAAGGTCATTATGGATGACTTTATTCCTAATAAAATAAGGAGCATTGAGGATTTTACGAAGGATTATGGATTGTAGGGTTGGATACGAGAGGAACTCCATGGATTAGTGGAGCACCAAAGCTCTACTCCGTAAGTCCAAATAAGTCGTATGATGGTCATGTAGATGAATCTTTTGTAATTAATTGGGAGCTTAGAGCGTTTGTCTAGTAAGTGTTGAAGTAGCCTGAAACGTCGAGCGGCCTCGAATGAGGGTTCCAGGTTAATCGTTTGTAAAGAGGCAACCCTAAGTATCGGAATAACGGTATCAAAGAACTTACTCATATCAAATAAAATTAATGGGGCCGGTGTAAGTCCGTCACTAACTCTACTCACATCACTATCTGCAACGTAAACATTTTTTTATAGCCCTGAAGAAGATTTGCAATGTGGGCCGAAACGTTGTGCCTTTAATAACCATTTTTCCCTACTTAAGAGAAATTGATAGGCATCCACCCGAAATAAATTTTACTATATTTTACATTCAGAAGCATTAGTTATATTATGGTTCTGCAAACCTAAACAAAAATAAATAACAATTAAAAAAAAAATTGAAGGTGGAACGAAGAATGACTGAAGGTTAAAACTTCAATCAAATATGGTGGGCGGACAAGGTTTGATGAAATGAGACCTGTTACGGCATAAGCCGATAAATCCATTTTTGTAAATTCGGTTTTATTTTGTGTTGTGAGAGTCCTCTCTCAGATGCCCTCTATCTATGGATAAACGATTTGTTATAAAACCGGGTTAAAAAAGCCGAAAAATTTCCCTTTTATACACGCTTCAAATATTATACTAAATACGCTGAGAACAATCTTGGAATCAGCACAGTCTAAACATGTAGTGAACGCTTCATGGGTTATAGTTTTAGTTTTTTCAGGCTACATTACCATGCCGGATCCCAAAGCAGAATAGAACGGAATAGAGATTAATGCCATAATGATTCGCATTCCTCATTTCATGTTAATCTCCGTAAATTCATTAAAAGTGACAGAATGAATTGGGAGAGAATAGGATTGGACAGAATGGATCGTTAAGGAATGCTATCAACTCGGGCCAGCAGGGCTCGTACTGTCGAGGCGCGAATCGATCCTCAACTAATCATCTAACCTGGATAAAGAGCACGGTAATCTTCATTCATTAATTAATTTTAATAGTAGTTCGTATGCTATCTACAGCATGAGTTAGTATGTTTATGTTTAAAAACTATATCATTGGAGCTTTATTTTTTTTATAAAGGAAAAAAGCAATTTTAAGATGTTTTTACAAATAATTTTCATTTAAATTTTAATAGTAATAATAAAACAGCTATCTCGAAGGCTCGATGCCGACACCGCCAATTTCAGCTCACAAACAACAAACAATTTAGACGAACGCCTCCGCCTCGGACGTTTAACAGTCAGCTATGCTCTTATTAAATTTTAAAAAAAGGAATCAAAGTACTTTAATTAAAATACGGACGTAAGCACGTAGGATAAGTGACAAGAAGCTAAACCTAAAGCTAGTAACAAGAAGATATCCCGACCAGGACAAATATTTTCTCTTCAAAATAAAAATATTTAAAAACGAAGTCAAAAAAAGAAGAAGTAAAAAAAAATCAGCTGGTCAGTAATAATTTTTGATGACTTCGTTATCAATACATGTTGGAAGGAGGGGACTCTTTGATGAAACCATACATTTAGTAGGACAAATATTTTTTCAAATAATTTAGATAATTATCTTGATATTTAACAAAAACCAACCCAGTTAGTAATACATTTTTGAGAATCATCAAATCGACATATTTTATCCTAGCTACCTCTGTTAGCTACCACAATCGAGAATTTTCGCACAGGAAATTGTTGGGCGTCTCATTGAAATTAAGCTATTCACGAAGATTCAGCTTGATAGTAATCAAGTGCAAAAATGGACCATGGATCCTGGACTGATAATAAATAAAAATAAATTATAAAGCAATTCTCATGTTTATTTATTTATTTTCATTTATTTTTTTCCAAGCATATGACAAATTCGGATTAATCTTCCGGCATTGTCGGGAGTTTAACAATATCATTTTCATTTTTTTAATAAATTAATACATAAAATTACATACATACATACATAAAATTAATACATTAGTGCATAAAAACTATGCACTGTTTTTTAAACAATTTATTTCACGTTTTTAAGTGAGAAAGCCAGTATAATAAATTAAATCAGATGTATAATATTTTCCCTGACTTCTTATTTAACAGAGAAAAAAATGGCATGTTTTAACCTTTGCAGCAGAGCCATTTGTCGGAGCAAGGTCCTCAAGTAGCAGAAGAATGGCCCTTGTCGAAAAGGGACCTGGTTCACCTCCCTTCTTTACATGTATTATTTTTTTAAACAATATATGAAAGGCTTTCAGTTTTTTTAATATAAATAATTGCTTATTAAATTCTACTAAATATTATCTAATACATACTTATTACTACAGCTCTAACAGACGCCCAGATTACCTTTAAAATTTTCTCTCATATCCGTACCACTGAAATCTTTCCAACAATTACTTTAAAATATAATCAAAACCTTCCCAAATTTGTTATTAAGATTAATAATTCAACAATATATGTTTCCTTGTGATTGACAAACCGTAAGTGGTACAATAAATGAAGCTCTAATCAGATTTCAGTTATACAAATTTAGATTTGAATGGAATTCATTCATTTAAACTTGGCATTTTAGACTATTATCAAGTGAGTAAAAAATCCTTGGTTATGATGTCCTTCGGAACGGTCGTAAAATGGGGATCCCGAGCCTGTGCTATGTCAGGTGCTCTATCTTAATCAAAATTTTGACAAAATTTATGACTCCCACGTCCAATTATCCACAGCATAAAGTGGAGTTAAACGAAACAAACATACTTTAATTGGGAAAAATGTACTTAATTTTGGATACCTTATCAAAAACCAAATATGTAAACATATTTATTAAATATTTTTTATTTAGTATTTAGATAGAAATAGAATGCCTAAAATTATAAAGAAGCGATGAACAGGGAGTATTTTTGTAATTCGTCTCTGAACAGGAATCTTATTAAAAACCATTTAACGATAACATTTTTTCAATTAGTGTACAATATTGGCATCATTATTACTGTATTGTTATTTTCAATTGTGGACCTTTCTGACTGGTAAATACAAAGACAGCTCTACGAAATACAACCCCATTTCAAAATATTAAATAAAGAAAATTTAAATGATAAAATAACACAATAGACAAAAAAGAGAAATTGTTTAATCCGTGAGATGAAACATTCTTCGCCTTAATCACACGTGGCTTTTTCAGATCTCCGATGTCACTAGCATTAAATAAAAGAAAAGAGAAAATCTTGGAAGAATGTGAAATTCCATCGTCCATGAATGAGGACAACAAAAATAGCTTATACCTTTTACAGACGTAATAAAAATGTTTATACCATGCTTTTGTTCACGTATGTTACATTGTTAATATCAAATCCAAATTGGCACATTTTTTGGGGTGAGGTGGAGGTAATTAATTGCCACGTCCCTTATTTCTTAAGTAAATATGATAAATCAAGTTTGTAAAAATAAATTTATCAAATTAATTAAAATTTCAATTTGAACATTGAATAATATAAACAACAAAAATTTACGCTATGATCTACTGTTTAATATTTATTTTCTAAATAGCTATATACTATATATAACTACATACCTCCTGCAGGTAACTCAGTGATACAGCTCTAAGTTGCCGTGGCTAAGATCTCGGGTTCAAATTCAAGGAACGATATATTCAACTAGATTAAACTTAAATATAATCCAAGCATAAACTAATAAAAGCAAATAATAAAAATTATAAATGAATGTGCTTACGTACAAAAAATGATGGACCAAGCAATCAACCACTCACCTGAAAAAATAATCGTGCATTATTAAATGTACATAATAACAATAAATAAGCCATTATAAATTATATAAGTCATGTAATCAAATTAATTAAAAACAGTGTAAATAATTATAATTAAAGAAATCAGAATAACTACCATTGTAACCCACGAATGATCTTTGGGTCGGTAACTGGCAGATATGGTATTCTTTTCAAGCTAACGGTTGTGCAGGGAGGTGATTTGAGATTTCCCGGTTAATATCCTCAATTTAAGGTACCTACATAATAGAAGGTAAGCTCAATGAATCTCTCTAGAATCTCAAAGGGTCGATTTCTGGTTATTAACAGACAAAATCTGCACCAACTTATTTCGAACCCGGGACCTACAGCTTAGCAACAAAGCGCTGAAAAAAATGCCTAAATCAATAAAAAAAGCTGGTAATTATTCCAGGTTTCGCTTCGATTTGAGTCACAACAAAGTTTAACTTTTCATTCCTTAAATTATTAGAAATGTTTATACTTCGGGAATCATTTCATCTAGAAATGAAAGTTTTAACAAACATTTATCATAACATTTAGAAATCTCAGGCTAAACCTTTGTTTCTTGATAAAACGATTACCGAAATCAACTCATTACCCATAATTAAATTATTTTCTTCATACTAGAGATCACAATGACTTGAATTTTTGGAAAAAATAAAAATGAAATGAATAAATGGTTAAAATTGTAACTCAACTCGAAGCGACAACTTGCGGAACAGATACCATACATTTATACAAAGCCGATGGTTATTTTATAGGAATCGTTTTATTGATTGTCTGCTAATATAAGATAACGTAAATAAAATGCAAAGTGTGCCGAAAACTGGAATATTGTAATATTACTGAAAACTAAATAAATGTCCAATAAATCCAACTTCTGTGTAATGATCAATAGCACTGTTTCTCGAATCGATACTTAAAATATTGAATTGAACAATTGCAATATGGCCATCGCAACCGGCTATTGTTTCTGAATAAGGCTAAGTCAAGGATCATTTAAGGTTGAGAACAGAACGTTTCAAAAGAGATCTGAGAAGAGAGTACAATAAGACTGAAGACTGCGACCGCAGCGCTGCCGGTGGTGCAACTGGCTAGTGGGCAATAGCATCAAAGAACCGACTTGCGACAGGGGGCCATGGCGGAAATGTGGAAACCTGGAGGTTGGGCAAAGGGTTTTCCAGACAAGAGGAGGAAGACTCAGCCTGTGCAGCTGCGGCGTGCGCATCAGCTGCAACAACACAGACGGCTACAGCAACAACAAACAACACTCGCCAGCCCGACCCTCCTCCGCCTTCTTATGTCGAGTCTAATGAGTCGAAGATAAGAACCCTTGGTTCAAAGGGTTCCTTGTAGAGCCCTTCATCGTGGCACACTTCGATGAACTTAGTCAATGAGTTGGTTATAAGTAAATCTGTTTACTCTGCCGTAAACATAATTAAGCCTAAATAAAACATGTTTCCTACAATATGGTTATTATAATTAACAAGAAAAACTTAATTAAAACAATGGAAAACATTTTTTAAATTATTTCAAACTGAAATAACTCAATCCCAACAACGACAGATTCTAATTGTATAATCCTTATTAACACTATAAGGAAATAGATAACCTGAAAGTTCGGTGCCGATACCACCAACACCCCTTAGGAGATCTACCCACGAATCTTTTCGTCTAACCTTCGGACATTAACCAGCCGGCTCACTACTCATTCACTATATAATTATTTGTTTGTTAGAATTCCATCTTAATCGTCGTGATGAATATTCGATGTATAAGAATCGTTTTGTCTAAAGTCACAAAGGTAATCTCGGAAAATACCCTAAGCGTATTCTGAAATTCGTCTTTCACAATCCGGATTCCACTCTTTATCACAATCCGACCTCAGTCCTTTTTGAACCGGAATATGGGTAGATTCTTTTCATTTTCCGGGCATTTCGGGAGATGAAATCTCGCTGCTTAATAAGATAATGAGATTTAAATTCAAGGTATCCTTGGCCCAATCCTTTATACGGTTTATACAGCTGACATCCAAACTCATCCTAATACTATCCTTACCACGTATGCTATTATCAGTCACTTACACGTATGTGTATTATCAGTCAACAGCAATCCAGATATTGCATCCCAAAGTCTCCAATCCCATATCACTGATCTTGAAGAATGGTGTCAAAACTGGAGAATTAAAATAAATTCTTAAAAATCGCATTAAATCACTTTTACCTTACGTCGTTAACCAATGACTTCCTGCCCTTCAGTATCCTTTAATAATATCCCACTGGTGCCTGCAGAACAGATCCTATACTTAGGGTTGCATCTCGACAAACGATTAACCTGGAATCCTCAAACGAGACTGAAAAGACAAGAAACCGCCCGACATTTCAGGCTACTTCAACACTTACTAGACAAACGCTCTAACCTCCCAATTAACTACAAAAGACTCATCTACATGACCATCATACGACCTAGTTGGACTCACGGAGTAGAGAGAGCTTTGGGGCTCCACTTAGCCATCCAATCCCTACAATCCAAAATCGTTCCTAAAATCCTCAACGCTCCTTATTTTGTTAAGAATAAAGTCATCCATAACGACCTTAATGTCCCATTTGTTGCTGATTTGGCCCGAACCCGGTATCAATCCATTCATAACAATCTTCATTCCCACTCAAACCCTCTAGTTTCAAACCTAGCTTCCTCTTCGATTCCCGATAATCCTGCGAGGCGTCTGAAAAGAAGTTGGCCACGTGACCTTCTTAGTTGAACTAGTGATTTGAGTACTACCAGTGGGTAGTTTCTCTACTTGCCATTAACTCATGTCATTATGTATCGCTTAGCCTATTTACTTGATGTATTATTGTAATACAGTGGTAAATATCAATAAATAAATTTTTTTTAAAAATATCATACGCATATTTTGACTTTCTTCTCATTCTGAAGGAACGTTTAAAAGAGAAAATTAGAAATAACAGCTCACTAACCGGGGCTGTAGATATATTCTCAGGTTTGTTAGTTCTAGTTTATTAGTTATCTCTATTCTTTTGGACTACCTTTTCAAACTCTATATATTTTTTAACATAATCTTTGTATACTAATATTATAAATAAATATTATATGATATTAATATTGATAAATATAAAATTGACTATAAGAGGAAGATAACACACTGGACTGTATGCTCTAGTTGGCAGGCACACCGTTAACTGTTGGTCGTGTCTTAATTCCTTTCTAGGCGCACCGCTGCTGTAGTCTCCGGTTATCAATTTATTACAGTAACTAAAGTTTACTTAAATGATTATGGTTTATTATAGTCACGGCATCGCATATCGCCAAAGTCCTGTAGGGACTTATTCCTTTTTCTTTCTTTTTTCTTACTCTCTGTTACCTGGACTTCCTATGAGACGATTAAAAAGATAATGCTCTCGAGACATGCTTAGAAAACATTAATCGGTTCAATAGCATTAATAAAAATGTTTATTTAAA
This sequence comes from Troilus luridus, assembly GCA_964056705.1. Lineage (NCBI taxonomy): Eukaryota > Metazoa > Arthropoda > Insecta > Hemiptera > Pentatomidae > Troilus > Troilus luridus. The sequence goes on from OZ057413.1 coordinate 124,616,432, forward strand.
AAATTATACAAATGCCATTTGTGTATGTGATCGTCTTAAAACCTTACCTAAGGGATTCTCCTAAAATGTGTAGCCACATTACTCCTGGAAGCGTGTATGGAAGAAAATTGAAGGCACTCTCAGCATGGTTGTTCATCTCACAGTAGTAGATCCCTGTTCCGGAGACAGTTCAGTCTCCTTGTCGGAATCTGTGTTAATATGTCTGTTAGTAATGATTGACTCTGTAAGTTAGAGTGTCCAACATGCGAGTCATGAAATTTTTAATTAGTCAAAAAATTTTAAATTCCTACGAATCGAGGAGAAACAAAAGACATTAAGTTCAAATTTCTTGGTAATATAAAATATTTATAAATAAAATAAGTAGAATGGTGTAGGGATGTTCGACAGCAAAGAACAAGAGCAAACGTATGGTGTGTGCGCATCTCCATGATACTACGTATAACGTGCTTATGCCAGTCATCTTAATTGCTTTACGTATTGTTTTAATTTGCCGCTTGTGTTCCATACTTTTATGTTTTAATTCGGTTTCATGCAATAACCTCAATGTTTAAAACATTCATGCATAAGGAAATCAGAATATTAAACAAATCATTTCTCAAAAAAATATTGTTCATGTTTAAATTAATAATTAATTTAATAAGGAACGTATGAAGGTACTGTATAAAACATTACTCCTTCATTGTTCTGGAGCCGGAAAGACGTGGCCGAAACGTTACGGCAGCCCATCACGCGATGACAAGGCCTTACAGAAGTTTCTGGAGGAGACGTTGGGTCGATTACCTCTTCCCACCCTTAAATAATTTATTGTTCTATCTCCTAACTCCCCTCTTACGAGCTGCATTGCGGTCTGTCGGGTCGTATTTCTTTGTTCTTTGGTCTGCATTGTTAAGTCCCGAAAGAGAAATTCGTCTTTCGGATGAATGTCTGAAAGAAATGGGGGATAATAGCAGTTCTTTGGACTTCAAGAAGTGTAAGTGACAAGTGAATTCAAAGCGATACAATAATGAAAGGGGAAAAGTTAAAATTCTATTATGTAGGAGAGAAAAGAAAGAATGTACCACATTTATTACCATAGGCATTGCCTTCAGGAATTCCTAAAAATGCCACACCCTGCTTCTTTCAAGGTGGTACACATATTTAATATATATTTTGGATAAAATGTATTGATTAACGAAGTATTAATGGCATTAGTTTGATGGTAGTTTGTTTTTTTTTTAATCGTAGATTTTTACTTTATTGTAAGTACAATATATCTATTATTGTAATCACGAATGAAGAAGTATTTTAATTATGAAATTTAAAGGGATGTATAGGAATTTTCAGATTATATGAATATTCCTGTATAATTTCGACCCGATAATGAATTTTTGTTCAAAATTTTGTTGAAAGAGGCTAGGTGAGCCCTGAAGGTCACCCACGGCTGTTAACAGATTAAATAATTTATTTGTCACAGCCGGACTTGAACCCTGGCCTTTCGGCACAGCAAATTAAACTCTAACCATATAATAGGTAGACAAATCATCAATTAATGATTGGTTTAAACCTTTAACCCCTTAGAAGTTTAATCCCAGTAGCCCTATTACATGTAGCATTTAGTGTAATAAATAGAATATTAATAAACGTAAATAATTAACTTTGTTTCTTATAGTTAATATTTGTATAGTAAACACAGTTGAGCGTCGATTATCTGAACTATTGTCGTCGAGCTTTCGGATAAGCGAAAATCATTTTTAAAAATCCCAAATCATCACCACGCTGTATAAAAAAAATCATTACTTTAATGTGTGGTATGCAAGTTTAATAAATGTACTTATTTAAAAAAAAAAAGTACAATAAAAATAAGTACATACACAGTAATATTTATCAAGGTTGTGGTACAAAGAAAATTGATATATTAGTTTGCTGGACTTCCTCTTTATGACAGCTAAGTATCTAATTATTTTAAATTTAGTAGTAATTATTTAATAAGTTCCAGGAAAAAAAAATTAAAGAAAATACAATTTAAACTTTTTTTTTTAGTGAGAAAATGCTCATCCCTCCCTATTTTTCCCGCAGAGCCAGGATAATATAACGTTCGGGTAATCGATTTTCAATAAGGCTTTAAAATCTGACAAAATATGTCGTTTATTTTTGCGAACGTTTCTTATAGAACAGTTAGAATTATCCTACTAAATAATCGATTACCATCAAGACCTTTAGATCGAAACGTGAGATGCCAAAGATGGTACGATGCGAGGATGAAACGACACTTGTGTCCAGAACATTTGATTGATGAGGATGTGGATAGTAATTGATAGCACGCGCTCTTTGACATCCTCCACTCTTCGCTAATCGTTAGTCTTTAGCTCGCGCCTCTTCTATCTATTTCTATTTGGCCCAATTCAATGATGTAGCAATAAAAATAACCTATTGTTTTAACAAACAATAATTATCCAATAAAAAAAGTAATTAAAAGAACTATACAACTCCAGACCATGAAGGGTATCAAGATTCAGTCCATGGTAGAGACTGTACTGCTTCTAGGACAACGGTTGTGGAAGCAGAGTCCGCACTTTATGGAGGCTGAGTGACCACCATAAGGATCGAACTGCGCTGTTAGCAGATTAAATAACACTGTTCTGCATCAAAATCCTCCCTTCAACACAAATGTTGTTTTATTATCTTTTGAAGTATGCTGAACACGAATCCGAGGTCCATAAATCTCCATCAGGCACCGTTTTTTGACAAATCTGTGTCTTAGTTCGAAAAATGAGGTGTTCTTAGACATATTAAAAATTTTTGATCACGGAAAACTTTAACAAAAAATTAAAAAACCTATTTAATTTTGAAGCCTTTATACCTAATGTATTACAACATGAAAAAATTGGGAGAGCATAAGTATTAGGGTTCAGGAATTTTGGGCTAACATTCACAAAAGAAGGGACTGATGCCTACTGGCGGGCTTCCCCAGGTACCTGGTTTCCTCCTCCTAAACTTAACTGTTTCCCACCCTCTATATATTGTTCAGCCAACTGGCAGGCAGGTTACTCGCCACCAATTCTACAGTCTTATTTGAACCTCGATACGGACCCGAACTTTTTTAGTTTCAAATCTAATATGCCACGAGAGTGTAAAAACGATCCTGACTGTTTCTGTTATATTTGTGGCGAAGAGTAATTCAAGTGTAATCGGAAATCACTGACTCCATTGATAAAGAAGTTATGAGTTATACTTTGGATGCCAAGGAACAAATTAGCAAGAAATTACAATGAAATTGTGGAAGAATTGCTATTATCATATAAGGCCATGGGTTGCAACATGTCCTTAAAAATTCATTTTTTGCATTCCCATTTGGATTTCTTCGCATCCAACTTGGGAACAGTTTCAGATGAACACGGAGATCAGTTTCATCGTGACATAGCCCAGATGGAAAAAAGGTAGAGCGGTAAAAGCAATGAGAAGATTCTTGCGGACTTCTGCTGGACACTACAACGGGAGACAGTTGATGAAGAGAAAAAAAGGAAAAAATATACACATTAATTGAGAACCGAATTAAATAATTGATTACTTTATATATTATTGATTTTCACAAAAAAAAAGTTTATTAAATTTCTGAAAAAAGTGTTGGTTTTTTTCAAAAACAACCTCCAATCTCTAAAAAAATGGTGCTTGGTAGAATTTTTATGATTTCAGATTCGAATTCAGCACACATGAAAATATAATAATCAGGAACAACTTTTCAAGAGAGCAAAACTTTTTTGTTTTAACAGTGTAATTTAACTGTCATATCTGGATTTGAAACCGTGACTTACGGCACAGCAACTTGACTCTACACATTCACCTATCCTCGATCAATTATTATCAATTATTGGATAATAATTAGATGATTATAATCAATCATAAGGTATGGCTGGATAGACGTTGAAGCATGACAACAGTTTGTTATAATTTTACATATCTTTTGTTGTTTTCACTTCTAATAGAGGTTCTTTGTTTTTCGGCACACAGGAGGAACAGGAGTGGTACCACTACAAGACAACAGCTGACCTTTCTCTCTTTGACCTCAAACCTCCACGGCCTTTATGCCTTTAGTTACTTCTCCCTTACGTAACAATGAAACATAAGAATGTTATTTAACAACTGTAAACAAATCTATTTCGTTATTACTCTTCTTTCAAAATTACCCGAATTTTCACAAGATTTAGTTTTGCTACATATACCCACCCATGTTACAACTATTCCACTTTCTTACTTTCAAGAAAATACAAACAAGGTGGAAAGGAAACATGTATAGGCACTGTAGGGATTGATAAATGTAAGTTATTCACCAACGAACAGTGAGTCCTAATTTATTAACCAAATCCTCAATCCCACAATACGTACTCATATTGATCTTTTTTTTTTAGGTATCGTAGGCGATTAATTTTGATGAAAGAAGAAGAAACAATACTAGGGAATTTCATATAAAAAGGCAAACATTTATTTTGATATATATTGGAAATAAATGTTCGTTTACTATTTATTCTTTAACATCAATTTATGGACTAAATGCTGGTCGGGTGATCCTACAGTGGGAGTCCTAAATTTAGCCAATAGAGATATAATTAGGATAAAGATTTTAAACTAAATGATCCCTTTCAAAAATCATGCCTGGTAACAAACCTGCAATCTTGGACAAACTACGATGTTATGCTAACCCAGAACACTACAGGTGACCACTTCCTTGTGGAATTCTTGAAGTATTGAGTCTACTTATGTAAAAGAGTTGCGTTATGTAGATTATGACACGGCCATAAAATTCATATAATTTTTCATGGGAGTTATAGTCTTATGAGTATTATATCCCTAAAATAAACCGTTTATTAGTTAGTTCGCAGTATAGGAATCCAAGAAAGATAGAGAATCCAGGATGTGTCGTTGTCAAGACAACCTTCTATATATACGGGATCAAGTTGAGAGAAATCGAAAGATATAGGATGCTAAAAAATAACACTTGAGAGTATTGTATATAGGTGTGTATGTATATTAAAATATAATCATTTTCCAACAACCCCCAATCTAACAAAAAATATGCATAAAGATAAACTATACGGGTAGTAAGGAAATTATAATTACAAAAGTTAAAAAAAAATATGCTGATACAACAATTACATTAGTAATGGATAAGCTGTAATTATATAATTATGGTGGCAACAACGCCAGTTAATTGACATTATAATAATAATGTTTATTCATAGTAATGGGTACTATGGCACGAACGGCGGACCAGCACCACTTTACAAATTGTGCATCTGTTCATTTAAATCTCCTACACAATATACTTAATGTCTTAGTAAAGGTAGGTACACCAAATATATTTTGTAAATAAATATATTTATGAATGGTTGAGGAACCACGTCCGGGAGTTGGATAAAGAAAGAAAGAACTTTTTTTCTATTTAAATTCAATAACTGCACTATACTCGTGTTTTAATCAATCAATCGTATTTGATTCAAATCAGGGTGTGACATTATAATAAATTAAATAATCAGTTGATATTCGTACAAGGACCATGTGGGATATGGAAACCCTCCTCACCCAGGCTCTATAAAGAGGGTACCCATAATTGGGGAAAATACCTGGAGGTTGAACGTGATTTCGTGCGAGTCATCTCCATGCCCAACCGTTGTCTTAGGAACAGTGCAGTCTCCAGCATCTCCAAGACCTTTCATGGGTTGAAGTTTTTTTTATATCTATTTTTCTACAATAATTACGAAACCGATGAGTACCGGATACCCAATACCTTTCTTTTCTCTTATTGTACTAAATGTTAAGGAAATTATTTTATTGTAGATTAATGCTTTATAAACAATAAATGATAAAATGGCGTTCTGCCATTACCCCAGAGGTCACATATGAAACAATTCCACACCACATACATATCCTTGGAGTTGATTTAAAATCTTTTATCTCTCGTAAGTGTTATTGAATTGTAAAGGAGTCGCATTAGAAGCCACCTTGAGACTAGAGCGTGGGCCGGGGCGAACGGTGCACTAAGACATATTGCACACGACCCGGAGGAAGTCATAGACTGTCAATGATCTTAATTACTCTAAGACCATAATAAATCGATACACAGCCGTCGATACATTACATCGATAATATAACTGTTGGTCACCCACTCACCTCAGAGCCGCTGACCCTCCGGCTTCAGAAAAGTGGTCCGCCCTTTGAGTTGACGCAACGTCAGTGGGAGGATACAGGGCCCACTCTCGTTATATAATATCAAATGTCCTTTGAATAACGGAATATTAATAAATTGCAGTTCTCTAAAGTCGCATTAATAATTTATATTTTATATCACGATGAATTAATCCATCAGCCCCACATCCTACAAAGCTATATTTCATTTATTCTTATTAAGCAAACCATTAACTTAGCATTCACGGTATTTTTTTCAAGTACCATGCAATAAAAAAATATATTGTTACGGTCAGAGCGGGAAATAGGACCGGCTGAGAGGATTAGGCAAACAATGGGATTAAGCGGAAGGGATTAAAGAAGTTGCCGAGGCCAATCTCGTTCAACCTGGATCGGCCTGGATGGTTCTCGATCTTGTTCTTAGTAATGCCCCACCACGACCTACTTTGCCTATATAAAAAGGACAGCGTTTTCGGCCGGCCTAGTCAGTAATAAGACGAGTCTGTAATAAGCCGAGTCAGTAATAAGCCAGTGAGTAGCAGTCGTTAACTAGTGGCAGTGTGTGTGAGTTAGTTAGTATTAGTATCAGTCTGTAATAAGTGCTTAGTGAGGAACAGTGACAATTAGTGGCCGTGTAATAAGTGTAATAAACTGTGGGTCAGTTTGTCATATTTGGAGAGTCTTACGGTCGGTGGACTTAAGTTAGCGAACTGTAAGTGTTAATTTGTAATTGTAAACTATAGTGTAATATTATTGTATTTGTACAAATTTATATAAATAGTTTTCAACAATATAAACAATATCTTATATTATTTGTATATTATCTTAGAAATTAGATAACATTTAGTAGAATATTATTATTGTAAATTGATATTAGTTTAATAATTTAACTGTTTTAAATAATCTCATTGTATTCTTTCTAATTTGTTAATAAATATTAGATTCTTGAATTAAGTAATAGTTTAGTCCATTTTACACCCAGTAGCCCGTAACAATATAATAAATGCATAGCATTACAGTGGGGGAAAATATTTAAAAACCACAAAAACCCATAAAAAGTATTGGAATCAGGACATGGTAGAGATGCTATTCGTACACCATTTCTAAGTCAACGCTAGTGAAAGGAGGTGGTTTGACTGAAAATGCACTCTACCGCCAAGTTATCGCCCATTTTGAGCGCTCTTCTTACTGAGCTGCCAAACTTCCATAAATATGCTTAATCCATCCACAATATGTTCGTACAAATAACAATATTAATAAGGCTTAGCGAACCCGAAGGCCCGATTCCGATACCTCTGCTCTCCCTGCTTACACACTTCTATCCACCACCCAAACCCAAAACCGCCAGGTCATTCTTAACGCATTCTTCCTACGCTTCGGTCTACCCCTCAGATGCTTCCCCGTAGGCTAAGCGCTTATTAACTATTTAGGAATTTATTCATTGCTAAGACAAGCAAATGTTCTTACAAAATTAGCATAAATGTTCGTACAAAAAAAAAAACCTATTTTTTATTCAATTACCAGGTGTAAACTCTGCTTCAGATAAAGATCTCAAGATGAAATCTTTGAAAGATGAAGAGGCGATATGTGCCAAGCATCAAGGCCACCCGTCGAGGGGGGTTACTTTGAGCGGCAACCCCCCTCGTTTTTTATTGTATTTTTTTAAAGTCAGATCTACCCCAGCTGCCCTTATTTCATTTTCTCCCGGCCCTTTAGCATTCGGTTCTAAGTAAAGCGAGGGAATAAACCAGATGTTTGCAGGGAATAATCCTTAATCTTTTATTCAAACAAGTAGAAAATACCTGAAAAGGTTTGACTGAGATCTGCGTTAAAATTGTTTTTTCTGCTGTAAGAGAATTTTTGTTATAATTTGTAAAGATTAATGAACTCCTATCATGAAAGTCATTGGAAGCAATAATTTTGGCGGATTGTAAACAATATTGTAAAAAAACACTGCAATGAAGCTAAAGGTCCAGGATAAGATCAGACCTTGAACCGTAAATATGTTTCTAATTTAATTTAGTATATTAATGTATCCTTCAGGATCTGAATTGGCTCTGCCCAGGGTTGTGAAGACCCTCCTCAGGCACACTGTGCCTTGTAAAGTTGATATCCTTAATTTGGTGGAAATCGGCGGTTGTTTTGGTTGGGCGTTATCTCTTGGCCATGTATGGTACCTAAGTCCTTTCATAGGTTTTGTTTTTATACTTCTGTAATTATAATATTGTATTTTGTTATTATTATAATTAAAAAGGATCAAAACAAAGCTAAGAACCAAATTTCCAGGATATGGTAAAGATGACGCGAGATTCCCACATCTCGGAGGATGATCCTATTAGCTCGAGATGCTAATCTTGAGAGGAAGAAGGTGCTCAGTCTTTCCCAGGTCCGATACTTTCTTCAGCTAACAGCCCGGATCCAATTATACATTTAATTGCTTTTGTATAATGAACGTCGTGGAGGTAAAACATAGAAAGTGCTCCGCATAGAATATCCGATAGTGATTTCCATACTCCTGCACCCGAGTATGCAGCAGAGGAAAACTAAGATTCCTTCGTACGTACAAAGGAAGCCTAAGTATATTAATGCCTATTTGATGAACCAGTGCAGGAGGAGAAACACAGAGCAGACAAAGTTTCCCTCGCAGGTTTCCAGGACGACAGACAATTGACTTAGGCTCCCAATCAAAGCACGTACATCAACACTGGCGCCCAACACTGATAGGGTCAATACTGACCAAACAGATCACCACCGATGTGCACTTTACACAAACATCGATATTAATTATATAGGAATATAGGAGGGTCCTAAATCTGCCCTAAAAGTCTGCCAGCTGCGGGATTTGAACCCAGGACCTTCGGTATGGCAACTCAGTGCTCTACCACTGAGCCACTCCGCACTCTTAGCAATTATATAGGCAAGGTAGAGAAAAAAAATTTAATTGAAGTATGGTGTGAACTGCTTTCATAACTGAGAGCTGTAACCTACGAACTGTTATTTTATATTAATGTGAAACATGGGCTATCACTTAAAAGAATTACCGACACCGAAGTATTGCAAAGAAAGTTCGATCCCTATAAGGACGGACGAGTCTAGAGGAGAATTTAGGAGGTTGCACAACGCCAGATTCTGCCTTTATTATTGAAGATGGAGATAATCTTGTAAAGTTTCGGTCTTAATAATATACAAATTCTTTAAAAATAAGTAAGCGTCGATCCTAAATTAGAAAATGTATCCTCATATGCGAAGAGCCGTTGTTCAATGCAAAAAAACGTTCAACTTACAACTGGCTAACTGCTTTACTCTTTGCAATATAGGTGGAGGGAGGGATTTAATACCTAAGCCTATAACTAGAAACAAAATGGCCTACTTTTACATCTAGAACTTCAGAAGATCTAGAGACCAGCCAGGTGAAGATCATGTGCTCTAAGTATATCAAGATCATTCATATCACCATATGGTAAAACCCTCAGCAGGCAAGCACCAGTATATGGAGAAACCAGCAACCACCCAAATGAAGGCAACACACCATTCACAGATGGACAGTAATCATTATACTCTAGAAATCATTATGTTTTTTATTTAATTTCAAATCATTAGCAATCTAATATACAATCCACTATCACCAGAGCGGAAATGTAATATATACCATAAAAAAGGATGGTATTTTCTCACATTAAACAACCATTAATATTTAAACTTAAACTGAAAATTCTCGATTTGGAGTATACATGATCATCGTAGTACAGGATCCAAATGTTTCGACTTAACGATCCAAATCAATAAATCAGTCTAGAGGTGGACATTTTTACAGTTATCAATGATATGTATTACATAAAACAAATTGTATATAAAAACCCTCATGAAGGAATAAAACATTAAACAAGCAATAAGAGTTATAGATAGCTCTATCCTCTTTGTCAATATAGGTTTTATTGTCCCTTTATAGCATGTATATTTATTACTTGTTAAGGTCAGATGAAATAGTAACCTTATAAAGTATTATTAGTTTTAAACATTAAAAAAAAAAATTATTATTTTCGTAAAAGAAAGAACATTATCTTTACTTATTGTTCACATTTTATCTAATATAATAATTTAAACGTTTATTTCATAGTTGTTTAGAATAATTTAATTTAAAAAGTAATTTTATTTGTTTAGTGATAAGTGTAATATATTGTAGTAAGTTTGAAAACATATGTTATAAAAGTGAAGAGAGAAAAACAAAAGAGAGTCGGCCGGTTTTTGTTCGCTCCGGCTAGACCAGGCCAGAGAGTGTTACCACGAGCCTCTTGACGTGCACATCGTATGCCCTACAGGAGCCCAAAGTTGTTTTTATGAATTTGAAGAAGATACTAATTTGCTGCCCACCTGCAGGTGTAATTAGATTAAACTTAGTCATCGATTCGACCAATTCGAATTGACCCAGTCGATCAATCCAACCTCTATCGTCTCAACATCTTCGCTCACCCTGCCGACGAAATTCCTCTGTCGTCCCAACATCCAGCTCGCCCTGCCGAGAATCTACTGGAATCTACTTCGACAGACAGATAAGAGGTTTCATTATTATATCATTTCAACTACAAAACCAGATAAACATTCATTATTTTGTAATAGATTTTATTTGAACATTTTATTTATTTGTAATTTATTAGAGTTAAATTTACTATCGTAAGATTAAATAATAATTGTTTTCTTTTTGTTATTAATTAGTTGTTTATAATTTAGTTAATATTAGAACTTCATTTTCTAATTATAAAAACATTTAAATTGTTCTTTTAATTTAATTAATTGGTTTTTTTTTCATTCTCATAAGTATTAGTTATTTAATTTATGAAATTTGATTTATGTTATTAGTTTAATAAAAGGTTACAATCAAAATGACATGCGATCTGGTATAATTGAATCAGAAATTTATTTTCCTTATCCATTTCGGAGCTCTCATCGAAAGGTCCATTAACTATTTCGAGGTTGCTCAAACATTACTTAAGGATATTTTGAAGCCTTTGTAAGTTAGTTAGCCTATGTATATAACATATTATTTGTTCAATTTTCATTCAGTTATTGCCTCTCCATTCCGATCTCTTCCCTGTAATGATTTGTTTTACATCCTCGTTAAGTTTAAGTACCTCAATGCAATATTCTGTTTAATAGCTACCATAAGTACTAACGTCGAACCAACGGACTCGTAAAATCGTTTTGTACCAGACTCACTCAAGATAGATAATTAAAACCACGCTAGAGGCAATCCACATTTAATTATTTAGCCATAGACATTTATAAACAAGAGTTAAATTACTCAATGAGTAGCGCAATAGTAAAAGTACTATTCAGGGCTCCATTGAGTAATTTAATGAACACACGTGTATAAATAAATATATATATATATATATATATATATATATATATATATATATATAAAAATATAAAAATAGTTCAACCAAAGAGAAGAGTCTATTAAAGGGAAGGAAATTACGAAAGATAACATGAAATGCGTGGATAATAATAAAAGCCTGACAATAAAAAACCAAAAAGCAGATTGAACTCCTGAAAGAAGCTGCAAAAAAGTTCTGCAAGTATTTTTTGAAATGACATAGTACCTGCAAGAAGGATGTACTAAAATTGATGGAGAAAAAATATAAAAATGTTCTTAATATGATCTAAATCGTGTTTCATATGAATCATTGCTCATTACTAAATAGCTGAACTAAGCTATGTTGAATTAAATCGTTGTGAAATATATTGTGGATCTTGTAAAAGATTTGGCAACAATGGTATAAAACCTTATTATATATGTTTCAATCAATACGATACATATGCAATTATCTAACTTGGTCATCATCATTTCAAATCTCAGTTGAATTTTTTGTGGAGTATTTTCGTGATTTTTTATTTCAAATCTACTTACTAAACTCCTAAACTGCATTCAACAATATTTTTTTGTTAATTTATTAACATTTGAACAAGTGATGCATAAATTTTTTAATATTTAGCATTCATATTATGAACAAGTCTATGGCGTAGGGAGTTGGCGGCCCCATCGCCCAGTCTTCTGACTGCAATCAGCCACTGGTCCTTCAGGTTGGGGGTTGGGCATAGGGTCAATAACCCTACCCCGTAAAAAAATAATTATTTTGAAACCTAATAGCAGCCTCGGAAAATCGGACAGTCTCAGCATGGCAAAGACCCCGGCTTTGTGTAACGGACTTTACATTGGATCATGGAACATTCGGAGTCTATACAGACCAGGTGCCGCACAAATGGTAGTTAACGAAGTCAAAAAGTACAATATACCAATAACAGCAATACAGGAGGTAAGATGGCCAGAAGGTGGAGAAACCAAAATTGATGGTCACACAATGTTTCACACCGGAAGAAACACCAAAAACGGTACAGCTGGCACTGGGTTTATAGTTAGCCCAGCTGCAAGGAAATCAGTGATTAACTTCACCCCGATTAATGAAAGAATTAGTGTTCTACGAATCAGAGGTCGATGGTTTAACACCACGATTATCAACGTATATGCACCAACAGAAGACAAGGATGATGAGGTGAAGGACGAGTTCTACGATCAGCTAGAAAATGCAGTGTACCAGTCTCAAAAGCATGACATAAAATTAGTTATAGGAGACTTCAACGCTAAAATAGGTAGTGAATCACATTTTAGGCCCGTTATCGGGAGCCAAAGTCTCCACAAAACAAGTAATGACAATGGAGTGCGATGTATTAGTCTGGCAGCAAGCAAGGGATTAGTGGTTAGTAGCACGATGTTCCCACACAAGGACATCCACAAATATACATGGGTTAGCCCGAAAGGGGCTAGAAACCAAATTGACCACGTGCTGATAGATAAGAGACATCGTAGCTCTATACAAGACGTAAGAAGCTATCGTGGAGCAGACTGTGATACGGACCATTCTCTGATCAGGATCAAAGTATGTCAGAGACTGAAACAAATCCATAAAATAGGGTACCAAATGGAAAGAAGAAAGTTTGAAGTCCAAAACCTGAAAAACCCTGTGCTAAAAGACAAATTCCAAATCGAGCTGAAAAATAAATTTGAACCCTTGGACTTAGAGAATCTCACAATTGATCAACATTGGGAGACAATAGAGTCCAAGTTAAAAGAAACAGCAAAGGAAATAATAGGGATTCAGGAAAAACGGAAACCCAAAATATGGTTCACGGAGGAATGTGAAAAAGCAGTCGAAGAAAGAAGAAGATCAAAGGTTCTCTACGCAGTCAAAGCTGATCCAGCTACACTAGAAAAATACTCAGCTGCTAGGACGAAAGCAAATAAAATAATAAGAAAAGCGAAAAGAGAATTCCTCAAGGAAAAACTAAAAAATATTGAGGATAACTGGCAGGCTGGAAATATAAGCGAACTATACGGAGATATCAGGAAGGAAAGGGCTGGATTTAGAGCTAGAAGCACTCAAATGCGAGGGAAAGATGGAAAACTGACGGCATCCAAAGTAGAAGTATTAAATATCTGGAGAGAACATTTCCAGAAACTTCTAAACCAAGTAGAACACACGGACGAAGAGGACATGGACCACGAGGAGGATCTTGACCCACAAGAGGTTGAAAAACCTGACATTCTGGACTTAGAAATAGCAATCGACAGGCTTAAAAGAAGAAAGGCTCCTGGATTGGACAATCTTCCATCAGAGTTGTTCAAAGATGGAGGAGAAACCATAAGAGCCAAACTATTAGATCTAATCCAGAAGATATGGGAGAAAGAGAAAATACCAGAGGCTTGGAAAACAGGTCTAATATGCCCTATCCTAAAAAAGGGGTCCATATACGAGTGTGGGAATTACAGAGGCATAACGCTCCTTCCTGTTGTCTATAAGGTAATGACCAACATACTGCATAATCGAATATATCCGTATTATGAAAACACGGCAGGCGACCAGCAAGCAGGATTCAGAAGAGGAAGGAGTACGCTAGACCAGATATTCATTCTGAAACAGGTACTCGAAAAACGATGGGAAGTAGATCAAGATGTACACGCGTTATTCGTGGACTTCAAAGCAGCATACGATTCCTTGGACAGAAGCTGTTTATGGAAGATCATGACTGAGCTGGGTATTCCCGGGAAGTTGGTGAGATTGACGAAGGCGTGTGCAGACGACCCCCGATGCAGAGTCCTGATACAGGGAGATGTGTCTGAGGCCTTTGAAGTTGGAACTGGTTTGAGGCAGGGAGACGGACTCTCACCTTTACTGTTCAATATAGCCCTTGAAAAGGTGATAAGAGCAACATCAAGAGAGAACGGTGGGGTGCACGTCGGGAAGGTACATAAAATTCTTGCATACGCCGATGACATAGTAGTCCTCGGAAGTAATGAAAGGGATATCGAGAGACTCGCTAAGGTGCTTATGAAAGAGGCAAACCAAATCGGCTTACAGGTAAATGAGGAAAAAACAAAATATATGATAGTAAGCCGTAAAGTCCACCCCAGAAACAGCATCTGCGTGGATCGCAAATCGTTCCCGAAAGTAGATACCTTTAAATACCTCGGCTCCACAATAACCTCAACTAATGCCCTACTGACTGAGATAGACCAGCGTATAACAAGTGCAAATAGAGCATGCTTCGCTCTTTCAAGAGTATTGAAATCCCGAAGTATCTCTAGAAATTTAAAATTAAGGGTGTATAATGCTGTAATAAAGCCGATTCTGATATACGGCTGTGAAACGTGGGCTCTCACCAGCACCCTAGAAAGCAAAATCGAGAGATGCGAAAGAAAAATACTTCGCACGATAACAGGAGCGGTATGGGATGAGACTCTTAACTCATGGAGGAGAAGGACCAATAAAGAATTGTACACGGAAACTGGTCAGGCGATATCTCAGGATATGAGAGCAAGAAGGCTAAGATGGGCGGGGCATGTAGCTCGAAGTGATCCGTCAGGACGCCTCTACACAACTATGAATGCCGGAATAGTTGGCAAGAGACCACGTGGGAGGCCAAAGACCAGATGGATTGACAGGGTCAACAAAGATGCTGCGGAGCTACATGTAGCAGACTGGAAATCAGCGGCCCAGGATAGAAAGGCGGCGAAAGATCTACAAGGTCTGTAGAGCCAACCGAAAAAAAAAAAAAAAAAAAAAAAAAAAAATTATGAACAAGTCAATATTATTTCAAATTTACTCATTAATACTAATAACCAATATGTATCCGCAATTTTACTAATAAAATATTATATGCTTCAGTAATTTTACATTGGGGTTCAAAAGTGCGGAAATGGAGGAGTAACCTGAATAAATTAGGACAATTTCCTGATCTCCCTTGCAATAACTGAGAACAACTGATTCTGGGATCCTGAAGAAATTGGGCAATAAAGAATAAATGCACCTACGATTAAATACGATAGTTTAAAACAGTGATTAAACGATCATTGAACTATCCAAATTGTAATAGCCATGTAAAATCGACCTGGGCATTGATGACTATGAACTTCCTACCATTGTAGCCTGAGCTACCGACTGCAACATTCCCAGCCATCACAGCATCCAGATTGCACTCGTAGGGTTTGATGGCTGATATAAATTTCTTTCCATTTTCCTCCCTCATCTTCCGGTCGTTATTCTTTCAAATAACTACTGACGACGGGGTTCATAAAAATATAATTCCAAACTTTGAAACCGCTAGTTAAATCTCAATGACTCTGCTCTTGTGAGAACTTAACATTCTTCTCTATAATAACTGGTGGTGCAACGAACTCAAAGTTAAGAATGTTTTTATTCAAGAGTTTATAAAATGAAGTAATGATTTCTGAATCGCCAAGAGAGAGACAGAATTGGTTGTGGGACCTATAAATCCTTCTGGACCAATCCAACCTCGTATTATGTAGGGAACCTTAATTGAGACAAAACCCTAGCGATTGAACGCAATCTCAGCTAAATCATTTATCTGCACAACCTTTGGCTTAGAAATGGCACAGTTTTCACAACATATTCTTAAAGTTCCTATCCTATTTGTATGTTGGCGATTAGAAATGCCCATCTTAGCTAATCTTCCACTGCATGAAATTAATCTATCGATGTTAATCCTGTCGCTTACCTTAGGTTTTTCAGACAGTAGTGAGGCCTGTGACCGGGGCATTTCATTCCTTTAATCTAGCCCTGCATTATAACCCGTGGGCAGTTCTTTTCATTTCGCATCACATGACCAACTTGTACCAATTTATATCTTTTGTTGATCGAGGGGGTTGTATATTCATTGCAGTATGTCCTCGTAGATGGCATGGTGCACTCATAAAACTCTGAGCATACGCCGATAACAACACATATCGAATGTTTGCCGACGGTTACTTGAAGCACCCGTAAGTGTGCCTCTGAACACTGAGAACTAGTAACGTCCGAGTACTCTGATTAGAACCTGCAGGTTTTAATTTAGGTTGCACAGTACCTTTCTGAGTTCGTTAAAGACACTTCTTGCCTTCTCTATACGAGGCCTGATTTCATTTAAGCGATCCCAGTTATCAGATATGTTACACCATAGATAAATAATTCTGTCGGCTCCCTTTAAACGCTAATTTATTCGCATGAAATTCGTTATCAATATGCTGCTTTTCACCGATGTTAAGTGTTTTTTTTATAATTCATCTCGCAGTTATTGCATGCTACCAGCACGTAATCCTCTATTATGTACTCAACAAAAAACCCATTCACTCCTCTTTTCAATTCACTGTAATCAATAAAATTTTAAAAAGTACGAATGGAGTTTTTACCGGACTCTTCAATAGCATTGTTCCTTGGACTTAATACTTAAGAATGAGGAGTGATAAGGAAAAGGTGGTTATTATCAGACTTTGGTTGACTACTTCATTCTGTCTGATCTATAATTATTTAGGCTGTTGCATTCGTCGACCTATATCTATTCAGGTATTCCAGTAATGAAATAACTTCCTAATTACAACTATCATTACAAACAGTAGTAGATAAAGCCTTCATTATACAGAGACGGAGATGACAGTGGGTCTATCTCGAAACAGCACAAACAAACAGTTAGCGACACAGTTAGATCCCATTGAAAGAAGGAATGATGAGAACAATAGAGAGAGATAATGAAGCTTCCTCTCTTCTCCTATTTCCCGAGGTCTTCAGGAATGTAATTTAAAAAATGGGGTCTCTTGGTCAGGTCCCTCGGGGAAACTCGAGTCAACAAACTTCAGTTCTCAATAAACAATCCTAAACTACACTAGACATCTTAGATCTTAAAATATAACAACAATTGTATAACTGCAGCCTATGAATGGTACAAAGAACATGGAAGAGACTGCTCTGGTTTGAAGGCAATGTTTGTGGACGGAAATTATTTAGCCGTGATAGTGCTCAATTGCCAGCGTTTTCCCCCAAAACAAGAATACAGTCGATTTATGGATGGAAACACATTAAATAATGTATTAACCACAACCGGATTCGAACCTGGGACCCTCATTGTAACAAATCAGCCTCCAAAGACTAACTAAGAAAAATCATAACCCAAACAGTCACTCGTCGCCAAATCCTGTATATAACGAAAAATGGTTTCCAATTTAACAAATTAATTTTTTTTTTAATTATTAACTAACCACTTTTAATTCAATTGTTGGAACGTTGAATACTTTAAATTGTACTAACCCAACTTATAAAAAATATTTTAAATTGTTACTAAAGTTTAAGGTTTACAATTAATTGTAACTATATCGAAAAAGAAGGAGATTTTAATAAGTAATATTATATAAAAAATTAAAGCATGCTCATTTTAATTATTACAGTTTTGCATAATTTCATGCTCGTATTGCATATGATTGACAGATAAGCTGTATACAAAGTTTCGCATTAAAAGACCCTTGGATTTTGAAAAATCGATGGTATATACTTACTAATGATCCGGGAATGTACCATAATGTAGTGGAAAATATACCTGCCAGAAAATAAAATAAACTATTATTAATTTGGAAAAACCAAAACATAATTATCAAGAGTTATAAATAAATTCAGTATATATCTTGTCAAAGAATTCATAACAATTATAACGATAAAACTATAAACCGATTAGTTTTGATATTTACTAAAGTGGGGTGCTTGAAATTCAGTTTTTTTTTTTTTTTTTTGCAAATGCAACCAAGGGGAAAAGCCCTGGACAGGAGAAGGGTCGGATTTTTAAATTCAGTTTTAGAGCTTTTTTCTGAATTTCATTTTTTGTGGGTGCAGGGCAGGTACTAGGACACAGGACTTTAAAGGCTCTGGGTTGGAGATAGGAAGGTAATGATCAGGTAAATTAGTAATTCTGAAATCAGTTGCACAATGATCGTGCGAGATCTGCTGACTACGGTATATAGAGCCTCTATGAAATGAGACTTGAAGGAAAAATCTGGCGGTTGAGAGTGATCTTACCCAAATCACCTCCCTGCACGACTTAGGGCTTATGAACAATTCCCTATTATACACTCCCTAACAATTACTGGACCCTTATGGTTTTATTTTTTTCTTTCCTATAGTGCATCTTGAATAAATATAATTTTATGATCAATATAGACATATTAATAAAAACATTGCCAGCCAAGGCGAACCCTTACAAAATATCTTCACATATTACGAAACTAGAAACAATAAATTCTTCTTCTTATTATATAATAAATTCGAAAAATATGCATATATACATACGCAAATATTTGTAACTAATAGACAATTCGGTACTTCCTTAGAAATTTCCACAATTATACGTCATTAAATTCGACTAAGGTATGATAAATACATGAAAATTTCATAAACAAAATTTACTTTTAATCGCCATTTTAATCAAGGCCAGGACATGGAAATTATTTATTCAAAATATGCTAAGTCGGAACACTCGTTAATTTATACACAAGTGCGTTAGCAAGCAACGGAAAACTTTCTTCCGTTAAAGTTATCTTCCTTAAATAATTGTAGCAATTAAGATGTAAATAGAGGAACCTACCAAACCATAAAATCTTTGCTCTAGTTTCCTCCTCGCGGTGAAAGAGGCAGAGGTGCCTCTAGCCTTGATTCTCATGCAAATTAATTAACAAACAAAGAGTAAGTTGTCTATACCTTCTTTATCAAGGTAACTGCTTTACGAAGATGAAAATATCTTACAGTATCTAGCATAGTGCTAAAATATAAATAACGTAAATAAAACAACTAACAAAAGCTCGTATAATGCCATCCTAATCTTGAATAGGATAAGACTATGCAGGATAAATTTCCTGTACTACATAGGAAACATAGGAAACATACAAGGAACAAGTTAAATTGTTGGAATTTTCTATATGTTTCCCAGAGTTTAAAGAGGATGTAAGTACCACAAAAAGGTTTGTGACAGATGAAATCAAAAAAGAATCTTTTAATAGCTCGTACAAGACTTAAATCGGAAAATCACTTGTGGGTGGCGGATACAGGTAATATATCTACAGCCCAGGTGAATAAGTACTTAAGTCGAGTTTTCTCCAAAATGAGTTTCTTGTACATAGCGAAGCCATATCATGTTATTTTAGTATTGATTAAAGGTCTAAGTCAGGCATTGGCTTGAAAAGAAGTTTTTCTTATATTATAACTCCATTTCAAGCCCAAAACTACTAGAATGATACTTTTCCACCTCCATGAATACAGGTGACACCCTAGACAAGAATCGACTTAACCATGGGACCATAGATATAGATTCAATGAAATAGGAAAGTATATTTGTGTACAAAATTGGAAATTGATAAAATAAATTACAAAAAATTAACATAAATCCACTAAAATTTCAGAAATTAGCTATACATTGCCGAAAAAATAATAACAAGATAAATAGTGAAGAAGAAAGAAAATATTGTAATAATGGAAAGATTGAAAATGCTAGATGTGTTATAGATGGAAAGTAACAAAATTTCGAAAAAAACAAATTAAAAATTCATGTGCAAATATATCTCCAACGGTGATAAAAATACAAAGAAGGATAGACAGCGCTGAGTTACCGTGTCGAAGATCCCGGCATCTGTAAAATGAGTACCCTTAATTGGGAGGAAAAATGGCGGTTGAGCGTGATCTATCAACCGTTTCCCAAGAAACAGTACAGTCTCTACCAAGTACAGAACCCCTTAATGGGGCAGATGACTATTATGGGTTCATTAATAATTATGCAAGTTATGGCATTTTTTTGTAACAGATAATAGTCTAAAAAACACAACAAATACTTTACTGTTTCGATTCTGAAACTGTTGGGAAGCTGAAAGGATTAGCGATAGAACTCCGTGCACACGGCCAGTGGTTTTGGTTCCGTTATGCACACCTGTCTCTCGTCCTCACCATAGTTTGCGAAGCAGCTATCGTAAGTCTGAAGTATAATTCGACTAACAATCTTGCTAATTAGTAATGTGAATATCGAAAAAACATATCGATAGTGTTTTAAAAGTTATAATATAGTTGGATATCCGATTCTGATACTCTTCAATTCTAAATAACTGACCTTGAAAAATTATTTCAAAACTGGAGGATTAAAATAAATTCCTACAAATCCTGTCAAATCACTTTTACACTCAGTTGAAAACTAAAGACTTCCTGTCCTGTATCGTTTATTACATCCAATGGATTCCTGTAGAAGAGATCCGGTACTACACCTTGACATACATTCAACTTAGACTCAAACTAGACTGAAACGATAAGAAACAGCTCGCCGTTTGAGGCTACTTCAACATTCACTAGACAAACGCTCTAAGCTCCCAATTAATTACAAATTACTCATATACAAGAAAATCATAAGAACCATCTGGACTTACGGAATAAAATTAATTACTTTGGGGCTCCACAAAAGCTATCGAATTCCTCTCGTATTCAATCCTTATAATCCAAAATCTTCAATGCTCCTAACTTTTCTATGGCTAATCGGACGATGCTACAGATCTTTAACGAGTACCAGACACAGCAAAGGCTCGGAAGCCCCATTTTGCGGCACTTCCGAAGGACTCCACAACTAAGGATTTTTACTCCTTTTAAAAATCCTAACCTTATTAAGTAATTAAGAGTGACAAACCTGCGATCTTGGGCAAAGTAATTGCTATGCTAACCACAGGTCACCCCTCCCCCCAAAAAGAATTGGTATATTGCTTTCCAGTTGTTGTTTTTATTTGGACAAATATTAATTAGCACAATTTTAACAAGCAATTTTTGAATATTTATTCGTTACTTAAAAATATAACCAATTAAAAATCCACGACTTGAAACTTTTTATTAAATAATTTTATAGTTCAATGTAAAAACACAACAAAAAGTTATTTTTATTGGCATATCGAATAGATGTATTTTTTAAAACTTTATTTACACCCATTATCAATATCTATAGAGAGTAACACTTTGTCCTTCATGAATCCAACTTGTAATTATTTTATAATAATTTATCTACCTATTTAACCGATTAAAACGAGAGCTTCAAAAATAAATTTAGCATACTCGTACTGTAATGTATAACATAATATTGATTACGTGTTATGAATAGTAATAGTGAAATCCAGTTTTCATTTCCTACATACGAAGATTACCCTTATTAGAAATGATAATCCGAGTGATGCCAACAATCTTTCATTACCTTGTTGCGTGGGCCAATGATGCGGAAGAGCAGGAGGATATGAAGGCGGGCTAGGTAATCTTGAGCGCTATGCGTTCAGAAGAACGATACATGAGGCCGTTATTATCGATTGCGGAGGAATGATCGATTGTTACTCGATTAATAACCCTAACCCCGTTCCTCGTGACCAATCGCACAATGGATTGAGGAAGCGGTGGAAAGGGTCAAGCCAGGGTTTTGTTTGCGGTTGAGTAACCGCTTCCAGGTGGTGCCGCCATCTCGTTCCAGTGAAAACTCCTAGAAAATAGAAAGTCTGGAAAAGGTCCTAAGGAGAATTCTCCAGTCATCATTCAGGTCCTCTTACCATAAGTTGGTACAGATAGTTATGTAGATGGTTCCCTTATTCATGCCCTAACAGTGAAAGAAAAACAGGGCTTTTAAGAAATTAAAGTAAATAGTTATATAATATTTACCAATATACCTGATCTGACAGACTGAGGTGTGTATCAATAAACAATACAAATGAACAAAGACTCAAAAAAGAACATAAAATAACTATAGGAACGCTATTGGAAAGCTCCAATTGTCTTAAATCTCTATGACGCCGGAGAATAAGAAAGCAATAAAATTGTATTCAATTCAGGCATCACTAGGCAAACTCTGATACATTCACATAATTGAAAATGAAGTGTAACACAGCTCACGCCAACAGTCCAAGCATGCACGCCAATCAGTGACTGCAACTCCACTTCAAGATGTTCAATCAAATATTTTTGTATGTGGAAGAAAATGGTCCGGGTAGAGGTCAATAAATTTCTCTTAAATATCAAGAAATATTTATTCAGTAGCCAACGTTTCGACCTACATTGCAGGTCTTCTTCAGGGATGTCGAGGGAGGGGCGGGGGGGGGGTGTTAACCCGTCAATACAAGTTCACGATTTCATCCTTGACCTTTACCCGAACCATTTTCTTTCATATATATATAATCAAGGTAAACTATTATCATTCAAGATGGATTACCATTATTTTTGGACCTGTTGATCTATTTTCTTTTATGTATTCTTTTATCCTGTAATAACATAAAACAAGCAAGATTTCCGATTAAAGAAAGATACAAACTCTTTAGCGGCTCCAAACAAAAATAAAGTTTGATCAAACCCCCAAGAAAACGCAAACATCGCCGTTTTGGTTCAGGAGACGGACCACAGGTTGATATAACTTTAAACCTTTCGGCTCTACATAACAACAAAATGTAAGTAAAAAGTGATTCTGAAATCAGTTAAGCTGCTTAATTTTCAAACTCGAAAAAGCGTAACACGTAGTCTCACCAACCAGCATATATTATATTTATGAGGTTTCATTGAAAGATTCGTTTCTTTTTTTAACTCGGATTGTATTTTTGCATATGCATTTGTTTATAAAAAGGATGATTTATTGAGTTTCCATTGAAAGGTTGGAAATGGAAGTCAGAACATAACTCACAGGAGCAAGTTTGATCAAAAGTAACTATCCCAAATATCTGATCTCAGAGGGAGAACATCTGAAAGGACTGCTCCAGCGAAATGGAAGAAAGGAGTTGGAAGTTTCCAAACAAAGTCGATGGGACTATATTTCACTTCGAAGTTCAAAATACTTTGGAGTCTTTCGTTTCCCATTGACAAGAGATATAGTTTTCTTTTGTTAGCTCATCGGATTTTTATGTTCACGAATACCCACATGAAGTGTACCTTAACTATGGGTGTAGCTTGACGATTTTTAAATATAATAACTTTTATTTATTTGTGATTACCCTATAATAAAGATGTTCAAAACAGTTGTTAAAACAAATTTACCTTGCACAGTTACTGAATGGCGATACTATTTATTTGTAAGCACACAATGGTTTTATAATTTGGGGACAGCGTAAATTTTAACAACTCTGCACTGAGTCAAGTTACAAAATTGTAATTTATACAATCGATTTTAGACAAGCCCCCTCTACAAAGCTGTTTATTACCCCAAATACCACAGATTCAAAAAGAACCAGTCATAATAACCTCTAAAGGCTAGTAATGAAAGTTTAGAAAATCTACTTTTTAGATCCAAAAATGACAATCAAACAATGATTAATCAGAATATATTTTCTTCCTCCCGTAAAAAAACTAATATTTAAAGACTAATTATCCATATAGATATGTGTGTGATATGAAGAGTCAATACACATTCACAAAAAATAAATACTCAAAAGTCATAGAATAATTATATCCGAGCATACGAAAGCTCCAAAACCCCAAAGCCTTAAAATACTGGAAAATAACTAACCAATCAAAATCAAAATTTATCCAATTCAAGCATCATCAGGACAAACCAAAAAAAAATCACATGAAATGGAGCACATCTCCCATAAAGAGTTCATAACCTCATGGACAGAACCTCCACTCAACATGTTCAATGAAGTACTGGTTATAATTCAGTTGTCAAATAGATTAATTCTTCATTGACGTAAATATGTTTTTCTGTTACTGTTCTGAAAACTCCTGAATTGGTGAAATGTTGACTGTTTTTTTTCCTGTTTCTTTCCAGCCCGATTCCTCATGATTCGGTCCCACCCTTAAAGATGCACGAGGAATAATGAAAATAAATGATTTTGAAATAAAAATCGTTTTCAATAAAACAACCAAATGATGGTTAAGGAAGGAAAAAAAGAAGCACAAACAAAGCAAGTAGTTAGAAAATTAACCCTTCCTTGCCCAGATTCGCGGGTTCACAGCCCGGCAGGAGGCTTCAGCTTGTTTTTAGAGGAAGTAGAAATCCTCCGTTAATGCCGTCTTTCGAAAGGGACGTAAGAAGTGTGCAGGTACTCGCTAAAGATTCCTAACCAAGGCAAGATTCCTAAGGACCATCGTCCATTTAGTCTAAGCAGCATAAGGTAACATTAAATAAACAAAACATAAATTTTTCATTCCTATCCACTAATCAAAACAAACATAAGCTAGGGACGAGATGCACTCCGATAGAAATCGACCTAATTGTGCATAAAATTAGATGAAGCGTTAAATTAAGAGAGCTTAGACAAATTGGAGGCCCTTTATTGATTCCAACAAAACCCCTCCAAATGGAAGCTCTACATTTTTCCTAAGTAGCAGATGGGTGGGGTCCAAGCCCACCAATAAGAGCTGTCGCTCGTTACAAAGCTAGATTATGATTGGTTATGACCAGATGGGAAAGTATGGTACGCCACACTAAGTCCAATTTATTCCTATAAGTCCTGCATCAGCGAGGATATAGCAGCCCGCCATGTCCTGCGTCATAACTTGAGTAGGAAGAACACTACTAACGATTCTACTACTTTTTTATTACCTTAAAGTAATTATTATGTATTTAAATTTATGTAGAAATGTTTGAATGGAACCTTTAGGTTAATACATAAACCATAAAGGTTTAAAATGATCGGGGGTCGAGACAATCAATTTGACATAAAATAAGTAAAATTAATTTTATTTGTACCAAAGTGGTAGAGCACACTTTATATTTGTATTCCGTTTTCCTTCAGCCCTGACGATTGCCCAAAAATTAGTTAACATTCAAATTGGCACCAATCAAATAAATTATGCCTCTTTTAAAATTATTTTTATAGTTTTATCTACTGAAGCTAAAAGGATGGCTTAGTTTTTTATTTATAAAATCAGGCTGTTACTTAATAAATACAAACCGATAATATAATACATTTTAATTTATTGTTCTGTTGATGGTGATTATTTTTAAATATTTTTATTTTGAAGAGAAAAGATTTGTCCTGGCCGGAATTCGAACCCGGGTTGTCTGCATCTCTAGTGCAGTGCTCTAAACCACCGATATAGGATCGGTGAAGAGAATGGAATTTTCCGTCTTGGAAAATACGAACCCTGGTAGCTCAGTGGTTTAGAGCACTGCACTAGAGATGCAGACGACCCGGGCGCGAATATCGACCAGGACAAGTCTTTTCTCTTCAAAATAAAAATAGTTAGAGATAATATAATACCTTTAAATCCGAAAAGTCCTTGTTAATATAATATTTTGAAACTATTATTGATCAAGCATCTAAAAAAAATAGATGTTCAAAAATAAATACCCTACACTTACTCAATGAAAAAATTTCATTAAACACAAGAAAAAATACAATAAGAAACTAAGTTTTTCTTTTTATACCATCAAATACATGAGGGTTTTTTATTTAGATCTGATGTTAAACATTTTATAATCATGATGAAAATAAAAATTAAGTTAGTACTTACCTAAGTGAGCAGTTGTATTTATTTATTAACTATTTAGCAGTTAATAATTTAAAAAATCCAATTACTAACGAATTTATAAAAATTAGTTACAAATCTGTAACTATTAATATTACTGCAGCTAGTTGTTGCATCTGATTTTTAATTATTGGATTCTGATGAACCCTGCTCTGCGGCACTGAGACCACTGCAGTATCGTAATCTGCACTACAAGCCAATAGCACCCACCAGGATTTCTTAACGGCAAGCTAAAAGATTTCGCACCAAAAATGGGTACCGATTTATGCTTTCACACGCCCATATTTCAGCTGTTTAAGATTTTTGGGAAGCTGTTTAAATATTATAAGATTTTTTTTTGTAAACATATTTACTAAGAAAAATATACCATAGTATATATACCAGCTGTCATATAGAAAGTTGTAGTCCATTTTTCTTAAATATTAGCGATATCCTAAGAAATCCTTTCGATTTTAATTACTTTAATAATATGGCCAAACGGGAAAATGTTTTTATCACTTAGGACTTAGCAGAGTCTGATGGTTTAAATCCTATACCTTTTAAATAATATTATGAAACAATGACCATTAAAACAATTTAAAAGAATTAACTATTTCTTTAGATCCAAATAGACTTTAGACCACTTTCAAATAAACAGCTCATATATTAATAGTATTTTACTTTTGGAAGTTGTTAACAAAATGAATGGAAAGTTAATGATACGAAAATAATTGTTACTATTTTATTAAAATATTTAAAACGGGTTTTTATCACATTAATCTAAGATTTAACCTTAATTACTAAATTATCAGCTTTGGGTGTGGTTTAGTTAGGTCCGATTACAAACAGGTTAAATACTAAACTGAATTTAAATTTAAAGAATAATATTTATTACTCTTTTTTTAAGGTTATAGTTGAACTATCCTAACGCATTACACCAATGTTGTAAAATGACCTTTCAAAAGTACAAATTATTTATTGTTAGTTTGGTCGAACAATTAATACATCATGCTTCTGAAACTTCATGGTTCAGAAGCGACCTAAAACAATGAGAAATAGGGCAGCATTAGATAAAATTTATAGACTAAACTAGCAAAAAAATTTAATATGTAAATTTTGAAATTTCGGAGTTATTAGTTTTTTAACTAAACACTGAATTATAAATCCTGAACACCTCAGTTGAAATTGATATATTTCTTTCAAGTCATTATTTTCACTTGATATCCTGTGGATGTCAATACGTATTGACCATTTGTAGGTTTCAAATATTGTATACACTAATTTAAAAAAGAGACCTCAATGACAAACCTAGAGATAATTTTTATTTTACCCAGTTCATCGAAAATTCCCGTTGCACGAGATACACGGGTAATATTTTCGACTTTCAGCTCGAGAGAGTTCGTTCTGAATTGCTAAAAAGGCCTGTAATCTATAGCTAACAGTTCACCCGCATCCATAATCTCCACTTTCATCGCTTAGCGAATGAGGAAATGAATGAGGGTTATTAATTCTTTAAAACACTTCCGAATCGTTTCGATATGCTACGGGAATATATAATATATATTAACACTTATATTTTTAAGCTTATCCATCGAAATATACAACCACTAGGAATATGACATAGTATGGTTCATGACATAAAGACATGGCCAAAATAGTTGTGAATAAGCCACTGACTGGTATTGTGTACTTGGTACAATGGTAATGTACCAAAGTACAAAATACTTGGTAGAGGGCACTGGTAGTACTCTAACTAATAATTTTTTTTATCTCATTACTTAAAAGGCCTATATTTATATTAGGAAATATCGATATTTTTAAAAAGAAATAAATCAATATATGGTATTGATATGAAGATTTAAACATCGGGAACCAATATTTGTGCAATAGCGAGTATCTCTGAGTGTAGAGTGCTGAATTCCTAATATCAAAGTCCGAGTTCGAATCCGGCTGTGGCAGATAAATTATTTAATCTGCTAATAGTCACAGACCATATGGGACCTGCAGACCCTCTTGTGAACGGGTCTGGGTTCAGTACATGGTAGAGACTGGCCTGGTTCATGGATAACGGTTCTGCAAGGAGGTGCTTATCCTAGGTAACGCTCAAGCGCCAGATTTTTGCCCCTTATTAAGGGTACCCTATTTTTATAATTGTTTATAGAGGGTCCTAGATCGTTTATGATCCATCTCCGGCTGCAAAAAGACTAAGTCTTGACCCATACCGGCTGTGGCCCACATTGTCTCTATAAATTGCGCTTCCTCACTTCGGGAAAACCTGGAGGTTAAGCGTGATATCCAGGACAAATCACGTGACTGAACAACCGTTCTCCTAGAAACATTACTACAGACTGTAACTGTTTCTAGGACAAAGGTCTACTTGTCCCCAAAATCCTTCATGGTTTGTAGTAATAGTTTTTTTTTTTAAATAAATAAAATCAAAATTACTCCACGTTTTCAAGACAAAATTAAAATACAAAACATTCTATAAGGTGTATTTGTTTGATAGGTTTCATTCATAATTAATTTAATTTTTATTTTCTTGTTTCTTTAATTTAGTTTTATTTTATTATGTCAAGCGAACATTTAAAAAAATGTATTATGCACGTTGATAGGTTTTTATGAATTCGTAAAATGTTGATTTTCTTAGTTCATAACTAAGAATATTTTATAATTATTTGAGCTGTTATAAAAAAGGCGTTTATTCTTTTAAGTTATTTTAATGATTATTATTCCATAGTATAATTTAAAAAGTTAATTAGTGTTATAAATATCACTATTTGCTTAATACTAAGTGTTGAAAACGTAAAAGTCCGCCAATATTTTTAAAATTAATTGAAATGCAAACCCTTACATATCTCGATACATGAAAAATGAACCTATACCACTTTAAAAAATAGGAAGTAATTGCATCTAACTCCTATTATGGAATTTATTTCTTACTGTCGAATTTTAATAAACTAATTTTTTTTTGTGACTGTTCCCCGGAAAGCTATTACAAACCTAAGGATAATATGATTTGTTTTCTTGCCATATTTTCATTCTTAATATTCCTGACTCCTCTTCGTTGTTCGAGGATATTCTTAGCCAGCAACAATACATATCCTACGAGCTGCCTCACTAGCACGTAATCCAAGGACGTAGCGCATCAAAACTATTCTCTAGGACATAAAGGATATTTCCTAGGAGGGTACAATAGTCAACGAGACAAAACGAGGGAGTGCAGAAGAAGCGAGGAGACAATGGCGACGGAAAGAAAAAAAAAAAAGATGGTTAATGGAAAGAGTTTTCACTACACGGTTTTTCTTTCAACATCGGAAGTTAGAATGGCCTAAGAGAGGTTTTAACGGGTCAGTTGGTACCATCAATATCCAACCTTATCGGCAGAAAAAAAAATGGAAAGTTTGATCGGAAATATTACGTTATGGGCTCAGTAATTTTGTGTAAAGGTTCTAATACATTTAAGGTTATATTAAATATTTCTATAAAATCGCTTCAAAATAAATAAAATCTATCTTGAATTAAAAATAAAATAGTTCCAAAATTATTTATTATAACATTTTAGGAATATAAAATGAATTATATTATAATACCGCCATTTAACATTTAAAATAACAGAGTGATGATTGTCAAATTCGATCTTGGTGGCTATTACTTTCCCCCACTAGGTAAGTGGTTTTCCCTCACTAGTGGGGCAAAGTGGGACTTTCCACACCAGTTTTAGTTGAGTAATGGATAGTATTACTCAACGCTTGCAGTAAAATGATATTTACCTAAGGAATACATTTTTTTTTTTACCTCTGTATATTTTTATCCACACCTGCCAAATACAGATAATTGAAAATCAGCAGATTGGCTGAAAGGAAAATAATACAGAATGAGATGAAATGTATGAAGATCAGTGCCCAGCGGTACCTCTCCATTAGCTTGATCTGATTTTCTATGCTAATAGATCCCTTATCCACGTTCTTTTTTAATCTCCTCCTAGACTTCTCTGGCATGAGAGTAGTGGCCATTTGTTCCATTAATGGGTTTGGGGGTCGTTTAGTTTTTCTTAAAAGCGTTTTATTTATTTTTTTTAACACCCTTCCTTGCCTCGTCAACCTTTCGTATTATTAAGTCCGTACGCAAAATTTTGTTATTGAAGTAGTCGTTTTCTGTGAGACTGCTTAGCTATGTCAAGGCATCAAATAAATATAACTTATGTAAACTTTCGCATGAATAATGTGCTTGCTTATTCATGTAACGTCACTTCACGATGTCTAATCAGACGATGCTACTGTGGAAGTCCTGAATTTTGCCTATCCAGGAATTACGTCAGTAACCTTACGAGTACCTCAAACAGCAAAGGACCGCCATTTTACTTCCCAGGTGAACAACCCCATAACCTCCTTTTTTTTGTTTACTCCCTAACCTAGGGTCAAAACTGGGAACCCGCGACCTTGGGCTTAGTAATGCTAGAAACTACACCACAGGTCACCTCAAATAATAAACGAAAGGTATAAAATCAAAAGCATTTAATAAATATTTTTTACATACTATTTTATTACTCTAGGACAACATCTTTCGTGATTTTGTGTTCAGTTTTGTACTGAAGATATCGACTTTATTTAAGAATACAGTGTATGAACATTTATTAGTACAATATTTAGAGGATCTATTAATTAGGATATTTATTATCCCTTTAATAGTTGCGTTTATCTCGTAAATGTATGGAAGTTTATATTAATGCATTTCAGGGATTTATTTTTCCATAAATTAAAGTATTACAAAAATAAAATAGATTTTCAAAGTTTGAGATAATCAAGTTGTGATTTAATTTCCCATTGCTCAGACATTCAGGTGCGAATATCAGCGACTATCCGATGAAAGTTGAAGAAGAGCTTACTACCTTTAGTAATATCTATCACTTTCAATTAATGTTGTGAAATCATTTCCTAACAACTCGATTCTATTATTAGTCAGCGCAGTTTTCTTGCACTTGCATTATTTTTCAACGAAGGCATGCTTGCAAGGATTGCTTAAGATATTAATGACCTTTTGAATTTTTTTCAGTATTATTCATTAACTAGCCATAGATAATTAACTAATAATACAATAATTTAGTAGTTCCAACTTAACATTAAACTTAATTTTTTTTTTATTGTAATTATTGCAAGACCCAGAGTGAAATCCAATCAATATATAAATAAAATATTATCATGCCAGCTGAAATGTGCCTAAGTAGTTAGTGACAAGGATAAGAAAAGAAACTCTGACAGGATAAACGATATCCAAACAAACAAATGTCAATTGGAATAATGTTGGTATTATTGATCTTGGCATTATGGTATGGTATTATTAGTCTCTAACGTCCGAATTAGTTAAACCAAATTTATTTATTATTAAAATTTTTATTTAATATATTTAAAGATAAGAACTTTTACATTTAAATATAAGAATAAATTGTTGAAGAAAAAATAAGCCTAAAAGTATGTCCAAGGAATAAATGGCAACAAAAGTTGCGTATAATATCAACAATAAATTCTAGTATTGCCAACCACACATTTTCGAAAACAAAAATTTGTTTATTTATTTTTTCTATAAAGGCTATGGTTAATAATAATTAGTAGAATAAAACTAACGGCTACCTCATAACTAAAAAATAATAAGCATTAAATAAATTCCCTCACTCCCATTTACTAAAAACAATTAGTAATATAAATATAAAACAGGGTTCGCCCTCATTAAGGGTATGGACTTTAAAGTGGTTGGGTGAGCCCAGGAAGGGTCTCTGGATCCCACAGAGTCGATTCACAGCTATTAATAAAATAAAATTTATCAGGTTGAAGACTTGAGAAAATAAAATGAAGTTGACTGACCAACAAATTTTACTCAGTGCCTATATAACCTTGACGAAGTTTCTTTTTTAATTCATTTAACATAACTTCATGCTGTTATGGCTAATCGGTTGCTACAGCTTGAGTCCTAAATTTTACATATCCAGGTATAATTATGAAAGGGATCTTCACTGAATACCAGACATCTCAAAGGTTCGGGCTCCCATTTTACGCCCCTTCCGGAGGGG
The DNA here is from genome assembly GCA_964056705.1 of Troilus luridus. Taxonomy (NCBI): domain Eukaryota; kingdom Metazoa; phylum Arthropoda; class Insecta; order Hemiptera; family Pentatomidae; genus Troilus; species Troilus luridus. The sequence continues at coordinate 124,648,463 of OZ057413.1, forward strand.
GACAAAATCATGTATTTTTTTATCCCCTTTAAAAAAATTCTATAGCCACCTGTCGGTAAGAAAACCCTTATCTTCAGCATAGTAAGTTAGCTTGATATAGTTCTAAGATTTGATAATTCAGCATAAAAATAATTAAAATGTTTCTTTTGAGATCGTGAGTCATTCTGTCTCAAATGACTCACCAACTCGAATTGTGGCGAAAATAGTCTTGCTAAGTCATTTGTTATTATTGTCTTGACAAAATAAACAATGGAATTTAAATCTACCAAGACCCAAGTACGGAGATCAAACATAATTTTTTATTGTAGTTAGTTCACCACTGAGACCATTATATCCGACATCGGAGACTGTTTGCTCAGGGGGGGAAGAGCGGATGAGAGGATTACTGTTGATCAAACATCCCCAACTTGGAGGGAGCTATATTTTATAGGCCGTATGTTTTGTCCCGCTACCGTTTGTCTTGTATCGTATGTTTGAGTTAGTAATCAATAATTAACAATAAATATTAACTATTGTTAGGAGTTGTATACTTCCACAAAAGAGACAGGAAAGGGTGCTTTATTAGACTGAATCCATAGGTAATTGCATAAATTAGATAACTTTACAAACAATTTAAAAATAATAAAACTTCTTTTTTGGAGATAATGCAAATTATGGTTTAACAAACCCAAAGGCTCTATGGCAATAAGTTCTGTTTACAAACTTCAGTCCACGGACCACTACCCAAAACCGCCAGATCACTCTTAACGCAATCCTCCCACCTACGCCTTGGTCTACCCCTCAGACGCTTCCCAATCGGAAAAGCGGTTATTAACTTAGGAATTCGTTCGTTATATACTTCATCCAAGTTATAAGCCCATCTTAATCTTTGTGAGGCATCACTTAAATATTAAGCGGGTGCATGCTTCGCAATTCCGCGCTGTGTAATCTCCTCGATTCCAGAGGTATCATCTTGGTTGAACACCTTATTTTCGAATACCTCAAGACGTTGTTTATCCGACTGCACGAAAGAAATTAAATTTATAAGATCGAACCTTCCATAATATTTGGAAGGTTTTCAAACTTTCTTACTCGCAAACTACCCTTCTTGAATATTGCTCAGCTCTATTAATTCAGGAGTATCGATCCTAACCTTGCCCTAAAACCTGATTTACACGAGAGATCGTCGTTAGTACTATGCGAATCAGCTGTTAGTAGAAAATCAGTGAGGCCTATTTGCACGAACAGATTGGATGTTCGATTCACGCCGGTAATTATCATATTACAAACCGTATACTTAGTTAATTTAAAATAACATTACACTTTTAGCATTATAATTATTATCATTAAATAAGTCTAACATTCAATAAATGCCTTAGTTTTTCTTTGATTTACATTTTATTCTTACACTAATGTGAGAATAAGGGAGCGGGGGAGCTCAGTTTGTATAGCACTGAGTTGCTAAACTGAAGGTTCCGGGTTCAAATCCGGTGGCGGCAAATTAATTAATTAGACAGTGTGGGCCCATAAGACAATCCTGTAAAGATAGCCTTGTATTGTATGGTACTACTATTGGATAGTATTCTCTGCGAGCACTGAGTTGGCATACCGAAAATTCTGGTTCAAATCCTGCTGCTGGCGAAACTTTTATTTAGTCTGTTAGCAGACGGAGATGGCTTTAATGGGATCTAGGACCCTCCTGGGGCTACCCATCCTCTATAAATTGGGTACCTAAAGTACGGTGAAAAATCTGGCAGTTGACCGTGATCTAGGACAAATCACCTCCCTGCACAACCGTTGTCCTTGAAACAGTACAGTCTCTACCATGTACTGAACCCCAGACCTGTTCACGGTTTGTAGTGGTATAGGTTACAGTTTAAATACAAACAAGGCAGAAATGTTCACTGTTGGCTTTATTATCATGTAAATATATTTATATAAACAATATATTCCTTTAATAGCAATGCAATCCGCATATAATACATGCTATTACGTAAATAGTTAATAAGCTAACATCACTGTCATGTTTAATAAAGTAAAGTTTCACAAACAACTCTAACTTTTTTATGGAGCCTCTTGGAGCAAGGTTGCTATCTGCTTTGTATTCTTTGATATGATTTTGTTTTCATATGGGTCCTGATGATGGCAGGATTGACGAAACCTGGACTGGTTTGGGTTTTTCCTGTATTTTAGAGGCTGGCTTTGTTGGCCTTTACTTTTGGGATATTCCTTATCGCACCCAACAGATTATTTTTATGGAAATTTATTAAAACAAGGAAAAAAAAAGTCGAGAATGCATAGTTACAATCGATCGACCCATGGCAAGCTAAGAGCCCGCCACGGTTCAATTCTCGCGAGACGGAAGTGAAAAGCAAGACCTCCTTGATCAAAGGACATAGCAAACAGCTGGCGGATATTATAGCCAGATCAAAGCACCAGGATCGAGTTTTTTTTTCGGGAAAAGTAAAAAAAAAAAAATCAAAGGAATAATTTAGGGCAGCAAAAAGAAATTAACATGCGAGAATTACTAATCAGTTACCATTTAAATAATTCGTAAAAAGGTTCCAATGAAAATGGGTAGGAGTATGCAATAAGAGATTTTTTCATTTTTTGTAAACAAATTATAATTGGTTCAATTTTCAGTTTTTAACAGAGCTTAGTCTTTGAAAGCTCTTTTCTTGAAATGAATAAATCGACAAATATTTTTTTCCTAAACCATTACATGCATTTAAAGGATAATTGAATATTCTACAAAGCTAAAAATATATTAATAAAAAAATCTAAGCAAAACCTTAGAAGGTACGTAAACTAGGGGTCCCGAGCTTGTACGATACGAGGTACTCGTTAAAGATCCTATTTACCCCTATCCAAATTATATATGGATAGGCAGGATTTAGTAATCCCACTGTAGCATCCTACAGTGACCCATAGTAGTACACGTAAAAAAACAAACGTCTGGTTAGATACTCATTGAAATAATGACAACCACAGTTTATTATAGTATTACATACATTGTGTTATTTTTAGTTCTCATAAAGGTTTTGTTCATTGGTTTTTTGGCACAGGCCAACTGTTGAATCAACATTTAGGGTCTCCACTGTAATATCGTCCGATTAACCTTAGCAGCATACAGATGTTCATTCTTCATTGACTGCGCAATCCTGTTTTCTTCTACATAAAGTTATATTTAAAATCAACTATTTCCAAAGCAATAAACAAATTATATTGTTTGTTTAATCATTTAACGCCACATTACGCTACAATGGCTTGTCAGACGATGCTAAAGTGGGAGTCCAAATGTTTGGGAGGTCATCCAGGCTGCAACCCTCGACCTAGGGCGTATAAGGTTGTTAGCCAACTACACCACAGTGACCCCAGAAAAATTATTTTAAAATAAATACAGAGTATATTTTTATATTACTAATTAAATTTCCTAGTTATTAGCACAGCAGTCATAGCCATTGAAACATCGGAAATAGATCAAGCAATTACTAAATCCAAATAGCCGCGATCGACGTACGCTATTGAATGAGAAGACTTGGCAGGTAAAAGTCAGCTCCTTCGGTGAAAGGAAAGATGCACAAAGGAAGGACAATAGGCCCGGGCTTCTGTCAATGGGACCTCTGTCCGCTGTGAATGGGAGTGTTCGCTATTGAGGGTCAGCAACTGAAAGTCGTCCCGAATTGTAATAAGTGCGCTTCTTTCTAGGCCAAATTAAATGGGCCTATATCTTACTCGCATGGATTAGAAAAGTGATTATAATTGTCAATTTTATTTTTTAGTAATATGTAAAAATATTTGACAAAAGTGTATTAATTTATGATCTCAAAAATTGTGCGTTGGCTCAGCGTGTAGAACGCACAGTTAATAACCTATATATCCCGTAACCGGTTGTTGCTGATAAATTATCTATTCTGTTAACAAGAGTCAACTCTGTGGAATCCTTCCGGGACTCACCCAGCGTCTATAAAGTAAGGCTACTCACTTTAGGTTTGAGGAAAAAACCTGTCGGATGATTCGGCCTGATCACCTGCCTGCAAAACAATCAGCTTAGAGACAGTACAGTCCCAACATAAATATTGAATCCAGGACCCTTCGTGTAGTACATTGTTTATTTTTATTATTAGATTGGCAGTGAATTATTGACAGACATTTGTAGAACATAGAAATTCGATTTAGTTGAGCGTAGGCAGATATCACCTTTGTTGTGGGTTGCCTATCTAAAATAGAAAAAAGAATATACTTAACCAAAATAGGGTTCAGGATACAAACTTATTGGGAAAATAAATTTGCATGGATTGAAAAATGACTAACCGTAAATTAACGGTTTGCAGCCTGGCATGTGGTCAAAGGATTTTTTTAAGGGAGCAAAAAAAATAGTCATGCCGTCATTAGGAGGGGGCGTAAAAAGGAGCCCCCAGTCTGCGCTATGTCGGGTATTCGTAAAATATTCCTACCCTAATTTTACCTATATATGAAAAATTCGGGGCCCCCACTGTAGCATATTCCATCCAGCTCCCACTGTAGCTATTCCAGCATAAAGCAAAGTTAAATAAATACACAAACAACTAGAAGAAGACTTTGCACAACTATTGTTGGATATTTTGAACACTACTTGGGCGCCACCTTGCACACTAATGTTGTGTAATTTGTACACTCCTTCTAGGTTACTCTGTGCACTTCTTGTATAGTACTTACAATGCTATATCATTAATTAATTAAAATACAATATTTTTAGATTATTATGAACACTACTTGTAGAGTACTTTGTACGCTATTTGGAGATTACCTTGTACACTACTCGTAAAATACTATGTATACTGCTTGTACAGTACTCTGTACACTTCTTGTAGAATACTTTGTACACTATTTGTAGAATACATAGTAGAGACAGAGACCAAATAAAGCTAGTGGTGGCTACGATTTAGTTGAGCGGCCAAGCGTGCACACCCCGCAGCTAACAACTTCCTCGCGGAGCAAGGTCGTCCCGCCCGAGGCGGAAATTACTCTCCGGGACTTGAACTTCGCTCAACCTTTCTTCCAGCGGTGACTATCGGAAAACTGGTTCTTCTAACATTAATCGATAATCGATTTGTCATGGTTTGGGCAATATTCAATGTAAACTATTGGTAACCTAAGCTATCGATTCTTAGCCTCAGATAAATTTTGTAAACTACTGGGAAGCGTCTGAGGGGAAGACCGAGGCGTAGGTGGGAAGATTGCAATAAGAGTGATTTGGCGGATTTGGGTTTGGGTAGTGGTCCGTGGATAAAAGTTGGTAAGCAGAGATTGGCCGTATCGGCATCGAGCCTTTGGGTTCCATTAGCCTTATTATTATTATAATTATTATTAAACTAATTTCTAGTAGATTTATTTTCTGCCCATTTAACAAAGGTCCAATCTAGAAAATAGATTTTTTAATGTTTTCAAAATGTTAATTCTGGTTCTTCTTTAGTTTGAAAGTCAGTGTGACGATGGAAAAGGTTTTTAAATCCGATGCATTTTACGAAAAAAAGAAGTTTTGATATTTTTAAGTGACTTAACAGTACTTTCATATCATAGTACCATAGCCTGTTTACAAAGTTAATTTCATTGGTGTCAGTTTTTTTTGTTTACTGAGTCACTATGAACTAAGTTTTATTCAGCTATTCTTTTAATCTCTTCTCCATATCTCTTTATCCGTTTGTTATCTTTCTTTCCTCTATACACACTGCATCTGTTATTCTTTTTGGTCTTTCTAGAAAATCCTGACCATTCTGAAGTTCCTTCCTAAGTGAAGAACGTCCTTCAATGCCATCCGGAGTGGCCTCCATCTCTTCCATGTCCATTTCAGTCTCCTTAATCCATATTCTGGTCATTTTTATTTTTTGAGATACGTGAATACTCTTTTGGTCATTCTGCTCGGGCCATTCTTTGTAGGTACCCATAGAACTGAATTCTTCGTTGTTTTATGTGCTCGTAGAGTTCCCGGTAATGGCGTCGTCTACTCGTATAATGGTTTTCTTCTTTATCGGCCCAAAAAGTTTTCTTAATATATTTTTTTCCGTGATTTCTGGATCACGCATCAACATTTCCTTGTTAAACCTCTTTCCTTGTTTTAAATCTCTTTGCTGAGGTGAAAGGTTGCATTCATCTTGTTGACTCTTGTTTTAATGACTTAGTTTTCTTCTATTATTTCACCTAAATATTTGATTTTTTAAGTTTTAAAAATTTGAATATATAATGTTTGTTTTAGTTTCTTAGGTGTTGTCCACGTTTCTTAATATTTGTCATGAAATTAGTTTTCTCAGAGAAGATTTTCAATCGAACTTTTCCGTCTTGTTCTTTTAGTGATTGATAGCAGCATTTATTGAATCTGATAATAAATGGGGTAATTTAATATTATTGGTATGTTCTGTTCTACTTCCCTTTCACTACTTAATTAATCATGTGAAAAACTTTTATTTAAATCAGACATTTCGCTGTAAATTCCACTTAAAGTTCAAAATACTAGAAAAAATAAGATTCCGTTACCTACAGGCGAAGCTAATGAACGAGTGTTAAAAATATGTAATCTAGGCTTGTTTTCTCAAATAGTTCCACAGATTCCAACACTTCTTAGATCTAGTTCGGACGTGATAATGTTTCTGTGAAAGTACCAAGGAGACCAGAGAATTTTATCAAGTACATCTAAATACTACGACCGCAGGTCATGGGACTAAAAGAGGAAACATATCTCCGAGGCCATGACCCAGTTGAGAGATATCAACATAACGGAAGAGATATGTCAGCGCAGTAACTATGCGATACGTTCTATCCAATCCAGTGGAGGACCGTTATTTGGACGGTTCGCGAGTGGAGGAAGTTGTTTAGTTGGATGGCTTTGGATGGTACGAGTCATCTAGGTCAGGAATATATACATAGCGTCATGTCATCTTCCCTCCTGGTAATACATGATATCATTTACCAGGTACCTAAGTAGGAACAAGATGGTATCAAACGTATGTCACGAACTTCATTCAAGGGTTCCAATAAGAATAGGTAATAGCTATAATATCTGAAATTCTATATCACAAAACTTCAAAGCTCGCTTAATTCAAGTATAAAATATTTAAAAATTCAACTATATGTAATTGAGACCATGTAACCCCATAGATGGGAGAATAAGGAGCATATTACTTCTCAACACCTAAAATGGGAAATATGTTTCAAATAGGGTTTTGCCTCTTTAGTATAGCCAAATTATTTTAATTTGTACTTTATTGAAATAATTATTATTTTTTTAAAGATTAAAGTTAAGTTTAAATTATCTCAATTCTACGAATTGGTTAAATTGTATGCAATAGAATAAACCAAACGACTATAGGCTCATAGCTATATAATAAACAAAGTCTCTAACGCGGTCCTATCTCAAATAAAAAGTCCGTAAAAGTTTTAAAAAAATTAATGGTAACTCAAAAAAAAAAAAAAAAAAAGAAAAGATCCAACCGCCAACATTTATGAAAATCAATTTTACAATCAATCAACGTGGATCAATTTTAGGTGCTTAGATAATTAAACAATTTCCAATTTCGATATAATTTTTCAAAAAAGTCCCTAAGAGTTTTTATTTTTTGTCGGGTGTAACTTCCTAAACGTAATAGTCTACTTGCATGAAATGTATAGAGCATATTCTATATCTAGTTTATTTTTCTGTGTAATACTCTCAGTCGAAATAAACAACGTTTAAATGTGGCACATTCTTTACGTCACTGATAAGGCAGCAAGGCCGGGAGGCAGATAGATAACAAGATCTTTAACGAAAGGAGTTTAACCCGAATAATCTCCTGAGTTAATTTCGACTATTCTCGAGTAATAATAAAAAGCGATCTGGACGACCCGGGTTCGAGTCCCGGTCCTGGATATATCTTTTCTTCTTAAATAAAAATATTTAAAAATTAATGACAAATAAAATACAATAAATTATAATAATTATAATGGCGTAAGTCAACAAGATCAAAATTAAAATAATGTTCAAAGAACATTCTTCCCCTCGTATACATCGCAAAATTGTGAGAACGCGGGGGACTTGGGATCAGTGAAAATAAAGGTTATCACCACGAGCTGGAAGCGTGCTTGATTGGGCCAGGATAGCTCAAATGGTAGAGTTCCAGACTAGCGATCTGGACGACCCGGGTTCGAGTCCCGGTCCTGGACATATCTTTTCTTTTCAAATAAAAATATTTAAAAATAATCAGTAGTATCATTTAATTATAATTGTATAATTGTTGAATCCACTCGCGGTCTAATGTTTTGATATTTAATTGTCAATTTAAATTTAATGTCAAAATAAGTCTAGAAAACGGACTTAACGTGCGAAATGATAACAAATATTAAATTACTTAACGTATTTCCTCTATCTTAAATAATGGAAGAAGTAACATTATTACAATAACTAATAATAGATCTTAGTTTAAAGAAACTAAAAACCTGAACCACAACTATAGTAGTATGAAAAGGTATATACTGTAGTGTTTCTAGGGCAACGGTTGTTCAGAAAGGTGATTTGTCCGAGATTAGGCTCAACAGTCAGGTTTTGCCTCTATTTTGGGTAACCACTTTATAGAGGAGGGTGCCCAGATCCCAAAGGACCCATCCCGACTTTTAAAATATTAAATAAATTATCTGCCACAGCCGAATTTTAACACGAAATTTGTCTCAGCGACTTAGCGATCAACCTCTGAGCCATATAAAAAAAAAATTAACATTGGTGTTCGATCACACAACTAATTTATTTATTTGGTAGTACATAAATACAACATTTTTTTTAATTTGAAGTCTACAACTTTTACTGAGTAGGTTACTTTAAGTACTACCTTCACCATCTTATACTACATAATCCCTTGAGCATGAATACAACTCTTGATTCCAGAACTCGTAATTACTTCTAAAATACTGTTTTTATTCCTACTATTGATGCCAATGTTTACTTTGAATATTCATTTGATTTCTTGTGGACATTATAAGAAATTTAAAAAAAGACCCTATCACAAAAGAAAAAAATATGAAAGTGAGATAATACAGATGGAACATTGAACCAGGTGGTTTAATACATGTCAGTCATATTGATATGACATTATCTGGAAACTGCCAGAGCTATGGAAAGCGGGTGTGAGGTCTGCCAGAAACCTGGTCTTTTGTGGTACATCACAGATCCGGCGGAAGATACCGTACGGTGTCTGAATGTGAATGGTAATATCTTCACCATGTCTGGTTCAAGTACTCATAGGTCACCAAGCCTTGGTGACGAATCAGGAAATCGTACCGTATAAAAGTGCATTTTGAAATTCGGTGAATCAAATAGGCCATGATTAATTTTCGAGCAATAAATCACGACAAAGATGAGCTTTTTAAAATTGTCGGACTTAGCTGCGTCTTGCCAAATGATATCCGTCCGAGAGGTAGACCAGGGCGTAGGTGGGAGGATTGCGTTTAGAGAAACCATTTTTACTTCTAACACTAATATCCATCAATATTGGGTTCAGTAAATGATTGAGATTGTACTTCTTTTAAGAAAAAAACTTCAGTAAAGGATATCCCCAATTATATCTGGATGACACCCAGATAACACTAAGTCGGTGTTTTAATGTTTTAATTTTAAGTGTTCAGGATTTAAAACATTTCTAAGGTTCGTGGGTTTAAATCTAGGATCTGAATCCTCTGAAGCTCACCAAAGGATATCATTGATTAGAGAGAAAACATGGAAGTTGAGCGTGATTAAAGCCAAATCAGCTCCTTTACCAACAGTCGGCTTAGACTCAGTACACTCTCGACCATGTACTGTGTACCACTTACTATCTGCCCTTCATAGGTTGTAGATAGTTTTAAAATAAAATCGAGAAGATTTATTTTCTATGTGTATTATTATGTACTTAACGAAACCAGCTCAATTCATGGCTTGAAACAGAAAGAAAAAGGTTTTATTTTTATTCCGAGAGTGGAAACAGTAGTTATATATTGACTACCAGAAAGGAATGGATGTAAACCACAATTTCTCCTAAGATTATTACCATGGTCCTTTCCTTCATTATTAGTATTAAGAATTGATAATATTTCCTAATTTAATATTCGATGAAAACGAAATCCAAAAACCACAGATCTGGCCACACTATTGCCATATCTAGCGACCACTAAAGCGAGAAAGTTCCAGGTTAAATCATAAATAGAAGTGTTTTCTTTGCAGGACAGTATTTCGGTTTCGGATATTTTCCTTTTTGTGGAGATAGCAAAGGCAATAAGGAGGCTTGGTCCTCAGCGAGTGGAAACCTTGCTGTAAATATTTAGGCTCACCACAGATTTTACGATCGCTCCGCTCAAAACAAAATATATGAAACAAGATATGTTATTATTATTAAAATGCCACCAAAAAAAAAAGCTTTAACTATCAAGACATAATAAAAAATCAAATATGTGAAGTCGTAACATGGACTACTTACTAGATGAAATGTGAAAACATCTCTGAAATTTCTATTACCTCCATGGCTAAGACCATACCTTTGTTAATGGTACATAAATATTATTTCTTTCATTGAGACGATTTCAATCTGTTATGAAGTGTAAGTAGTGAATAATTGAATAATTACGCAATTTGAAATGAGGAAATAATACAACAGCGATGAGGCCGGAATAAAACAATCCAAATCAAGTTCAAAACCTTGAACTTAAACCGTTATCTGGATCTCACGATTTAATTGGTCCCAGGCTTTCACTTAGTTTTCTTACGTAAGTGCCAATGAGTAGAATATATCAGTCAAGGCTGAATAAATGAAGGAGAACAAATAATTACTGTTCAAACAACGAGTATTATTCAAGCTAATATAAATATACAAAAGCTTAGATAGATAGTTATATTCGAATTTGTAGCAAGAATGCTCGTACATATTGGCCTAGAAACTCCACTACTTCGACGATCCAGTACTTCCATCAATTTAGCATTGAAAATTCAAACATAATTCAAGAAATAAAAACATATGATCAGTAAAATTCAGGTAGCGTTCTGTCAATCCGTTGGATTCAAATAAAAAAAAAAAAAATAACATTTCTTTGGCCGGCATTAGATAAAATGTTCAATTCGTAATAATTGTTTACTCTGTTTTTACGTTCTATCAGTTAAAAAATATATTTTGCGTATATATATATATATAAACCGTTTGTCAAAACCTTGTAATAGCTAAGCGGGTAAATAGAGGTTTGTGAATCCCTTCTAAGGGACAAACGAAAAGAGTTTGAGCACCTTTAAAATCGTACGGAAATTGATTTCCGATCCTTCTAAATCGTGTGTGATTCTTGAAGGGAGAAGTCGGCGGTGCAGCCAAAGCGTAAAAGTGGGATGGAGGGAGGGAAAGACCTAAGAGGCGTATAAAACCCTAAGCTATTGGCCTTTTCCGAGTTTCCATAGCAACAGCCAATCCTGTTCCTTCTTATTGCCGGGTCATTAAACTAATCATGAAAGTGAAAGTTTTTATAACTTTAAGTACATTTTGAATTTTATACATTCCCAGGGCTTAATCCATAAAAAAATATGTACAAATATAATAACTTTCTAATATGTATAAATTCTTAGATGCAATATGGTAGTTCATTCAATTGTTTTTATAAATAATACATATACATCTGAAAACCTGTGACAGTTAGTTGTTTGTATTAATAAAACTATACGTCTAAGGATACAGAAGGTCGAAAGACCAACTTGAATATTTCGAAACCTACTGACGACCCGTCCTATTTAGGACATGGCACCTTGCAAATATAACACTTTTCTCCGAATAACCGTAGGCGTTGAATTTTATAATACCTTTAGGATTAAGTCGGAATAACGCCTACTTAATACCGTTTTGAAATCTACATATCTCGGCAATAACTTGAACGGTTTATTCTCGAGATATCAGGAGTGATTGGGACGTATCTTCTACATTTCGGCTACCCGAAACGTTTCGAAACGACCAGGTGTTCTGGGAGGAATAAGAGGATTTTCTGATAGAGATCACCCTTGGGAGCCGCCCACGATGAGCGACGTTTCAGAAGTTGTTCGGTGAGCTTCGTCAGCGCCGGTCATTGATCGCCTCCAGGTCTCAGCTTCCAGTCTCCTCTGCACCTACAATACCCTTTGTCACCTCTTCATGTCTTTATTATCGTCATTTATTATAATTTAAAGATATACAAAAAAAAATGTACCACCGACAGATCATGAGGGTCAGGGGTTCAGTACATCCTAGAGACAGTACTGTTTCATGGACAACGGTAGTGCAGGGAAGTGATATGACATAGATCACGCTCAACCGCCATTTGTTCCTCCCAATTAATTAGACAGCAATAACTAATTAGACTGCGTAATTATGATTTTACGATACGTTGATTTCCTCTGCTTTTAAGGGGGCCAACCCCTACTATTTTCTGATTAGCTAAGAAATGGATTTATATATTTAACACGTTTCGATATAAATGTTGAATCATTTGTTTACCATGACCCAATAGATATTTTTAAAACCACTTTACTAGTTTGTAGTGGGTTTCTAGAAAAATGTTTAGATATGTTTTCTTTCTTTTTTTGTTTAATGAAATATAAACCTGTATTTTAACATTTAGAGATTGGATATACCTGAACAAGAACCAAGGTGAAAATACACCCACAGGTATCACTCAGAGTCGATCTCAATCATTTGATAACAACACCCTTCGCTATTTACCTGTCAGGTGCTACCCACACTAAAGCACACTCGCAAACTATTCGGCACACTATTCCCTTCACACCTGCCCACTGCTGATCTGGACCTTGATATCCTTTTGTCGTATTTGGAGGCCCTAGGTTCAAATCCAGAAAAATCATTTAATCCGTAAAGCAACCATATATGGGTCCTACAGAATCTGCAGACCATCCTGGGGTTCGACCAGCCTCTGTGCAGTAGGGAGAAAAAACCTCGTGTCTGAGTGCGATATAGGTCAAATCACATCGCTGATAAATCGTTGACTTAGATTGTTCTCACTATTTCAGTACAGTCACTACCATGCATACAACCCAAGATTATTCATAGTTTGTAGAGGTACACTTTTTTAATTTATTTTAACTTCGTTTCCACTAGAAACAGCTGTACAACCAGCCCTTTTATTTGTTTGTTCATTTAACGTCACTTTATGCTGCAATGGCTAATCGGACGATGCTACAGCGGGAGTTCTAAACTTCCCCTATCCAGGTTTTATTAGGATAGGGGATTTTAACGAGTACCTGACATCGTAAAGCTTGCCCTCCCGATTTTACTCCCATTAAAAAAATCCTAGGGCCACTGTCGAACTATGACCCTGCGATCTTGGGTTTAGTAGGTTGTTATGCTAACCACTAGACCACAAGTAAACCCAAACCAGTCTCTTTAAAGTGAGTATCCTTAATGAGGGGAAAGCCTGGTGGTTGACCACGGTAAAACCACCTCACTGCAACACCGTTGAAACAGCGCAGTCTCTACCATGTGCTGAACCCAAGATACTCCCTGGTGGTACTTCGCTTCCGCTTCCACAGCTGCACACTTCCCAGGCAGTAATTGACCGACTGTCCAATCCTAGCCATCCCCACACCAGATTCACTATTGATGCTAACTTTCCCGTTGCAACTGTTACTTATTATTTTATTATTTCTATAATTTTCCCCGACTTTTCCCTCTCGGAGTAGAAAAGTAAAACCGAGCTCTTTCGCCGGTTTTCTTCTTACCCTCTGTAATTAGGCCTACCTTTTCTATTTCGCCGACATTATTTTCACCCCTCGCCACGTCGTTTTTCTTTCTTTCAGTTCAAGGGAGGTGTAAAATTCGCCATCTGGAAGTCATTCCGACGAGGAAGAAAAAATCAATTAAGTTTATGGAAACTTTAAAGATGATGAAGGAAATAATTCTTAAGTAAAGAAAACAAAGAAACGTCTTAATTCCTCATTTTTCATTACATTATGTAAAATTATAAAAAACAACTGGTCATCCATCACAGCCCATAATATATTATTACTTACTATTAAGGAAATATATTGAATTTAACATCTTGACGAAGGTTGTATAAATACATTATGTTTACTTTGTCTAGTTCAGGGCTGAGCAACCTTTTTTTAATCAACGGCCAATTTAAATTTTTTTGGCGGGTCACACATAAACTTAATAAGTCTTACATTAATAATTTACAAAACTTTATTTATAATAAAAACAAGAATAAAAAAAAATAAAATAAAAAAAAAGTAAAGATTTCATATACAAATTTTAATGCAAAATAAAAACAAACAAGAAAAGAACAGAAAAACGAATTTACTTGAAATTTTTAATGAGAAATTTGGCACTGTTTTTTCGATACAAGCTGATCAATATCATCCGGAACTGATGAGGTAGCTGCCACACGTACGGAGCTTTCAAATCGTGCATAACTCAGTCTTGATCGATGGTCATTTTTGACCCTAATCGGTGCGTTTTTGATTAAAAAACTATTGCATCCATGTTTAAAGTAGATTAAATTTGCTATAACTTGAGCTCAACCGCAGCTCTGTAGCTTTAAAAGATTCTGAGTTACGTTCCTTTAAAAATTGGTAGTTTTTTCCAAAAAATCCAAATTTAAGTTTCGGCCAACTTTCGTGAGGAACACCAGCCGAAGGAGTGATCCTACGACGAAAGCCATTAAAAATTAAGCAGCAGTAAATTTAATTAGCTTTAATTTAAGCACTAACCGAGGCCTGTAGGTCTAATAGATTCTGAGTTACGCCCCTTGGTCTAATATAGGCCAATATAGTCTAAATATAGGCCAATATAGTCTAAATATAGGCCAATATAGCCTAAATATAGGCCAAATCGTGCATCACTTAGTCTTGATCGGTGGTCATTTTTTATTATTTTGATGGTTGAAAATAATTGTTCGCAAACATACGTACTTCCGAACAGAGGCATCGTTTGCTTTGCATTTTTCGTCAAAAGCCGAAATTTCTTAGGGCTCACATAAGATTTATAAAAACGTTCGATGTTTACTGAGAAAAATTCATTTTTTAAATCGCTATTATTCTGCATGTTAATCACTTCCATTTGAAAGTCTTCGGGAACTGTATCCACATCGATATTTAAATGGCTAGGAAAAAATTTTCATGGAAACCACTGTCTTCTCACCTTTGAACATTTGGAATCGTAATTGAAATTCGTTGATTAATATGTCTATATGTTGTGAGTATTTTTGAGAAGTAGTAACGCGTTATTTTTCTAAAAGTGGAAAGTGAGACACATTATTCTGCAAAAGATGCTGTTTCCACAATTTTAATTCGCCCTGAATTTTATCATACAAATTGTCCAATAAACTGTCCTTTGCCTTGAAGTTCTACATTAAGATCATTGAGTCATGTCGGTAAGAAACCCAAAATCGCACATCCATTCTTAATTACCAAAATGAGGAAAGGCATATCCCCTTCACATCTAAGAACAATTTTATTTCGCTTTTCAAGTTGTATACTCTTTTTAGCATTGCACCTCTACTAAGCCAACGTACTTCGGTATTAAAAACCACGTCGCCATGTTCAGTTTCTAAATCTTTCAGGAATTCTATAAATTAACGGTAATTTAACGCGCGCGACTATATAAAATTGATTAGTTTAATTATTGGTACTGTGACATTTGGCAAACTCAGTCTTTTCGCACACAAAATTTCCTGGTGAATTATGCAGTGGTTAACGAATATTTCCCTTCATGTGACCTTCTTAATGTCTTGAAATAGCCTTCCCGATACTCCTACCTCCATGCTTGACATTCCTCGTGCTCCATCTGTCTAATAAAATTGAAAATTTTATCTGTAATTGAACACAGACTTTAGTTCATCGTACAGGTATTTGCCGGTTGTAGTCCCTTGCATTGGAATCAGTGAACACAATTCTTCGGTAATATTAAATTTGGTGTCAATACCACGTAAAAATATAGCCAGTTGTGCTCTATCGCTAATATCGCAACTCCCATCAAGTTGTTAAGAACAGTATTCGAATTTTCCAATGCGTTCACGAAGCGTTGTTGCTATGTTCTCGGATAAGTCTTCAATTCTCCTTGCAATGGTGAATATTGATAAACTAATGTTTGAAATAATATTTATTTTATCAGGAAATGCTATTTCTGCAACATCAATCAGACATTATTTTATCATCTCTCCATCCGCAAAGGGTTTAATTTTTTTTGCCGGTATTTGACTGACAACAAACTAGCCTTTACTGCCGTATTTGATAAAATTGCTTGAATTTTAAAAATAGCCTGTTGTTTTCCCAAGTTTTTCTCCATTTGATTAACCTTATCTATCCGGAGTTGTCCTGTTGAGTTTTTATATTGCTGTTCATGTTTTGTATCGTAATGCCTTTTAATGTTATATTATTTTAATGTCGACACAGTCTATGAGCATATTAAACATGCAGGCCTCGGTTAGTGCTTAAATTAAATTTACTGCTGCTTCATTTTATGGCTTTCATCGTAGGATCACTTGGTCATTTTTTCCAAATAGTCCAAATATAGGTTTGAGGGTCGCGAAAAATCGAAGAGAGTTGCATTTTTGATATGGTAAGGGCATGTTTGAGTAGTGTAAATCCAATTTTGCAACCGAAAAAAACGAATGGAAAACTTTTTCGTGGCCAAAAATTTAAAATACGAATTTATCGTAGTTATTTCAGCTTTTGGCCTGTATCGCCTAATCGGCGCGTTTTTGATCTAAACGTAGCTCTTGAACAGTTCTCCTTACATGTAAGAATTTTTTTTATCCCTATCCGGACCATTTTCTTCTTCATATATATCCATATAATATTTATTTATGTACATATCCGTGGCTTGGTTCTAAAAGGGTCAATGTCAATTTTTTTTAATTTTGTGTTATTTATACCAAAAGTTTCCAATTTAGTAAATCTTTAATTCTAAAAAGGCCAATGTATAATGACAAACTAAAATAGGTTGTATTTCCATTATAATGTCACCCAATGTCATTTAAAAAATGTTTTCTGATTTGACATTGTCACTTTTGGCATTTTTGACTTTGCTCATTATAGAAACAAGCCACAGATATATACATATATATATGTATGTATATATATGTATATATCTGTGGCTTGTTTCTATATAAGTGCTTGTTGTTATATATATAAAGCCCGAATAATATTTTTCAAGGAGTAATAATATTAATCATGAGTTGCTGAAGCATGAACAGTAAGGAACCATTAAGCACACCCGGCGCCAGTTTACAAACACCCCCCAACTCCCAATACTGGACTTTATATAATTAATTATATGTTAATGGCGATTAAGCGATATCATTAACACGAGAGAAGTTCGGCGAGCCTCGGCCATCAGTCTCGAGGCGGTCATAGACCTCCACGTGGCCCGGATATCTCCTCGCCCGATCTCGGGCTTAATAAATCACACCCTTAGAAGCACTAATTCAATTCGTTAATGGGTTCTCTCCTCTCCTCTATGCTCCTGTCGTGAATCTTAAACAGCTGCGGAGAAAAAGAACCAGTCATCGCGGAAAACGAGGAGAATAAAGATGAAAATGAGAAGATATAAAGAGGATAAGTGAAGAGAAATGATAAAACATTTCCAGCTCTTGTTTGAACAAGAGTTTAACTTTAGACCTGTGGTTCAACATTTTTCTCAAGTTTAACCTAATTTAACACTTACAAAAAATGTATTTATTGAATTTTACAACAGTATTACAATAATAAGACAAATGTATAGAAATAATGATAATTAAAGGAATGGTACGAGCCTTCGTATAAAGCCAAGTATACTACCCAGAGGTAGTACTCAAATAACAAATTTCACATGCAAGGTCGTAACCCGTAGGTCCATCTTCTTTTCAGACGCCTCGAAGGATTATGGCAAATAGAAGTGGAAGCCATGTTTAAAACTAGTAGGTTTGAGAGGGAATAGCTTGTCTAAAAAGTATAGATACGAGAAGAACTCGTTGACTTAGTAGAGCACCAAAGCTCTACCCCTCAACTCCAATTAGGGCTTATAATAGTCATGTATATGAGTCTTTTGTAATTAATTGGGAGCTTGGAGTGTTTGTCTAATAAGTGTTGAAGTAGCCTGAAACGGCGAATTTAACACTTAAACATGAGATTAATAATGTAGATACCATAAGCTTTTTCACGTTCCTAAACATACCTATCCTGCCGAGAGAAGATTCTAATACTAATAAATCTAATACAATGTTAATAGATGATTTAGAAAAGTTAGGTCTCAAAGTTAACCTGGACAATATTCTTACGTGCTTAGGATTGTTCATCTTATTCCAGGGCAGGTGAGAGATTAGTGCACTGAAATACCAATCTGTAGGTTGCGAGCTGCAGGATCTCCGTGGGCTAACCCTGTCAGGATAAAGCAGCTATATTTAATTGTGGAAAATTCTGGTGGTTAAGTGTGATCTCGGACTCTCTGCACAACCGCTCTCCAGAAACAGTACAGTCTCTGACCACCGAACTGAACCACCGAAGTCCCTTCAAGGACTGTACTGGTAAAGTTTTTATACAGTTGTACATCACAGTACGATATATTATTATATGATAGCATACATTCTCTCTTGGATAGGAATGAAACGAAAGGGATAAGAATAAACTAATGTTCCAGACCCAGAAGGTAGTAGGAAGGAGGAAGTTGGAAGAGTCGATAAAGGGTGCGCCCCCTCATTTAGCCAATGAGGGCGAGGGACGTTTATTGGATGTGCTGATTGGTTTCTATCTATGGCCACTTAGCGCCCTGCTCTCATATACTGGAGGATACTCTCTTAACACGAGCACAGAAAACAGATTTTTGTTACCGATGTTCATATAATGCAGGTGCATCTACATTAGAAGATTGTTTTATTTTATGTTTTTCTTCAGCTCAGTGTGTAGAGTGCTGAGTTGTTGTCCTGAAGGTTCGGGGTTCATATCCAGTTGTGTCATATACAATTCATTAACAGCCTAGCGGATCTGCAAACCCTCCTGTTAAAGTGGATGACCTTAATTGGGTAAAAAGGCTGGTGTTGAACTTAAAATCGGAAAAACACCTTAGAAACAAACAATAAAGACTCTATCAGGTAAGAATCCTTCAGTTGTAGAGGTACAGATTATATTTCATAGCCATACAGTATATTTTAAAACACATTAAGTGTTCTATTAATTTATTCTTACTACTTAAATCTTCTATCCAATATCAGAGAACATCTCGTCTTTCCGACCTTTAAACTCGTTCCCTAAGAACCCAAAACATTCGAGAATTCTTTCTCGCCTGTTCTTACATATTTTAGAACTCACTCCCACATGATATATGCCATGCTTCTGCCTTATCCACATTCAAACCCATGCTTTCCTTTGATTCCCAAACAGATGTTCTCGAAATATTTATAATTGATAGGTCATATCCATCAGAAGTGGATGGCTTATTATCAATTTTATTCACTTATAAATATATGTCTGTGTGTGTTTTTTCCTAAGCCAGAACATACCATTAACTTTATTTTTGTATTCAAGAACTTATGTAAATACCGTATGATTCTTATAATGTAGCCTCTTGGCAAGAGATATATTTCATTAATTTTGTTAGACACCTGTCATTATTAAGGCCCTAATCTAAATAATATCAAAGGTTCTAGTTTTGAAACGTTACGGCTATTTATAAACCTCATGTCGGAGTTGTAGGATCTAATTCACCCCCCTTAACTGAGTCCTATCATCTCGATATAAATCCTCATTGGTATCTCCAGAGATAAATATATCGATGTTGCAGTAATGGTGCTGGCCAGTTGATTCTGCGCAGTAGAATATTCACAGCCAATAAACAAGTTAAGTGGCGATAATGCGATTTATTGTTCTGTGTATACCAACACTCTATGCTAACTGAGCATTCCAGATAACTACCAATAAATTATTTACTTATAACAATTAATTTATTTAATGAATATTATATTATTATTCGAGTAAGGGATAAGATACGACTAACTGAGAAAATTGTAGGATGTACGGTAAAATAAAAAACATTTTTTTCCCCGTATTGACCACTTCGGTTGACGCTACATTATTTTCCTTTGATCTGCAGGAGTTTTTTCAGTCTCCAAGAATCGTTCATGCGTTCACTCTCACGTTTTAATCCTCTGTTCAAAGTTTTTTTAATTTATTCATTTGAAAAGAAAAGATATGTCCAGGACCGGGACTCGAACCCGGGTCTTCCAGATCACTAGTCTGGGACTCTACCATTTGAGCTATCCTGGGCCCTAATGAAGCACGCTTCTCGGCCATGGTCATATATTTTCTTTTTTCTGATCCTAAGTCCCCGCGTTCTTGCATTTTGCGAAGTATACGAGAGGAAGAATGTTCTTTGAACATTATTTTAATTTGGATCTAGTTGACTTACGTCATTATAATTATTATAATTAATTTTATTTTAGTTGTTACTAATTTTTAAATATATTCATTTGAAAAGAAAAGATATGTCCAGGACCGGGACTCGAACCCGGGTCTTCCAGATCACTAGTCTGGGACTCTACCATTTGAGCTATCCTGGGCCCTAATGAAGCACGCTTCTCGGCCATGGTCTTCTTTTCAAATGAATATATTTAAAAATTAGTAACAACTAAAATAAAATTAATTATAATAATTATAATGACCTAAGTCAACTAGATCCAAATTAAAATAATGTTCAAAGAACATTCTTCCTCTCGTATACTTCGCAAAATGCAAGAACGCGGGGACTTAGGATCAGAAAAAAGAAAAGATATGACCATGGCCGAGAAGCGTGCTTCATTAGGGCCCAGGATAGCTCAAATGGTAGAGTCCCAGACTAGTGATCTGGAAGACCCGGGTTCGAGTCCCGGTCCTGGACATATCTTTTCTTTTCAAATGAATATATTTAAAAATTAGTAACAACTAAAATAAAATTAATTATAATTTTTTTTATTTAATTTGAAAGCACTGATGAATCGCTCGATTATTAAGCCGAAAATTTCCATCTACGAATGGCGCTTATCAATTTTTGAAGAAAAAAAATAATTATAACGCTAGAGATACCATTTGGGCTGGCAAAGCGTGAAGTAATTTTGATTTTATTCCGTAAAAAAAAAAATGTACCACTACAACCTATGGGTTCACACAGTTTCTGAGCCTGTTGTGCAGGCAGGTGTTTAGGTGGATATCAACGAAGTGTTTCGCAAAATTAAGATTACCCACTAAAATAGGCCGAGTGGACCCCAGGAGGAACTGCGGACATTTCAGGATACAGCTATGTTTAAAAAATAAATAATTTATCTGGCACACAATGATTTGAACCTAGGAGTAATTTATGTGCAGAGTAACTCAGCTGTCCACACACAGAGCTACTCCGCTCCAGATTTTCTTAATGAAATAATTAATATTTTTTTAGATATCTTTCTCATAAAAGTGTGGTTATTTGCGAAAGAGGTTGGTTAAGCAGCGATATAATACTGATTATTTAAGAAGCCAAAGATTACATAAGAGGAAACCTGATACCGTTTTGTTATATCCCGAGCAATTTTACAACTTCTCTTTTCCATTAGCAATATTTTAGTGCTTTTAACTCAAACGCGCCTAATACTGAAGCCAATTGAGGCTTGAGAGCTCACAGACACATATTCATGAAATTTGCCCCAGTATGACTAATGTTTTTATTAAAACCATAATATACCCCAAACCCACTCATTGTTATCTCATTTTCCCTATTCGTTATCCCATTAGGTTCCTCTGGGAAGAGGCTCATTTCCGATTCTGCGGGAGGTGGCATTAGGGAAGTTAGCTAGGAGCTGGCACCGGATCTCCCTTCTCATTGTCCAAGTTTCCTCCTCCCCTACTTAGAACTTGGAGTAGGGGGGTCTTCAGCTCTTGGGGACTGTTCTTTCTACGCATTTAAGACCTCTCAATATTTCAATGCCAATTATCGAGATTTCAGTATCAACTATTAAAGATATTTAGAAAACCAATTACGTCTTAATTAAGGAGAGTGTGAAATATACAAAATATCTGAATGTGGGATATTAATATCTACGACAAATCTTCTACTTTTTTGACATATTAATTAAAGAAGTGTTCCTATGTAAATCACGTGACTTTTTTTATACCTCAAATATCCTTTTGTAATTCTGTTGAATACAAAAAAATTATTAAAATGATTATATATCTACTCCAGAAAATCAGTGATCAGTTCATTCGGTATAAAATGAAGTGATGAGACTTATCATGTTTAGGAAAAATATAGCAAATATCAAAACTATTTTAGGAATTCATTCTTAGAATATACGACCGGAAAAGTGAATGGGAGGTTAGAATTTGGTAGATCTCCATAGCCAGTGTGATATATGTGCCACGATGGAAAAAATATTGGACTTGTTCCAGGGCGCCTTATTTCCAGCGAGCAGACTGGAATTTCTTATTAGAAGAGGAAACCTTTTTATTTTTAATGACACTAAAAATCTCTTTTAAATAATTTAAGTCTATAGGAATAAATCAATGAATGAAGCGAAATTAAAAGGCAATTGGCCTTTAGCCAGAATATTCCGTTAATGTCGGTTCCTTTGTTATCAATGTCTCTTTAGCAACATCAGAAACCATAGAATCATTATGTAAAATATATAATTTAACTATAGTCCTTAAAAATTCGTAAAATTAGTAATATAAAATTTTAATCATCAACAGAAAATATACTCTTTAATGAATTAACAGCTGATAAAACCAAGTTGAACTTCTTTTTACTTAGTTTATTTTACTAAGGGGGTAACCCCATTTTATAAATTATACAACTGCTCTTAAATATTAATAATTGTTTTTCAAATTGTATGTATTATGTAGTTGTATTCTAAGAATAAGAAGTGAGGTGTCTCCATTACAGTCCGTCTCGCTTTACAATATGCACCGTATTAAAAAATATTACACGTTTAAAACTTCATGAAATTTCTGAAAAATACCAACAGTCCCGAAAATTATTGAGAAAAAACACGCTAAATTCCTGGAATCTTTAAAATACCAAAATAACCCGCTGTTTCAGGTTACATCACCAGCGCCCCCACCAGTAAGGTGGCAGAAAATATTGTCACAAGAATAACACCAAAAACTTTGATAAGTGTGTGTGTTAGCTTGTATATAAAAGAAATTAAAAAAAAAAAGGAGTGCCCCAACGCTATCGTAATTATTGTTAATAAAAATGAAATGTAATATACCTCACGGAATTCCTTAAAATGCAATAGGTTGAACAAGCCAACAAAATAAGAAGAAAAAATACTTCAAAAATATTTATTTTGTTGGGGTTTCGGGAGAGAAAAAAATATATTACACCCTGATCAATTAAAATTGGTTTATCCAATAGAAAAATATTATAGTTTATATTTATATAACCTTTTTATTTTATTATCATTGTTTTTGAAAGATATTTTAATGGCTTAAACTCTATAGCGAAAGTGAAAAATAAAGCTCACAAACGATACAAAGCAGCGTTGGCCGTATTTCGAATAATTTTTTACCTAACTAAGAAATACAATTTATACTTTATTCGTCATTTACTTACAATAGATTTATTGGTTTGTCATTGTTCGATTGATCATTTAAATCATCTGTTATTATTATTCATTGTAGGGCCAACACTAATATAAATATACATGTTTTCTTAAATTTGATTATGAAATTTCATTTGATAATATTACCGTACAAAATCGTGGCATAAAATATTGCTCTTTATTTTGAATAATTTAAAATACGAAATTTAAAAAATATATGTATTTTTCAAAGAGCTATGAATATATTAGAGTTAGATTCGCTATATGCAATGCCTGTTAGGTATACTTTCATATTCGTATAGTCTTACGATTTTACTTTATATTCATATCAGAAGTAAGAAGTCTAATGGCGGAATATAATGTAGCTTCCTGAATAAAAAAGTTATTGCGTTTTTCAATTTCACGAATGCGATTCTAGGATATCATATTCAATATAACTCTATACCCATCAAAAATTAATTTAAAAAAAAATTAAATAAAAACATTTAATTGAAACTTTATTAACGTTATATTATAAGGGAGAGTAATGATTCACAGAAAAAAACAAACAGGCTTGAGTTGTTAACATATGTCTTCTTATCCTTCAGCATACTTCACACAGAGTGAAAGTGAAAATGATGTTACAATAATTGAAGAAAAGAGAAATATATCCCACGGCTGTAGATAGGAATAGTTTTCTTTCTAATTTTTATCTCAAAGGGAATTCTCATTAACAAAAGAAATCGTTCCTTAGCAACCTGAGAGCAGATGGAATACAGACGTTGCCATGACAACTGATCAGCTGAGGATCCGGGCGACTCAACGTACAATGGCATTGATGCTGAAGAAGCCAGCCAACAACGATTCAAACAAGACATCAGGAAGATGAGGCATAAAGATTAATTAAAAGTTTAAATGTAATAAAGTATTTCTTAAAGTAAAATTATTAATATAGAATATTTATTCTTATTGTTATATAATATTTACTGTTATTACTTCTTTACAGTTATTATTTTTGTCATTCGAATAAAGTACAGTTTTTGTATCCAGACTATCTTTTTCAGCTTTTACTAATTATAAAGTATGCATAAAAGTTTATTTTGTTTTCAAACTAGTTGGTGATCTTAATGTCCTATATATTTATCATCAGTGAATTCATTAAAAACTGTTATTCATTGTTGTTAGATCATGAATAGTCCAGGATC
This sequence comes from Troilus luridus, assembly GCA_964056705.1. Classification (NCBI taxonomy): domain Eukaryota; kingdom Metazoa; phylum Arthropoda; class Insecta; order Hemiptera; family Pentatomidae; genus Troilus; species Troilus luridus. The sequence continues at coordinate 124,673,149 of OZ057413.1, forward strand.
CACGGTCTATTTTTGCACTTGATTAGTATCAAGCTGAATCTTCGTGAATAGCTTCGTTTCGATGAAATGCCCAACAATTTCCTATGCGAAAATTCTCGATTGTGGTAGCTAACAGAGGTAGCAAGGATAAAATATGTCGATTTGATGATTCTCAAAAATTAATTACTAACTGGGTTTTTTTTTTTGTTAAATCTCAAGATAATTATTTAAATTATTTGAAAAAATATTGGTCCAACGTATGGTTTGATTCCCTGCTTCCAATAAGTATCGATAAAGATGTCACAAAAGGAGAAGTAAAAAAAAATCAGCTGGTCAGTAATCATTTTTGATGACCTCGTTATCGATACATGTTGGAAGGAGGGGACTCTTTGATCAAACCATACATTTTGTACAACAAATATTTTTTCAAATAATTTAGATAATTATCTTGAGATTTAACAAAAAAAAACAGAGTTAGTAATAAATTTTTGAGAATCATCAAATCGACATATTTTATCCTTGCTACCTCTGTTAGCTACCACAATCGAGAATTTTCGCACAGGAAATTGTTGTGCGTCTCATCGAAACGAAGCTATTAACGAAGATTCACCTTCATACTAATCAAGTTCAAAAATAGACCATGGATCCTCGGCTAGAATATAAGAATAATAAAATCTCCTAACCATAATAAAGCTGTATTTATATATTTACTGAACCTCAAGTACTTGTGGAAGCACATATGTTTATATGACTATTACCTCAATGGATTACAGAAACCGATTTTTAACAGGAAGAGAAATATTCAGAAAAATTAAACTAAGTTCATAAAAAATGCTAGGCCCAAACATGGTATGCAAATAGTTTCTGTTCAGAAGCTATCAAACAATACTCTGATATTCACAGCGATATTAGGAAAAGCAGATATGTTTTTATAAGCACATCAAGGAGGATAAACTCAAGTATATTTACCGAACGAACAGTAGAATTTTTATGAAAAAAAATGAGTTAATAAAAAAAAAACAGTGAAATGGATTGGCGAAATCATAAAAGATCTGAAAGAATAAATTAAGAGTATATCTAAAATCAGGTAATCTTCAGATCCAAGTTCATAAGAAGAATCAAAGAAGATTGGAACAACATAGTCTCAAGAAAACAAGGATGCCCATATAATTTAAAAAATTTTGATGTACCACTGGACTAAAATCACTTCTAGTTTTCATAATAATAATTTTGCAATGTAATTGTTATTGTTTTGTTTTTTTGCAGAAATTCTGACTTATGTATTTATGTACGAATATGGTTTTTGGATGCATAAAACCAATAATTATTTTGTGATTGAAAATGACTCATGTTAGTCGAAACGTCTCGAGAATCAATAAGAATTCATTTGTACTGGAGGATGTCCATAGTAAAAGAATGAAAGAAGTATGGGCATACAGAGAGGCAACTGTACGCCTGTGTGTACTTTGCGTAATCTTTATACGCTAATTCGCAAATAATAATATATTCTTAAGAGCTTGTAAACTGTACCTGCTCACAAACCAAAATGTTGTGATCGAATCCCTTTTTCGGAATTCCTAAAGCACTCCACACCCCAAGGGCAAGGTCCGTCAGTCTACTTGAAGCAACTCAACGTCGAACGTGGGTAGATTATTCTACCTCTTGTACTTCTTTCGGGAATCGCGTTGTAGTTTTTGATATTGCCAAATAGCCACTCAGGGTTTGGGCTAACTAAGTTCTACTTCGAGTACGGAAATATAGGTCCTAGTGCGCCGGCAGAACTACAACAGCCATAAACCGTGGATCTTCGCCAATTTATCAATATACTTGAATCCAAGTTTATTATATCTTTCCACCTGCTTCTAGGTCTACCTCTTTCCCACCTTCCATTAAAGTGCTCTTCGAATATTTTCTTCTGAACTCTTTCATCATCCAATCTGATCACTTACCGTACCCAAATCAGCCTACTTGAAATAGTTAACAATGTTATTATTCTCTGATATGATCTCAATTTTAATTTTCCACTCACCATTACCTCTTGTAGCGCCATAATTATGTATAGCGAAAGTGAGCAACCGTTGATAATACACATGCCACAGAAGGGACGTACGCAACGGGCGTAGACGAAACTCAGCGATATCCGACCCGGGGCGGCAAGGACGGTAAGGCGACCCAACCTAGCAGCCGTATCCCATCTCCTTCAGTTCACCCTACAATTGTTCTCTTATAAACTGGTGAAATAAAAACAACGGTTGCGCAAGAAATGAAGAGTGTTAGGATGAATAGGTTTCATTAGATTTCAGTCCCCTTATTATATTATTGTCAAGAGAAAAAATGAGGATTACATAACTTACTTCAATCACACATAATGAAAGAGTACTCTTGGTAATTATATTAATTAAATATAATTAAAAAAGGATTGTACCGCTACAACCCCTTCAAGAGTCTGTGTTCCAGTACATGGTAGAGTTTCTTGGACAAAGTGATTTGTCCTAGATCACGCTCAATCGCCAGATTTTTCACCCTTATTATGGGTACCCGCTTAATAGAGCTAGGAGGGTCCTAGATCCCATGGGATTCGGCTGCTAGCAGATTAAATAAAAGTCTTGCCTGCAGCGGTATTGACACAAAAAAAAATTGACAAACCAGATATGTAACTTGTAACTCGATGGTAATTTCAGCTCTGCTTTCACAAATTGAAATATTTTCTAGGCTAGCAGGCACCTCATGCGTTTAGATGATGAAAAAAGGGGGTTCGGGGATCGATACCAATTGTTACTCATATGTCGGGGGAAGGAAAAGGATGGAATACAGATCATCGTAGGACTGCGACTTACGCCCAGAACCAGTTTAAAGAAAATGATAAACGAATCAGTTATTTCGTCATTTTAGGCATCATAAGGATATAAAGAGAAAAAGAATTTGATATTTCACGACAAAATTCGTTACTCTTTACAATTGGTAAAAAAAAAATAACTAAAAATCAACATAATAATGGTACTACTTTACAGATTGTTTTTAGTTTTCACTCTTTAAAACAATATTTTTGAACAGAATAATATATATATATATATATATATATATATATATATATATATATATATATATATATATATATATATATATATATATATATATATTGTTAGCGAGGAGATAGTTGAATGGAAGATCTGAGTAAGGAAGGAAATAGTTGGGGGCGCAGTCAAATTAAACACTAAATAAGTGGGTACTTATTTAATTTTGTGCCAACGTTTCGACCCACTTTGTGGGTCATCTTCAGGGCTAAGAAAGAAAACAGACAAAACAACAAAACTATAAAAATACATTACATTACCAAGAATATGATAATATAAAAATATATGTAGAGTAATAGAAAATTAGAACAAAAAAGTGAGGTATATATATGAATAAAAATATTACAGAGTAAATGTAAGGTGGTGATGTAAAAATTACAAAGATAAAAGAAGGAAGTAAACAGAAAGTTTACAAAAAGAAAAAGTATAAACATCAGAGGTGAGATGTAAAATTATGGAAAAGCTAGTATATATATATATATATATATATATATATATATATATAATGTAGGATGGAAATAGTTGGGGGTGCAGTCAAAAATTACACAACAAATAAGTATAAACCTATTATATTTTATAGTAGTATAATAGGTTTCCACTTATTTGTTGTGTAATTTTTAATTGCACCCCCAACTATTTCCATCCTACATTAGTACCTACCAGTCAACTAATTTCTTTCCTACACACATATATATATATTGTTTTACAAGTATTACATGGATCTTCACCTTAGTAGAATTATACTTATTATTTCTTTTCTGGCTCAAAATTGTATCATATTATTGAGATTTAAAAACAAACAAAAATTCAAACGTTTTAAAGATTTTTTTTTCTTGATTCTGTTTTAACACTACTAGTATTAGCAGTTTCTAAAAATATACAAATTAGGAATAGAACAGTTTACATTTATTTCAAACTAAAATATACAAAATTTACCATTTTAACTCGAGATCTGTGCTTTTAGTAAATACTTCGTAAGTAATATATTAATTTTCAATTAATAAACTTAAATTAAACATTTACTACTTGTTATTCCTGTTCCACTACAACTCATTGAGGCTTTAGTGTTGAGAGACTGTATTGTTTCTAAGTCAACAGTTGTGCAGGGAGGTGATTTGGCCGAAATAACACGTGCCCACAAATTTTCCTCCCAATTAAATGAACATTTTATAGAGGTTGGGTAAGCTATAGGAAAGAATGGAAATCGCAGAGTGTCCCATAGTCCTAGCTGTCAAAAAATCAAATCAATTTTCTAACACAGCCGGATTCCAACTCGGGACCTTCAATCCACCAATAAACTACCCCGCTTCCAAAATAATTATTTACACTTTGATACGATTATGTTATTCCTTCATATTAAACGTTTATTGAATAATATATTATATATATACTACTATCACTGAAGGATGCCGCACATTAGCTAAGAAGCCAATTACCCTGGCAGGAATAATGGGGGTAGCAGAGGCAGCCACAACTCACAGAGACTGAGTAATGCCTGGTCCTGGGGCAATAAAAAGGACCCCGCCAATTTGTAAGAGCCATCCAGGGGACCTCTGCGGGCCACGTCGCTTCTTCCAGGAGTCTTAGCGGTGCTGAAGGACCTTTTCCTTTATTGGCTCCCTCGGGGATCAATATGGAAGGAAATACGGTAATGACATAAGCGTTACTCTGAACCATTGTTCTGCATAACTCGATAAGCCCGTTTTATATTTTACATTTAAAAAAACATTTTTTTTTAATTTTATTGTTGTTTTGATGGTGATTATATTTAAATATTTTTATTTTGAAGGGAAAAGATTTGTCCTGGCCGGGATCCGAACCCGGGACGTCTGAATCTCTAGTGCAGTGCTCTAAACCACTGAGCTACCAGGGGTATGAATATTAAATCCCTTAGTAAATGGTTACGATTATGGTTAAAGTGTTAGTAAGTGGAGTCCTAAATTTTGCCTAGCCAGGTACAACTAGTATAGGTATTTTTAGCAACCCCTGGTAGCTCTAGAGCACTGCACTAGAGATGCAGACGACCCGGGTTCGAATGCCGGCCAGGACAAATCTTTTCTCTTCAAAACAAAAATATTTATTTTTTTAAATTTGAACGATACAATATAATATACATATGCCCATATTTCATTTAAATTAAAATAAACGTTAGAGAAAATAATCATTTATATCAAATAAATGGTAGTTGAAACGAAGAGAAGAAAAATAGTTGTTAGTGATCGACGTTATATGGTAAAAACAGTAATCTTTTTTATTTTAAAAATAACGTGGCACAATAAAAATGGGACGTAAAAAACTGAGTTCAACTGATAAAGAACGCATATAATTTGTAATTTTTTTTTTTTAAATTATTTTATTGAATTGTACAACTGTAATATATACAACTAGTACAAAGGCTGTATGAATAAATAAATGCATGAAAGGACGTGTAGAGGCACTACCCATTGGCAGCGCTCTAATCACATTTCTATAATATAAGGTCCCCAGGCCAAGTTCTTTTCAGACGCCTAGGAGGATTGTCCGGGATGGAATTGGAACCAAGGATGGAAACTAGTGGGTTTGGATGGGCCTGGAGTTTATTATGGAATGATAGGTATCTGGAATGGGCTAAATCGGTAACTTATGGAACGTTCAGGTCATTATGGATGGTTTTATTTGTGACAAAATAAGGAGCGTTTAGGATTTTGCGAAGGATTTGGGATTGCAAGGATTGAATACGAGAGGAATTTGATGGTTTGGTGGAGCCCCATAGTTCAATTCCGTAAGTCCATATAGGTCTTATAACAGTCACATAAATAAGTCTTTTGTAATTGATCTGAAGCTTTGAGCGTTTGTCTAGTATGTGTTGAAGTAGTCGGAAGCGTCTAGCTGTTTCTTGTCTTTTCAGTCTTGTGTGAGGGTTCCAAGTAAGACGTTTGTCTAAGTTGAGTCCTAGGTAGCGAATCTGTTCAACAGGGATAAGCGGAGTACTATTAAAGGATACAGTAGGACAGGAAGTCATGGGTTTTCTTGTAAAATTTGAATTCGTCAAGGGTGATTCTGGTATAACATGAATATCATGTTCTGATTTGCACAGTAATCATCTAAATCTACAAATGATCTAATTAATTTTCTGTCATTAATTAAGAATTGCCACCTGGAATATTCATCTAATGGCAACAGATTTAATATTATATAAGTCATAATTCATGTTGCGATTTTGATTTGATAAAATTTTTCATGAACGTTTGTGTTAATTTTATTAAAATTATTTATTATAATTAGAATTTGCCTAGCGCCGGACAAGACGGTCATAGCCGCCTTATTGGATCAGTTTGCGTATTTATTAGACACGGCTCCCATGATATCATAATAAGTTATTAATAAAATCTGTAAAATATCATTTATTTAAAATAAAAAATAGATTTCACATGATTTGTATTTTGCACTCTTCTTAATTTGGTAAGAGTCAATATTATTAACTTCTAAATTATATACCAAAGCAATATTACAGTTCCGCCTAAATATTTATATTTAATTATTTTTAGACAAACGGAAGGGGACTGATTTCCTTTACCAGAACAAATCTCTAGTGATACTCGGGCGAGTATAACAGACAATATTTTCAATGTTCGCTGATCCTGATTGAACCAAACTGTACTGCGCACGCGTTGAACCGTACTGAACATGCTAAGAAACTTTTAACACTTCATTCAAGCCACGTTCAGTTAAATATATACAAATCCTTCATGACCAGTGAGGACACAACCACAATATAAATACTTCCAGCAACATTATTACAAGGAACCCCCAACACAAGCCTCCTCAATCAGCGGAATTCTTTGACATTTACTAGAGAAATGGAAGGGGCACCACATCCCTTGCCTTCGGTGGTAAATGTCAATTATCAGCTTCTGAAAGTAATTAGTTTGGAAATCATCCCTGACGAAGAGCACAACTCCAGTAAAATGTTATATTCAGAATAGCTGGGTTAAACTCCCATTCACATATCAGCAAACTCTAAACTTATATTTTTTTAAACAAATTGTAAAATGAGAATAGATATAATTCCTATTGGAAAAGTGAATATTCCATGAGTTCATTGCACCCATCAAATAATAAAGGTGGTGCTCAATTTATGAAGTCATCACTTTATAGTTATTATAGAATAAGTTATACATTGGATCATTTCACATGAAATTCCCAATTTTATTATTTAGTGGAATTAGTGAACTTCTCTTATCCTCCATTTTTTTATATTATTTACTATCACTACGAACGTTGTTTAATATATCAACAAATATGACCAAGAAAACATCCGAATTTCAAAGGATAAACCAACAAATTCACATCGTACTACTGGGACATTGACTTACTAATGCAAAACAAATTATTAAAAAAAACCTGCATTGGTCTCCTGTTAATCGGAAGAAACATACACTCCTAACCAACAACGCTAGATTGCACTATATATAGTAAAGAAACTAAACCTAACAACTTCCTGAAGTGTCAAATTAAAAGTTAAAAATACAGAAGTAAAAAACGCATTATCAGCCATTGCTTGATCACAAAATTCTAATTTTCTCAGTCATAGGATTGAAAATTTGATGAAATGTTGGGAAAAATATATAGAAAATAAAGGGGAATATTTTGAACAAAAATGATTAATATTATTCTCTTTGAAAACAGAAATTCAATATGATATATAACCAATAATTCCAATACCCCACGCTATATGGTATATATGCTATAACTCATTTTATATATACAAGTAAATTATAACTACGGGTTTGTAAACTATATTGAAGTTGAATATATTATGGTAATTACTATTAAATACTCAATATTAAATTAACCACCCCGAGTATAATAATAATTTTACAATATTATAACTATACAACCGGTTAAGATGAATTATTACGACAGGTAAGGAGAGGCGGACTATTGTACTTCCTGGACACCTGGTCCTTCCTCACTCCCTACGAGGTCCTGAGGGAGATTATGAACAGGATTGGAAGACAATAGGGACGATTTAACTCTATTCTCTTCCCTCCAGGATGTTTGCGCGCCCTACCTCGGGGTAAGGGCTCTGCCTGTACACTGGTTAGTTTATGGAACTTGAATAGAAGGAAAAATAAAAGGTACATAACGACGTACTCATGTGAGAATTTTGTAATTTATTTTACGGAATATAAATCATACATCAAAAATCTTACATAGGATAAGTAAAACTAAAGAAAATCCTCACTCAAAATGCTAAAAAAATGGGTAAATTAGATTGCAATAAGAAAAATGAACTTGAACTAAAATGTTAAAAAACAAGTCAAATTTTCGGCAATTCAGGCAACATCAGGACATACACAAAATGAAAAATCATATCAAACAGCACAAAGTGCAGCACATCTCACATCAACTGCCAAACAAGACTCAACAAATAGTGACAGCCACTTAGCTCCCATTTAATTTATGTGTTTGCATGTATATACATACTTATATAAAATATTTTCTTCTATTATCCTGAATTATTCTTACATAGGAGAGAATAATATTATATTTCCATAAACCCTGATCAAACTATAGGAAACTAGAAAGTTATGGGAATCCACAAATTGGAGGAGAGAGAGGCAAACTAGTAACCTCAAGAAATTACCTAACGTCTTATTCCTTAATTGGAGAAACTCTTATCAAATTATCATAGGACGTAAAGGGTTTTTAAGTCATCATTAATCAATAATAATTTTTAATTTGTTAGGTATATTCCATGTTTCTTCCCTCGAATAGACAGGTCCCTCAAACAAGCAGTAACGTCAGGGGTGACTTAACGAAAAAATCCACAATTACAAAAGTAAAATAATTGTAACAAAACTGTTGGTGAGAACGTGATTCATTCCTTAGTAAGGGCCATAATGTCCTTGACCATACTGTTCATATTTTTATGAAAAAATATGATTTGAACAAGATGACACTCAATTAATGGTACTTGACACTCAATTAAGATGACACCCACTTTGCTTAGGCTGGGTGTGTCCCATAAATTCAAATAACTAATAATCTCCACAAAACTTTTAAGGGCGAAAATTTCAGTGCACTTGGCAATCCATGATCAAAGGATTTCTTCAGCATGGAGGAACTGAATTCAGTAGATACAGTACTGGACACACACTGGGAAAGAGCAGTATTGTACCGACATCACAAAGGTTCCCTGTCCTAGATACTGACCAGCGCCCTCAACAGGGTGTCAACATATCTTCTAAAAATATCTTTTGAAACCTAGCTAACGTGATCTCCACGTTCCACAAAGACCTTTCTTTGTGGAAACTGGAGGACCTTGGTCCAAGTAGTATTTTGCTATAGAAATAATCAAATCTATCTTAAAATAGCCCTCCCAGTTTCTAGGACAACGGTAGCAGAAGGAGGTAATTTGTCCTAGATCAGGCTTGACTACCCCAATGAAGGGAACCAACTTTATATAGGCTGGGTGAGGGTTCTCAGATACCACAGGGTCAAACCGTCAAGCTGGTAGCAGATTAAATAATTTATTTGCTACCGACGGATTTGAACCCGTTACTTTTAGCATAGCAAATCATCACTCTAATCACTGAGTTACTTTACTCACAATTTTGAAGAGTTTTTTGGTATGAAATTAGATTTCTAACAATTATTATAATGACACTCATACCTCGGCCGAACAAATCCATTCTCTTCAACGACCCCGAATGGATTTGTCTGACCTAGGTACGAGCCAGGGTAGCTCAGTTGGCAGAGCACCACGGCGGATACGTGGGAAACCCGGGTTCGAATCCCGACCCTGGGCAAATCTCTTCAAAATAAAAATATTTAAAAATTATAACAATTAATAAAAAAATAAAATAAGCATTGATGATATATGTTGAAACGTTTATTTCTATATGAAATGATTACTGAAGTATATAAATTTCTCTTAATTACTTTCTCCTATCCATAATAAAGGTAATAACTCTTATTTTTGAAAATTATTAAAAAGGAAACGAAGTAAAAGTTAAAACTTGTGACTCAATGCGATGCGACAATTCGTGAAATAATTACCCTTTTTTTAATATATCAACGTGATAATGGTTCAACATCCTCAACATTTTTTTAAGCGAATTCTATCATCTGAACTTTCGATTATCCGAACCACACCCAACAACACTTCGAATAACTGACGCTCTACTTTACTTCTTATAATCTTCCTTTCCTTAGTAAGTAAATAAAATAGTTCTTTTTTCCCTTTCACTCCTTAGGAAAATTAAATCAAGTCGCAGTAATGTTGTCAACATTATTCCAAGAACATATAAGTACCTATGTACGACAAGGACCACGTGAAAGCTGTACTAGCACGTACCGTCGCGTGCCCCAACCTTGCACCAGATGATAAGGCTTTAGACTTTCTATCTTTATAATAGCCACTACAAAGGGATGAATGCCTTCTTGTGAAGAATAGAGTTTTCACTAATTCTCTATGCCCATGTTGACAGCGTTCTTGCCCTGGAAAGTTATAAGAAATTGATGTTGTTTTAGGAAGTACGAATATAAGTCGAGGTGTTAAAAATATATGGTAAGGAATAAATATTTTTTTCTTATTTATAGAACTTTTATTTTTACTCATTATTTAAAAAAGTATTCGAGTTAGGTCTCTGATTTAGTCAAGATATTTAAAATCAGAACTTACCTATAACAACCTTTAACCACTACAGTGGATGAAGGGTATTTTCATGGAGTTCAGAAAGTGGTAGGAGATGTTCTTGCACCCTTTCTTAACCCTAACTTTATGTAGAGAAATGGTTTGCTTTGCTTGTTTCTTCATTCAACCACAGCTTATGCTGCAATGGCTAATCGGACGATGGTACAGTTGGATTCCTAAACTTTCCTATTCAGGTGTGGTTTGGACAGAGATCTTTACATGAAATAACCCAAACTCATGCATGATTTGCAATCCAGCATTCTAAATTCTCCTATGGACTCGTTTTTGGACCGAATGATATCTACTACGCAATACCATATATTCGAAGGAACAACTTTAAGAGGTAGATCATAATTCAATTTTAGCCGTCACATTTCAATCCAATACACGGCTATTGAATAATAGTTTAATATTTATAATATTAAGTTTCGAGACAATATGCGTTTAATGTAGAAACCGAAAAAATTGTCTCCATTAACTGCGAACTTCCTCTTAAATAAATATTTTCTAGTTAAACTAGACACGGAATACTAAAATTGTTGACATCTTCAAAGCACCAAATTGCACATTTTGGTTAATAGACGAAATCAAAACCATCAGAAAGACACATAAAACAATTTATCATAGTTTACCTTTCTTAATCTGAGAATTTCTTCGTCCTTGGATTCCTCCTGCAACAGCGAATCTCCATTTTGTAGCCAATGGTGGTTATCTTGAGAAGACGCTTTGACGGACTCCTAAAAAGAAATAAAGAAAACTATTTAAAAATATTAACTTATAATATTAAACTTAAAAACAAAAATATAATCAAGAAAAACTAGGATAGTTACAAGGCATGGTAACCATCCTCAGACGATATTAAAGATCAACACGGATTACAATATCCTTAAGATCAGGTACAAAATACCAAATCGTAAGGATTGGTGATCCAATTTTTACTCAGTAATCGGTCATTAAACTTATCGTTCCTAAAATAACTACTTGAATCGCATACCCGATGAGATAATGGCGAAACGGTAGTTGAATACGACATGAAAACACTACATCGTCAGTGCACCTAACCAAACATGGATACTGCAAGAAGGACATGGTCGATGCTTCCAAGTCGAAAAAAGTACGCCGATTTAGATTCAGCAACATAGAGGTTATAAAAGACGAAGAGGAAAGTATTCAAAACAAGGTGGGTTCAGGACCGAATTTAGATTTCTAGAAGCGTTAGACATCCTTCTAATAACTGAAGACTTGACGAAATATTTTCGAATCTGTAATTTTTGTATAAATTTAAAAGATTTATAGTATAATGTTCCATACCGAAAATATTTATTGGATGATCTGCGCAAGCTCAAGATAAAAATCTCTCAGACCAAATGGTTGATAGGATGAGAAACAATTTTCGTTCTTGTTACTGAATATGGACTTATGAATATCATCCATAACATTCTCTTCAGGTTTTTTTTTTAAATCTTTTTACTAATGCATTTCACTATATACAATATGCAAAATAGTTAGGCAGATTGATACGATTCTCCATTGGAATTGTAGTTTTACAGACCGAATAAGAGTTTACAAAGCAATACCTTATCATCGGAGGCCTTAAGACGCCACTGCTTTCAACGTTAGCAGCCATGTTTCGTATCTTTATGCATGCAGAACAGGACCAAATAATATTACTATAAATTATAATTTATGCATTTCGAGATAAAAGGCGCGAGCCAAGTAACAGAACGACATATCTTTTTTAATATTGTTTTTTGTTGTTTTTGGAGCGGGGTAGCTCTGTGGTAGAAGGCTGAGGGACTATGATGAAGTTCCTGGGTTCAAATCTAGCCGTGACAGATAAATTATGTAATCTGTCAACAGACAAATATGGACCATATGCAATTGCAGCCCCCCCCCGGGGAGGGGGGGGGGTAAACCTAGTGGTCTTCAGTGAAATAAAAATAATTTTCTTTTAATATTATAGAGCTTTATAGAATATTAAATTTAAGCCTTATAGAGATATTCTATTGCGTTATTTTTTTCTTGTGCGACATAAAATGATTTACGCGCACGTGTAGATAATAAGAGTGTCCTTTGAGGAAGTTGTCCTTGCAGACAAAGGATAGTTCCGCTGGGCTGGCTACGGGCACAACTGGAACCCCAGGTCCAAGCCTGAAAGAGCCTCTTAAAACAAAGCCATTTAATCCATGTCCAACTTGTTTAATAATTAACGAAACATCTAAATAAACGTCTAATACAACTAGTACTAAGAAATATGGGAAAGAAGACAGGAGAAAATGGACCCATGAAATTTAGCAAGACCTCAAATAAATTGGACTTGAGAGATCAGAAGCAGAGAACAAAACTAAATTTAATACCCTATGGAGATTTCAGACGAATTGAGAAAATGACGATCTAATTAACAGTACAACCTTCCAAGAGAAAGCGAATGTAGATCGGCAAATGGTCCAATGTCCCCAATAAAGTTAACAATAAAGAGTAATTTGAAGTCAATTGTAGTCCCATATACTCTCAATGTAAACAACAATATTTTGTAGAAACGGTGTTTATTGTAGTTGAAAACTAAGTAAATCACAAAACATCTCGGAGAGTCAACAAAGATTAAAAACGAACGACCTATTAATAAATTCAGTAAGAAAATGAAAATCGAATTCATTGAAGCAGGATCATAGTTTCAGTACAAATCATTAGGTTACAGTAACCTAACGCTGTTGGTTTAGATCATGGTCAACTGCGAGGTTATATTCCTAACAGATTAAAGGTAAAGAATGAGCGAGCGCAATATGAGCCCTTCTTCCAATCCAAAGAGATCGATTCACGGCTGGTAAAAAAAATATTTATTTTAAGCCTTGTTATAACCTCGTGCTGTTGCTAACTCCGAGCGGCCATAGTTGATAGTTCTACACCAATTTGTGACTGTACTTAAACCCTGATGGTTGCCGGCGGAAGGGCATTGGTGAATCGACCCAAAAGGGTAGTAGGTAGTCTATACGCTGCTGCGTGTCACCTATGGTGTAGTTGTTAGCGTACCAACCTACTATGCTCAAACCGCGAGATCGCAGCCTGGAAGACGGCTTTATGATTTTCTAAAAGAGGTAAATATTTGTATGCCGTCCATAGGAGGGGTCATTTGCGAGTCAGGCAATTGTTAAAAATCGCTATCCTCATTAATGTATTTCTATAGAATCCTTAGTTATGCCGTCCTTCGGTGGGACGTAAAATGGGGTTCCTAAGCCAGATACTCTTTGAAGATCACTATCCTAATCATAACATGACTGGAAAAATTTAGAGCTCCCACTGTAGCATCGTCCGATTAGATATAGCAGCATAAAATGATGTTAATTCAACAAACAATCAAATTGTGAATATAAAACATCAATTAGACAGCAAGGGATCCTTTAGTCAAATCATGTGTAATTTCTATACTTTTAAATAAGAACTTCAATACGCATTTCTCATGTGTCTTATATGGCATTTTGATTTATTTAAAAAGGTAATACTCAAAATGTTATGTTGAATTAAGTAGACATAAAATATAATTATAATATAAACTTGTATAAGATCTGAAAATTACTTCAGCCATAACAATCAAGTTTAAGTCTACTATCATTCAACCCACTTCAATATAATTAATTACAAGAAAAACTAGTTAATTAATAAGTGATTTGTTAAAATATAAAGTCAACTAACTGAAATAAGACAGAGATTAGATTAAAATGCATAACTGTAAGAATGGAAACTTCAATTTTCTTGTGACTAATCAAGAAGTTTTAATTGCTTTTGAAGAAATCAGGGTTAAGCAAACTAATTATGAGTGAATCGACATAAAAAAAAGTAGCTACGAAAGCAATCAACCCACATTTACCTCTCCAGTTTAGGTTTCCTCGCTAATTCCCTATCCTGAAATGGAATACTTGTGGGACCGTCGTCCGAGGGTGTCCGTTAGTCAGAAGTAGGTTGGGATTTCCAAACAACCGTGGTCATTCAAATAGCATTAGTTATGTAATAACTGTCCGAATCATGATCACTGAGTCGGTAATGTATAGTTAGGATCTCGATAAAGGAATCAATCAAAAATAAGTATTCGGATTTCGGAGTTCCAAGTTAATAAATCTTAATTAATTCCATTAAAAAACGTGGCTGTATATCTCATGCTACAACTATCAGAAAAGGAGCAACCACAGATAGGGATAAGATACAACGACAAGTTCCTTCATCTATAATATTCCCGGTCGAAAGAAAAAGTGATGAATCTCCAACTTTTAATAGTTTTTATCTATGTTGCATTTTATCATTTCTATTCGCTCTGCAACGCCGAAATTCTATAACTGAATATATTACGACACTAATTACTGATATTAAAATCGATAAGAACGTAAATTAATCGATAGGAACTAATATTAAAATCCTTGTTATTTACTTAGCCATTATTACTATTTTCGGCACATATTACTTTTTCTTCTTCTCAATCCTACTAATATAATAAATGGTAAACTTTGTGACATCAGAATAACATATAGGCTACAATTTATAATGATTTTGTGTAATTTGGTCATAATATAACGATAAATATCAAGAAAGTCGGATAAAATTCTGCCCTCTGAGTAGCTTGTTCACGTGTATCTTATTCCCAAAATCTACATATTTTCGCTGAACGAACAAAGTTTACAGGAGTATATTGTAGTAGGTAAGTAGGACCGCCACAACTAAAAACGCATCGATAAATTACCTACATATGTACATTATTCTAATACTTTCAGTTTTAATTTCTCACTACTCCTGTACGACAAGTGAAACCGTTATACTAAGTAATCCTTTTTAATAACATTACATACTAATCCTTTACTGACACGAACAACAGTAAACTCCTGTCCGTCCCGTTTGTTAATCAGTGTCAATGTATGTTTCACGGCTGTGGTGATCCGTTTGTGATAAAATTTGATATGGATAATCTCAAGCCTGGGGAAGGACATAGGCTACTTTTTATCAACACACCACACAGGCGAAGTTTATATAAAACTGTAACCTGATTGACTAACACACCCAGCGGTCAGCGCACAGCAGAAACCATCTTGAAATTTGCTCATAGAATTTTTGTATAGCTTAAATGAAGACTAAGAAAGGAATTTGGATAATTCCACCCCCAGGAGTTTCCCACTTAATATAATAGGGGTACAAAGATTGTAGGGAATCCGTTAGTTTTGAAGTTAGACATCTGAAATTTTGGATGTACGAGTAACTTATAGTTTAAAAAAAATAAATTATTCATTTAAAATGATCTGTCATGCAACTTTATGTGGCAGACCGAATTCCACGCGATAATAACAGGATTTTCTTAACCCGGACCATTGCCTTCCTCTTAAAATTTAGTTTAAGTACAATTATTAAGTTTTTGTATATCAAAAGAAAAGGGGCCCAGGACGGACTGCAATAACTACCGCGGAATCTCGCTCCTACCGACTTGCTACAAAATATTCTCATTAATCCTATCTAGTAGAATTACGGAATACGTCGAGGAAATTATTGGGGATTATCAGTGCGGTTTTAGACGAAACCGTTCAACTATCGATCAAATATTTTCCTTACGCCAAATACTAGAGAAAAAATTAGAATACAAAGGTGTCGTTCATCATTTTTAAAAACTTATGATTCTATCGACAGTCAGATTATGTATAACGTATTGATTGAACTGGGTATACCGAAGAAATTAGTTAATCTGGTAAGGATGTGTATGAGCGAAACTTTCGACAAGGTTAGAATTGGTAACAATTTTTCGGAGAAGTTTGAGGTTCGTTCAGGTTTAAAACAAGGTGATTCGCTATCACCTGTACTATTCAATTTAACACTCGAATACGTTATTAAAAAGGTGATACACAACGAAAGAGGTTTGAATTGGCGGATGAACAATGTCTTCAGTTATTCGAAAATAAGGTGTTACCTAGAATATTCGGTCCAACTAAGGATGAGACCACTGGGGAATATAGGAGATTACATAACGCGGAATTGCGAAGCATGCATCCGGTAAATATTATTCAGGTGATAGCGTCGCGAAGATTGAGATGGGCATGTAAAGTTGCTGGGCTTAGTAACAAACGATTTCCCAAGATGTTAATATGCGTCGTACCGACTGGGAAGCGTCTGAGGGGTAGACCGAGGCGTAGGTGGGAGGATTGCGTTAAGAGCGTTCTAGCGGGTTTGGGTTTGGGTGGTGCTCCGTGGACGGAGGTTTGTAAACATAGTTTGGTGGTATCGGCATCGAGCCTTCTGGTTCGTTAAGCCTTTTATTTATATTTATTTATTTGTGTATCAAAAGTTATTTTGGAAATAAAACGGGAGCTTTAGAGGGAATGTGTTAAACGTGACACATACATAACAGTACTAATAATAAAATGCTGTTTAGGTCCAAACTTTTTCTGCAACGTACACCCGTATCCAAATCCTACCCTTAAATTTTCATCCTACTGGCAGGCTTTAAACGCGTGTTCTATGCATGTTTTAAACAAGTATTCATTTTCTACTTTTTAGTTCATCTAGCTAAAAAGCATGTACTATATTTATTATTTTTTTAACAAAACACATAAAACTCCCCAGTTGATCCTGCCACTAGTCATATCCTTGTCTTGAAGATTAAGCAATGAATGCCTCAGTACACGCCTTAGTACTTGGGACAAGAGCACTTCCGATATACAAATTAATAATCCTGAAGACCCTGACCAGGATATTGAAACAAACTTATCAAATGATTGTATTGTCATAGGTCTTTGAGAATTTGCCGAAAGTCAAAAATTCCTTTAGTAACGTAAAAGTAGGCGAAGCTAATCAAAGTGTGTTAAAAACAATTCTTAAGCACTAGCGATTTTTTTCTCCTTTAATATTAACACTTTTTCAAAATGAAAGCGATTTGCACAACGTTAACGAGGTTGCAGCTGTCCAAAGAAGCACAGCTGTGAAGATCTAAGAGATTACAACCGAGTTTTGGGCAACTTCCCACCGGAAGTAGGTTTAACACCCCCGAGATAAGGCACATGGAAAGGTAAACATCTTATTTTTATGTTAGTTTTTTTTGTGAGGTTAAGGAAGTCGGCCATTTGTGACATCCGCGAGATCATAAAAGTAACTGTCCACGAAGGTTTCAATACATAAGAGATTCTTATATACACTTAGAAATAAAATTATTTTGAAACTCTGTTTGTATATTAACCTCTTTATTGAAAAAAATGTCGAGTTTCGATCCTTTTAATTAGAAATTTTAGTATCGATATAGTGAATTTAAACTACCACTGAGAAATATACTTATAATATTGAGGAGCGATACATTGAACTCCTGATTCGATATAATTGAAAGAATCGATAAGATCTACCTATCGGTTTTTATACTGACATCCTATGCACGAGCGGTTACTGTAATAATACCAACAACCAATTGCAGATAGAGCTGTTGTTCCGTGACAGGGGCCAATAAAAGTCTGAAATCTCTCCTCACTCCTTAATCTGGGACTCCTAAATCACAGGCCCTGTTCCTGTATTGGATTTCCAGGACCTATGTACAAGATTACAGGACCATAAAGGGATGAATCACATATAATTGTTACTAATTTAGACCATCGAGTCTATGTTTAGACTGAATTATAATATGGAATGTAAATAATCCATAATCGATAAATGATTCAGAAGAAAAGAAGTAAATTGTTTAATGAATATCTGTCTCAAACAAAAAGGTGTTTACAACTGATGTTAAAAAACTTTTCATAAAATTTACAAATATAACCGGAAAAACTTAGAAACAAAAATAGATAAAGGTTATAGATAAGTAACGAAGAAAACTTAAAATGCTTGAGGAACCTCACGAAAGGGAGATAACACTAATGGATAAAACTTACGGTAATTGCCTAAGCAAGGCCAGGAAGTTGACACGGAGAAGCAAAATGTGGGTCGTGAGAACGTTTATGTAAATCAGTCATTTCTCAGCGAAGAAAATGTCTCACAAAGGTTAATAAATAAACTAATGAGAGTAAAACGTTGAGCAAAAAAAAAAAAAGGTATTATTGGTGGGGTTTATTTGAATTATAGGAGACAAAAAGACAGGAAATAATTATTAAAACCAGAAAAAAAAATTGTCTTAAGAAGGGAGAACTGTTTATTGGAAAACCAAGCTCAATTTTTTAATGAGTTATAAGGTCAACTATTATTATTCAAGATTATTAAAATGGTTTATTATCACCAAATAATTTTTGTATAAATAAATCGCATAAACTGCAACGGAATTTTCTATTTGCTTGATTCATAGAGTTCCTATTCATTACATTGACTATGTTCATAGCAAATATCTGCAGCCAAGGTGAATAAGTGGTTAAGTCGAGTTTTGTCCATCGAGTGTTAGCTGTATTGAGGGGAGTGGAATCGTGCAATTCTTGTAGTTTTTTACTTGAAAAAGCGTTGTAATATAAGCAATATCTCCTTTTCGATCCAATGCCTGACTTAGACCTTTACTCACTACGAAAACAACACGACTCAGCTTCCTTAAGTACAAGAAACACATTTTGAAGGAAATTAGGCTTAATCACTTTTCAACGGGGCTGTAGATATATGCATTGGCATTCGGAAACAATAAACCTTCTCTATCTAAATTTAATTTCATAACCTTCCTAGATTTGATAATGATGGAACATTCTACGGCCAAAATACGATGGATAACTGTAACAAACCTGTATCACTACAACCCGTGAAAGGGTCTGGGGTTCAGTACATGGTAGAGACTGTACTGTTTCATGGACAACGGTTCTGCAAAGAGGTGACTTGTCCTAGGTCACGCTCAACCGCCAGATTTTCCCCCCTTATTTTGGGTACTCTCTTTTTATAATATTTTATAGAGGCCGGGTGGGCCCCAGAAGGGTCCTAGATCCTCATGATCCATCTCCCGCTCCAAACAGCTACATAAAAATCATGGCCGGATTTGAACTAGGATTTCCGGTATGGCAAATCAGTGCTCTAACACTGAGCCACTCCGCTCCCTAACTATACCAAACACGACCGGTTAAACCTAGGAGTTTTCAAAATTACGATCTGTTTTAAATTTGAAAATGTAAAATGTTTGGTCAAAGGTAGCTTGAATTAATTTGATAGTGGCAAATTGCAATTGTGCCACACAATGTTTGTAGAAAACGACACCAAACTCGACCAGTTAGCATTATTTTTATTTGTTCATGTTTTATTTAAATTTTTTTTTCTAATTTTTTAGTTATAAAAAATTCAACCACAACACTGATTATGACAAATGTGGGATTTGTGTTATTTGGATAATAATAAATAAATTTCTGAAAAAAATTTGAATGAGAAATTGAAGAAATTTCTCCAAGTTTCCCAAGTTCATGAGTTTCAAACGTATCTTGAATACCCTTTATACCTTAAGATAAGATACGAACTTATAGACCCAATCTCTTATCATTCGAAAGGTCTATTACATAATAACAATGGCATAAATACCAATGTCCTGTGCCTTTTAGAAGATACGTACGACTGATTAGAACGATACAATTTAAACACAGCCATCGAGATCTAGGTAATATTTTCCATCAGTCACGTAGTAAAGTGAGAATCGATGCTCTTGTATAAATAAATCGAAATAGCTCGATATGTGCTTTGTAAGCTGTTTTGGTCAGTTCGAAGGAACTAATTTTTTTCTCTCTTCTTTAAAACGAGTTCCCCTCTCGAAGGGGCGGAGAGAGAACATAAACTTGTCGGCTTAACAGCCCCCTTCTTTTCGCAATACAAAAAAACAAAAGCAAAACGTCCCGAGTGGTTGAATTTCCTGCAATGAATTTCCTGGCGTGGTGAATGTACACGATTTCCATAGCAACAGCAACACAGATGGTTATGTTTATTCATTAAACGTCATTTTGATGTGTTCTAGTGGTTAGCATAACAACCTAGTAAGTCCAAGATTGCGGGTTCGGAGTCCAGCAGGTGGTCCCAGGATTTTTTAAAAAGGGGTAAAAAAATCCTTAGTTATGCTATCCTTCGAAGGCGACGTGAAATAAGGGTCCCGTCTCTGTACGGTGTCAGGTACTTTTTAAAGATCCCTATCCTAATTACATCTAGTTAGGCGAAATTTAGAGCTCCCAATGTAGCGTCGTCCGATTAGCCATAGCAGCATAAAGTGACGCATAAATAAACTAACATACAGTGAGAGTCCTAAACTTTGTCTAACCAGTTGTATTGAGGATAGGGATCTTCGACGAGTACCTGACACCGGACAGGCATATTGGATTTTATGTCCACTGTTTCAACTCCTCTCCAAAGGACGCCACCACCTGCAAGCACGCCATCCTGGGCATATTAGCTTATTATGCTAACCGCTACACCACAGGTCATCCGTAAACCCAGATCATAGTTGATAAATGTATGAAAAGAGAATTAAGACTGGTCCGAGTTACTTTGTTAAAGATCAGAGCCAGAAGGATAAATCACCCTGTGCACCAAAAATAACGAAAACGTATAAAACCTCCATTAGTAAGTTGTTAGAGATTTGGGTTAGGGCGGTAAACAGCGAACCCATCCACTGCCATATCGATCATTTTAATGCCACAGAGGTATGAAGGGGTGCATTAGCTACTAAGGAACTACTATTTGACTTGCCCATTAGTGAGCGATCAACAAACAGGCATTAGGGACAAATGTTTACGAGTGCAGCCGAGAATGAGTACGCTTTTCTTCCTGCCCTTAATGACTAAAGACATTCTGTTTGTATTGAAGGGAGCTGTAAACAATTAGCAGATGATTCTTCAGAGAAGAAAAGAGTACTAACTACTTGGAATCGTAATATAAAACTAGGGATTTTCCTAAATTTAGTGAAATTTAAATTCATAATAGGAAAAAATTTAGGGAACTCGAACGATCGACACTTCCATCAAACACAAATCCTCTATAACGCAATCTTCCCACCTACGCCCCGGTCTTTTCGTTACTTAGCCCACCAAATTATAATCCCATCTCAATTTGCCGAATAGATGCTAATTTACTCGAATTACATTAATAGGTTACAAGCTCTGCGATACCGTGTTGTGTAATCTCTTAAATACTCCAGTGGACCTGTTGCTTTTAGAAGCGAATATTCTACGCTAATTTTAAGACGTTGTTCATCATTCAAAGTTATCGGCCACGTTTCCCATAAACCTAAAGTTAGAACGATAATTGATTCCTGGTACTCTTATTATAAGAGGGGGTCAAAATGCGCCCCTTCTGAAGAGAAAATAGAAAAATTTAGTAATCAAACTAAAACTAATCAAACGATGCTACAGTGGGAATTTTTGCTTGTCCAGGTATGATTAGGATAGGGATCTTTAAAGAGTATTTGAAACTGCACAGGCTTGGGAGCGCCATTTTTTGTCCCACCGAAAGACGGCATAACTAAGGATTTTATAAAAATACATTATTACTGTTTAAAATAAGGTAAAAACCTTGATAAATTATTTTTAGCGCGATGCCTATATCCCCTCAGTATTTTTATGTTATCATTCCAGGTTCATCTACTACATTAAAAATGTATTCTGTCTTATCCATATGAATAAAACACTCAAGTCCACCATAAGTCATAAACCGGATGCCTAAACTGCCACCAGTCATAGTGAGCGATAGTTCGATCATATAGATAGTGGTAACCAATGGAAATCGATTGATTACAGATGGCTTTGCTCACATCAATTTTCCTTTATGCAAAAACATAAAAATAAATGGAAGCCATGCTATTTAATCAGATAATTTATATATATTCAATAATATAGTTTATTATATTGGACATAATTTATGCTGAAATAAAAATCAAATCTAATATATCTAGATTGAATCTAAATGGTTTATTTAAAATATGGAGCCGAACAGAGCTTGAAGTTGAACAAGGACTGTTGACCGACCTCAGATCTCACCATGTAACCAGATCCTTAGAGATAATTCCTTCTTCCTTACAACCAACGGTCGCTTAATTAGGTCTCCACCTTGAGGAGTCATTATTGCAAGAGGGGGGGGGAGGCTATCATTTAATAAAAAATGTTATTAAATAAAAATATTCTAATATTGGAAATCAGGATTTATGAATATTTCATAGGGAATTTATGATTGAGTATAAATATTCTAATATTATTTTTTAAATGCAAAATACTCAATATTTAAAAATAAATATCCTAGAAAATCAGAATAAACGCCTCGAAATCGAGCCATGTAACCTTCTCTCTACGCAAAGCTTCGTGTCCAGCAGTCAAAATTGACAACGACGAAGTACCTTCCAAAAAGTATGTTTCGTTATCTCGGACTATACTTGGACAAAAGACTTACATGGAACGTGCATACAAAATTAAAAGACAAGAACTGACTAGATGGTACAAATAACTATCACATCTTCTGGACTACAGATCTTCACTTGGCTTACGGAACAAACGACTTACCTATAATAGTATACTAAAACTTATTTGGGCATATGGAGCAGAACTTTGGGGTTCAGCAAAAAAAGTCCACATACACAAGATACAAACAACACAGTCCAAAATTCTCAGAAAAATAGTTAATGCACCATGGTGTGATTCGAAATATACCAGGAAAGCGGAAGAACGAGTGGGTTTGGGTGATATTGTGTCGATGAATGGAATGTTATGTATTTGTTATGAATATATGATTTTATAGTGGGAATATTCATGTCGTTGTGTATGGTGTGATTCGAAATATACCATACACAACGGTATATTTCGAATCAAACCATACACAACGACATGAATATTCCAACAACAAATACATAACATTCCATTCATCGACACAATATCACCCAAACCCACTCGTTCTTCCGCTTTCCTACTCCCTGTTACCTGGACTTGATAGGGAAAGATTAAAAAGACATTGGCCAAGAGACCTACTCAACTATTGATATTTTTATTCCATCATCATATAGAAGATCATGTAGAAAAGCAAAGAGAAAAACACTCGGATCAAATTTGCTGAATGAGCAATTGCGCAGGAGCAAATGAAAATTAAATAATAAAAAAAAAAAAAATACTGGCTACGCATATACTAATAGGCTCACTAGAGGGGTACGAAATAATTATACTAGTATTATTATAACTATACTAAACTTCAATATCTAGAATAATATTGGGGTACCTATACTAAAACGTTAATTACCTTGTGGAGTGCAATTAAATGAACAATCGTAAAATGGGGTTTAAAGCGCGGGGGGGGGGGAGGGGGGGCAGAGGGGTCACCCTATTAATGTTTGCAATAAATGTGACGTTTATATTTCAGGTACATAATTTGTTTATGTCGATCATAATATTCATTTTGCACAGGAAATAACAGTACATATTTTTAATCAGAATATTGTAATGCAACGGATGTGATACCTTACACACATTATGTGGAGTTATAATTAATCTTGCATGAAAGGTGCCAGTTTTTTTTTCTCCCTAGGGACCCTCGTCAACTCGTAAAAACTTCCGGATATCATCGCTGCTAGCATTATATACTTTAAAAAAAATACGATCAATTCCAGCTGTTACGATAAGATAAGAATTATCAATGTCCACAGGTTGCGCGTGCGCTATGGATCAGTTGGTACGTAACTTTTTAGTTATCAGAATATTAGATCGTAAGGGGGAAAGGTTTTATTTAAGTAAGAGATTATGATTTATCAAGAACCAAACAAAAGCTTTGGTAATTTCTACCCGAAACTAAACCCAATAGAACCTCACGGTTTGTTACTGAATTCAAGTCGGAATTATAGGCTTTAAATGCTTATCCATAAAACTAAAATTATAAATAATTATAATCTCTCTATTATCTATGTATGTAAAAAAGTTTCCGTGGTATAATAAAAAAAAATTAAATTTGACTGAAGAAGGGCAACCGCGGTTTGAGAAAGAAAGAGCAAGTGAAAGAAGTGTACAAAAAATAAAAATAGTTAAAAAAGAGATTTTTGACAAATTTAACTTTTAAACAAATGAAAAAAAAAAGGCGAAATGATAAGAGTTGAAAAAATAATGAAGACTCGGGTAACTAAGAATGAGGATCAAGATAGAACTTCAAAACAAAAAGTTAGGGTGAAAATTTATATGGGGCGTAAATTGTTGAGGAGGCTTGTAAGCCAACAATTTGTATCAGATTTACCAACAATAATTTTACAAAAATTGATTTTAAACTTTACTAACTTTCCAGTCAACTGTTTTATCAATTTTTTGGAAGTTTGGAGTAAATCTAATAATATTAAAATTTCCAGGTTTCCGTGTTTCCTAATTACTGAAGTAGGGAAATGATTCGCGTGAAAAACTTAACATTATTTTTTGCCTATTTAAATAAACACGAAACAATTTATACTACATACTAAGTGTGTATATAAGAACTTTCCATGCATTATACCAGTTGCATCACTAATAAGCAAGGAAATGTACTATTCCCGGATAAAGAACGAATCGAGGATTTAAGGAAGGAAAAATTATTCCACATTAGAAAGTTCAAACTGTGTACAATACCGACGTAATATTAAATACAAGGATTAGCGATGTATTTATTATTAAATAATTATCAGCAATCATTACAGTTTATATAATCATAATGACAATACAATAATCACTAGAATGCAATTAACAAAATCCCGAAAATAACTCAGGGCATCCACCAAAAACTCACATCAATGAAGATCAAATATAGCACATTCAACATCAACACCAAAACATCCGCAACAATCAGAGGCAGGAACATCACTCCAATTCGTCCAATCAAGAACTTGTAGTATTTTGATATTGAAGTTTTTGAGTACTTGGTTGGACGTCTCAGAGTGATGATGATTGTACTTTAATACATATCTGTTTTGAATATTTATTTGTAGTATCCTATATGTAGGCCTGAATTGGCGAACCGTTGGCTAGTTAATTATGACCCATTATTTCAGAAACTAAGATTTATCGTTTGGATTTTCCCAATTACATTCTGATATGTATTTAAAACCTCTTTTGAATGTCGGCTATTTTTTATTGATTCTATTTTGAGTACAACAAAGTATATTTCTTAACATATGATTTCTAAACGCGATTCGAAGATTAATAAGAATAAGATGGTGTAAAATAATAATCAGGAATAAACTTATGTATATGATATATACAGCAGATTATATGGAGTACAAAGCATATGAAATTAATAGAAATATTTAGAAAAACAATTAAGGTTAATATCAATTATATCCTTAGGTTTTAAAGAAATTCTACAACTATAATTCAGTTCCATTTATAGTTGTACATGATCATCTATACGGAAATGTAAATAAACTGAAACAAAAAATGGCAACAACCCAAATTTATGGATACCATAGAGTCAATTCACGGTTTTTAAGAGAATAAATAATGTCAGCAACAGCCGGTCGTGAACCCAGGACCCAGAGCTCATTGAAATCAAAAATAGAACACAGTTTTAATTTTTTTTTAAAGGTGAAATTTTAATATAACCATCTCATGATCATCAGGATATTTTGTAAGAAGATATTACCATTGTTGTAACTGCAATGAAGCATCAACAAATAAAAAAAACGCAACCAGTTAAGAGATTGCAGTTGCCCTACAAACTGGCGTGGTATCGAGACCAAGGTCTTCTGCAGTGAAGGCCCATCCCTTTTAACGATTTTAGCTTAAAACGTTTAAATAATTTTATTAATTAAAACAATTAAAATAATCCTAATACAGGGGTAGGATTTTAATTGTTCAATTAAATAATTAAATCTGGACTATGTCTGGGAAACTTGTATCTATTTTTATTTAGATGCATGCACGATTTCAAATGCTTGAAGGTTGACTGGTAGACAAGTCAGAACGATTATCATACTAAATTATTTTGGAAAAAGTTAATCAAATATTTAATTTTAAATATTAAACTAAAATAATAAGAATTAAATGGACAAACTGACTACACTGGTGGACTTGTATCTCCATTAAGCAACAATACACAAATATATCAGTTTTAAACTAAACAGAACAACTTATAGGAAGTCATAATTCCACAAAGAAATTCCCTGATAACCTAAAAGAAACATACAAATACCATCAAAACTTAAATACGATAGTGTTTCTTCTGGTATTTACTATAAAACAAACCCTTAATCATTACACAAAATTAATAGATAACGTTTGATATGGCCTTTCGTTACGGAACTGGTATTAAAAAGATTCCCACACTATCCAGAAGTAAAAAATCAGAAATTTGATTAATGTGGTGTTGTTGGTTTTTTTTTAAAATAACATGTGAACGGAGGGGCCCAGTAGCCCGGTTCGATCCCTAGGCTTTCGGACACAATCGATTTTCCATCTAGACTTGTAGGTGCATCTAACATATTTGCTCTTATAAATAGATAATTAAAGGGGACTTTAAACTTTTAGGATAAGAAAGAAACAATCACAACAACAACAAAAAATTCTAAAATCATAATAAAGCTTATCAAAGTCAATGTTAAGAACTGGTTATTATGAATTATTTAACAATATTTCTACAACCCCTGTCAATGAGTGGATAAGTCTAATTTACTCCACAATGAGATTCTAGTAACGGACTTCGGGAAGAGGAATCGTGTTATTTCCTACGAAAAGGGGCTAAATCAGGCATTGGTATGAAATGGAGTTATTGTTTATATTACAACTCCATTTCAATCTCAAAACTATCAGAATGACATGGTTCCGCTTGAAGCAAAATGAAAAAAAAAAGTTCGAAGACTGAAACCTTAAAAGTGCCATGATTGACGGATCAACTTTATATTTTAGATAATAATTGATGGTCAATTTTATATTTTAATTATTTTATATTTCTTATAATTAAAATATAAAATTGACCATAAAATATAATTATTTTATATTATTTAATTATTTTATATTTCTTTACGAATAAATATGGCATATAAATAAATTTAAATTGTAGTAAATTCAGCTGCTGATTATTGGAAATCGCAGATTTCTCAGCTCAGACATAGAATAATAAAATTACATCGAACAGGAGGTTTTAATTAAAAGAAAAAAACTCGATAAATTGAAAGTTCACTTTTAGTTTCACCATTTGATGGTTAAAGAAAAAAAGTTAAGAAATAAAGCATTATATTTTTGAAAAATATATGATATTATATGATATTAGAGTCTGACAATATAATCCTTGCAGGACGATAGTAGATTTCCACGAAATTCGATTGTTTGTGTACTAATAACATGTTCTATTTTATTGTTACCCTTTCTATGGATCGTTAAATTATATTTTTTGAAATGAATTAACTTTTTATAAGTATAATTTGATTCCATTAACAGAACATTTTTTATCTAAACAAAAATTCAAGGTTCCTTAAATCGAGAATTTTTATTTATTATAGAAGTTAGATATACAGATATTCTGTACAGTGGAAAAAAAAAACAATCTTTAAGGATATTTAATATTCTAACTACAAAAATGTTTACTGTATTGTGCTTTGGTTATAAATACACACTATGTTAATATATATTTCGAAACGTTCTAAATTTTGTCTGTAAAAAATTAAATCCAACTGTCTGTTAAAACTATAGTTTTAAATATAAAAAATTAAATATAAATAGGAAATAATACTTGTTTTTAAAAAGGATTAGTATCGAGGTCGAACACAAAGGCTAAACCAGTGATAATAAAATGGATTGATGGAAGCGTCAACAATGCCGGTAACTTAACCCCGATACTCCACCACCTGTTGCATCCAGTCCAGTACTATTACATAAAGTTTACCCCTATTGTTCTTGCAAATTTTATTTTGTTAAATAACTTAGAAGTTATTTAAGCTTAAAGTTTATAGGATTAATTAATTGGTTCAAAATAATATTAAATCATTATTGATTTATACTAAAATTCAGAATCAGTCACCAGGGTTTTCGATAATTGATAAGTGTACAAGTGATCTCACCTGTTTCATTTTCCAAAATTTCAGTGCATCGTTGCCCCGTGCTCTGGGAAAATTCGGATCGAAAGTTGGTAAAGCAGGGACACTTCTACGAGGTCTAGTAGATCTGGGAGTGTTTCTTCTCTGTTCGGCTTCTTCTTTGATCGTGGACACATCGTCCATGTAAACGTAATCGAGGGATTTGCTTCCCGAAGATGAGGACGTGTTGAAGGCCATGGATCTGGCGAACGAACTCTTGAAGTAACTCGGAGTCTCTTCCGATGAGAGGTCAAAACTGGCGATTCCGTTTTCCATTTTAACACGGTTGAGGAGTAACCACTCGAACGAATAAGCCGAACAGAACAGAAAATAAAATAAAAATAAATAAAGGGAAATATTCGGGTCACTTAGTCATGAATGTGCCTGCTGATGTTCTTGAGAGCGAATAAAAAAATAAAATAAAAATATAACGGACGATTACGATTCGGAAACACGCATCACAAACACAACCCCACACAGAACCCACCACTGCACACTTATGGAGCTGGACTGAGTTCGAATGTTCAACGGATACCGCAGAGGGGACGGCCAGTTCCAGTGATGGCCACGAAAGCAGCACCTGTCCCTCATATCGACTGATTCTTAACTGTATGCATATAATTATTTAATATAAAAACATTAAATGCTCTTTAATTGAAAACAAAGATGAAATAAATAATTAAATCCTAATATACTGTTTCGAATATTATAATCAATAAAATACCACAACGATTCGATCATAAAACTTACATATATGTTCAAAGCCCATCATTTTACCTGCCATTTAATTTGCGTATTGGCATAAATGAAGATACAATATCAATATTACTAAATAAAACTATCAAGGACTATGGATATAACGTAATTATCCCTAAAAACCATACTATCATAATAAAACATTGAAATTTAAAGAGTGAAAGACGTCCTAGTTAGTAGCTTAATACTACACGTTATTTCACTTCAAACAATAATGTCTTTTGAATAAATAACACGGCTGACTTTAAAGTTATTATTACTATTGTAAATATTATAAAATAACATTATCTTAATAAGTCATCGCTACGACTATAATCATTTATTCTCACAAAAATATTCCCGATACATCTAAAAGAAACATTTTATACTGTAAAAGTCGGGCAGAGTATGAATAGTTGTATGAATTTATAATTAGTTCAATCACACAAGAATTAAAATATGAATATTGTTAACTATGTAATGGATAAAATGATTTTTTTACCAGAATGTGGTATTTCTGAGACATTTGAAATTAAGTAAACCTTGATTCAAAAAGGTTTAAGATCTTGATTTACAAAAAAGTACTCACACAGACACTTTAAGAGTTCCAACTAAATTTTGTAAGAAAAGTACGGCCATACTGATTGCTGATACGTAAACCGCCAAAGAAAAAAATATACTAATTAAAAAAATAATAGTTTAAATTTAAAATAAAGACTTTTAAAAGATGGATTTATAATTGTTTTATCTTAATATTGATTACCTTACATTTTGTTTTATTTAATTAATATTCTTAATTATGTTATATAATGTAAAAACATATAATATTCATTCTTTAAATATTATATCGTTTTAGCAAATAGAATTTTAAAAAACTTAATGGTTGCCCAAATTAATCATAGCAAGTTGAAAAAGATGTAATGAATATAATTTATACTTGTTATGATTCAACTCAGCGTTTTTACCGCCTTCTCCCACTCCCATCTATAAGAGGGAAAAGTTATTCCGAGAGAATTCTCCTATTCATCATCGTTCTAAAGGTTTTTATTTAATTTTTATTATTCTATACAAATTAAATAATTGTCTATAATAGACAATATAACTATACACTCTTTTGTATAGGTATGCATTTCCATTATTAGTATTAAATCTATTAATGCTCATGTATTTTAAAACAATTAATAAAACTACTATTTTTAAAGAATTACTCAGTTTTCAAAATTTAACCACCATTTAAGATAACTTTAATAGAAAGATTGGTGAAATTTTAGGTTCATTAGAAACTATCTAGTTATTAGTAGTTATTTTTATTAAAATTAATCTGGACTAATACTCCTAGATAGGCAACCAGCAAGACTTCTTGAACAAGTAGGGCATTTTTTATTTTCATATTGTATTAATGGTCGACTGCGATACAACCCTATTTTTAATGTTTATTTGACCTGGCTATTGGAATTGGAAATGAATGAAAAGTTAAAATATCTGTTCCGCAGGTTGTTCCTTCGAGTGGAGTTACAGAATTTTAACTGTTTATTTGTTTTATTTTTAATATTTTTCAAAAATACAAGTTGTTGTGAGCTTTAGTATAGAAAAGAGAATGTAATTATGGGTAATGAATTGGTTTCGGTAATCATTTCATCAAGAAATAAAAGTTTTAACTAACATTTCGAAGTATAGATGATGTAAGTTTATTGAAACGTTCTTGTTACTGATAGCTAAACAGATATTTTATTTTTTTAGTAAGCACTAAGATAATAACCAATTGGAGGATCAAAAGCTTGTATAGTGGTTGTAATATTTAGTATGTAAATTGCTTCAATTAAGAAAGCTCTGTTAATATGCATAAAGTTCAGTTTTGATACACCTCACATTTTAGTCAGTTCACTATTGTATCATGTGAAAATTTATTATTTACGTTTAGATGTGAACGTTACACAAATACTTTCTGGACCATTTAATCAAAAAGTAGGAAAAATACAGAATTGGTGGGAGGATATGAGCTTCCAAGGAGGATAATAATGGTAACAGTTCTGAAAGTTGTCACTTTTAGTTGTCAAAACTGGTCATTCGTTTATCTTTTAATATTCTCAGAAATAAAAATAATCATGAGGATCGGTGAAGAGAATGGATTTGTCTGACTTAGATACGAACCCTGGTAGCTCAGTGGCTTTGAGTACCGCTACATAGAAGCAGACAACCCCCGGGTTCAAATCCCGGCCAGATCAAATCTTTTCTCTTCAAAACAAAAATATTTAAAAAATAATCATGAGTTTGAGCATGAAAAAAAGAGTGTAATTTAAATGTTATTTTGGTAAGTAATCGATATCAATGTATATTTTGGCAATCATTTCATCAAAAAATAAACATTTCAAAGTCTAAATGATATATGTTTATTGAAATGTTTATTTCTTGATGGAACTAATACCAAAATCAACTCATTTCCCATAATTACATTCTTTTTTCTATAATACAGGCCGTGATAATTTGTATTTTTGCAGAATCTAAAAAAAGAAATGAATGAACTGTTAAAACTCAACTCGAAGCAACAAACTACATCATTGATACCAGAGTAATGACTTAGACACTTTTTTTTAAACTAAAAGTGAATGTTAAAACCATGAGTTGTATCTTCTTTTATGTATACTATAAAAAACCGAAAGGCATTAATTCCAAATATTTTTCTAAATATGTTATGTTGTACCGGAATAGGTCTGAGGATAACACCTTTTTATTACAATGTAAAGCCTTAAATCCAATTGTTGGACCTATATTAGTAGATTTCGGTAATCATTTCATCAAGAAATAACATTTTCAAGTAACATTTTAAAGTATAAATGATATATGTTTGTTGAAAAATTCATTTCTAAAAAAATTATTACCAAATTATACACAATTCCCATAATTACTTTCTCTTTTTCATGCTAAAAATCATGATAACTTGTATTTTTGGAACATATTAGAAGGGAAACAAATAAGAAGTTAAACCTTGTAACTCAACTCGAAGCAACAACATGCGGAATAATTACCGGTTCAATAAGTTGATTAATTGTTCCATGTTGAGCATTTGATGTTCTGATTTTATTTATTTAACTTATAACATCTCATTAAACTGAGGTAGCTGTTCCAAATAGAACTAATATTTTTTTTATGTACTAAAGGAACATATTACCATCAGAGAAATACTTATATTTAATTTAGAAAATTTATTAGCTACCATTTTTCAAAATGTCCATACTTGTAATCATTTTTTTTTTAAATTATTAAATCAATAAATACATTTCTTTGGAACTTAATAGATCAGATTTTGTAATAGGCAATAGAACTGCTACTTTCCTTGAAAGAAAAGGAAAAAGTTAATTCCCATAAAACATAAATAACACTATACGTAAATGTCCAAGGGATAGACCAAGGTTAAGGGATTATGTTAAGGGTGATCTTGCGGTTTTAAGTTTGGATGGTAATCCTTATTTGGAAGTTCGTAAGCAGCGATTGACGGCATTAAGCCCTTGGATTCGCTTAGCCTATTGTTATTCTTCTTATTATTTTTAAAATGAATTAGAGATTCTTCATCTTCCTTATTCTTCAATGCAGCGTGGTAAATACTACTTAAGAACAAAATTTATTTTTTATTTATTGCTCTTTTGATAGTGATTATTTTTAAATAAATTCATTTTGAAGAGAAAAAATTTGTCTTGGCCGGGATTCGAACCCGGGTCGTCTGCATCTCTAGCATGGTGCTCTAACCATCTGAGCTACCACTGCTTGTAACCAAGCCAGACAATCTAGGATCGGTATTGGACAATCTAGGGCAATATAGGATCAGTGAAGAGAATGGATTTGTCTGGCTTGGTTACGAGCCTTGGTAGCTCAGGTGGTTAGAGCACCGCGCTAGAGATGATGACGACTCGGGTTCGAATCCAGGCCAAGACAAATCTTTTCTCTTCAAAATAAAAATACTTGAAATAAGAACAAAATTATTTAGAACTGTTAGTGGTTTGTTTACTTTCTGTGTACTATTCAATCTATATATTTTTCTGATTATTTTATTGTTTCATATTTATCCCCATTGATATATTTTAAGTTTTTAGAAAAATTACTTTTGCATTGTAGGCTCACAGCCTTTGAATATTTTTTAAATTGGTTATCGTGGTAGTGGTTTACTTATAAATAAGAGTCTTTCATAGATACTAAGTACAAATTATATCTACAAATGTTGTTAAAAAAATGTTTTTAAAGAATTAATGTGTTGAACTACCTATACTTGATTATAAGCATTCATTGAACATTTAAATAAACACCTAATGTAAATGAGCTTCCAACTCTTTCATTAACTTTTACATTATTTTATATCTTATTTATAAATTAAAATTTCCATACAATATAAATGTAATTATATATTTTTTTTTACATTTAATGTTCTATTTAGGTATTAGTGATTTTCCTAAATATTGAATGATTAGAAATGATTTTTTTACATCCTTCCAATGTAACTACTGCTTTTAATCTAAGTCAAGTTTGAGAACATCTAATACACTGATAATCTGGAAAACCATCCATTTTTTTTCAGTAATCACTCAGAAAACATTGATCTGTTATTATATATTTGCCTTTTAAAACCTACAAATAGACAGCTGATGTTGTTTGTTCAGAAGTGAGTAGTTTGTAATTAAATCTGTTTTTGAGTTTTATTTATATCTATGTTGGAATTTAGACTGAGTTATATACATTAGCACCATATTTTAGAAATCCATTACAATTAAGTTTTTACAGAAATTATTTTATACTTCGACTACCGACTACTTACAAGCAAAGGTTTCTTTTCTTAAATCAGTATTATGTACTAGATTTTTAAAAAAATAGAGTTAACATTTTATCTGACCACTCTCTTTTGCCATCTTGTCTAACAACCTTCTTGATTAACTACTTAGCTTTAAGTATCCAACTGATAAATCGTGAAGACTTGGAAATAAAAGATAGCGTATGGATTCAAAATGTTTGTTAATAATAGATAAATTTGGATATTTCTAGCCGGAATGTATGCCTAATAAAGTAAATAAGTTGTTAATTTTATTATATCCAAAAATTATATATCTTAGGATGTGTCAGATAGTGGTTGCTATGTAATAGCCATATATGTTTTTTTTAAATATACTTTAATGGTTTGTTAGTTATGTTTGTAGGTATTATTGTTAATAACGGTGTATTCAATGGTTATTTATGCCAGAATAAATTCAGAAAATAAATCCATATTTAGCAACGATTGGAATAGGCTGATAACATGCCCTGCCCTTCCTCCCTTTGATGAAGTACATTAGAGCATTTAGCCTTTGAAAGGACGAAGGGACATATTTCTCCAATGTGAGAAGCAGCATTAAAATGCCCGCAAAAAGTTTTTGTTGTCACTTTTGTTATAAAACTTTTAGATATAGGGAAAAAAAAAGATGTTACCTGGATCAACAGGTAGTTTAAAGTTGGAGTGTCTTCCTTATATCTCATTGTCCATTCCAACCCTTGATTTAAGTATGCCAGATAATGCAGTACAGAGCTATTTATTCTGTTACCTGTTGTACCAATTGATATTTTTTTATTTAACATAGTTTATGAATTAACATAAAATTATTTAAGTAAAAAAAAAAACCTGTACCACTGGAATCTATGGAGGGTCTTGGGTTCAACACGTGGTAGACATTGTACTGCTACTTGGACAACGGCTGTTGATTTGTCCTAGATCATGCTCAATCACCAGATTCCCCCCCCCCCCACCTTTAAAGAGGCTGGTAATAGGCTAACAGATTAAATAAAAGTCTGTCAGTGAGCGGGATTTGAACCCTGGACATTCGGCACTACAACTCAACGCTCTAGCACTGAGCCACTCCGTTCCCTTATTAAAGTAATGCATTTTCCTAATTACTTTCATTGAATTTTTTTTTTAAATTCTCAGTTCCATGAAATTAATAAAAATACTGTGTTAATTAATATCTTGTTGTCATTTTTCTATTCATTTTTTCCTACATCATAACAATGAAACTACAGGAATAAGTAGCATATTTATAAAATATGACCATTTGGGACTCCCACTGCAGCATCATCTGATTTGCCACAGTAGCATAAAATGAGGTTAAATGGATAAATAACAATGCCAGAATATGATTTTATTTTTGAAATGGTTTTGTAGAAATTGTATAAAATATAAATGTTGCCATAACTATAAACCAGTGGTTCCCAATCTTTTTTGTTCCATGTACCCTTGTTCAAATTAAATCCTTCCAAGCCGCCCTTGTTCAAATGAAACCCTCCCACATAAAATTTATAAGACATATGAAAAAAAACAGGTAATACATTGAAAACAAAAATTTACTTTTACTGTCACGAGATGCACTATAAAGACAATATAACATAAAGAAGTACATACTGGTAAGTGAAAGATACCCAAAATTAAGTGAGATTTTTTTTTTTATTTCAACTGTCCTGCGCCCTTCTGACTTGTCTTCACGCCTCCCAGGTTAGGAATCGCTGTTATAAACAGAATATAACTGAATGTATTTATTTCCTTTATTTTTTATTATTTTATAAATATTCAATAGAAAATAAAGTGTTATGGTTTATGATCAATGTTGAAAATGTTCGGAGTTAAGGGTTCAACGAATTTTAAGCAAATAAAATTCTAATTTTGAGGCCACCATCAGGGCTGAAAATAAAACAAGACAGAATAGCAGTACCAAAGAAAATATAACTATTTTATGGAAAGAAATGGTCAGAATGAAATACTATGAACAAAAGGTTAAACTATAAAATAATTTATTATAAATTAAAAAATAACAAGAGTGAAATGAAATCTATGAAGATAATAAAACATAGTACAATTATCTGAGAATTAATTTAACAATATATCGTAAACAACATGTTACTTTAACTAAATATTCATTTTAACACTGACTAATTTCAAGCTAATTTTGATTTTCACCAGTAACATATCATTCATTATGTATTGTAAAATTAATCAATAGATACTAGAATTTTTCTTACAATAAGCTATGAAATATATCTTGATATATCCACTCTGGTTGGTGGATATATTCATAAAGCAGTTAGTTACCAGGAATTTCACTAGATAGGGCTACTGTAACACCTTGAACTCTCATAGCAACAATGTTCTTGAGTTTTACTTTATTTTTTTTTTAAACCTGAAAATGGATAAGTTTTCCAGAGCCTCTTAGAGAGGGAAACCAGCACTCATGAAACATTTACTCAATGGAAAATCCAATATCAGAAATTTAAAATAAACACAACAAAAATCTAAAAAAAAAAAAAAGAATATGTAATGCCATATTAAATGTTGGCTTTCTAATAAACAGTTCTCCCTATAAAAATTGACCCACTGGTTGAGGTCATTAAGTCATTTACCTTGACCTTAGGTTTAATCTATATAAACTAAGAATAGAAAAATAAATTTCTAGAAATATAGATTTACATATTGGAGATCCAGAATGGTAACCATAATTATTTTTGTATTAAGATTCAAAAAAAAAAAAAGAAATATGTTGACTTGTTTAAGACAGGGTTTGTCTGCTACTCTCTTCAACCTGGCCTTGTATAGTCCCACGAAAAAGTTAAATGTCACAGAAAATATTTTGCAATCATTCTACCAATTATGTGTGGATGATATTTGCCTGATTTTAAGAATTATTTCATCGTTCAAACAGTCTTTCAGATCATTGAATGATGAAAGTGGAAAGAACACAGCAATGGATATTCTTTTCAATGAGTTTATAAATGTTTCTATTTAGATTCAGAGATGAATGATGATGATGATGAAGAAGAACTAGCTAATAAATGAAGTAAATAGAAGAATAACAACAGCAAACAGAGCATATTTTGAGAATATTGGGCTTTTTTGGAAGTAAAGTTTTGTTATGATGCATCAAGGCTAGGCTTTGCAAAACAGTTATTAAACCAGTGCTTATCTATGGTTCAACAACATGGAAATTCACTGCTGCAATGACAAGCCAGCTCCAAATATTCAAACAAAAGGTTTTAAGAAAAGTCTTGCTATTTGGAACATTAGGAGCACCTAAGTAAATAGGGCAAGGGACATTGAGCAGGTGTCATAAATCTGTAGCTTAGGATCGGTACCTTTAGCCTTAAGAACAGCAGTCTAATAGTTGGCAAGAAGGGGGCAACTCAACATGATGACTGTCTTATATAGCGAAAGGGTCCCCATTTCTTTCTTTGTAAGTAGAAATATAATTTAGCACACACTAAATATAATGTTATTCAATTAGATGAAAAAGAATCTTTATTTAATAAACAACTCCTAGTCAGTCAACCACGTCAATCTTTGGAGAAGAGAGGGATATCTTTCCTATTCATTAATGATATAGAATTACTGTATTAAATATAAAAATCTCACGGTGGCATTCCATTCTATCATTTAAATATTATTCAGGTCAAAGGATCTGACTATTCCTTGAGATATTGGGCAGTGAAGCCAATATAGCAGTCTATGGTCTGATTTTTGATAATGTTAACAAAGTATGGACTTCGGATTAATGCTGATAAATGCTAATTCATGAAGGCACGCCAAACAGAATGGTTAGGCCATACAATAAGAACGGCTGATTGACGAGTATGTTGCATGATCCTGTATGGCTCTATTTTTGGAAAAATAATTGGCCGACCACATTGTGGGTGTATGTAAGATGTTGAAGAGGACTTTAAAGCATTTGGCATCAGTGGAAATAGAAAGCCAGAAACAAAGAATATTGGATCAATGTAGAAGGAAAACAAGATCAACCCCCCGGGCTGTGGGGATATATTGTTGTACATCTTTTAGATTATTTATAATATTATTATGCCAAAGTTAATAGAAATTTTTATAGCCTACTTTTAAAGTACCATTTCTAATTGATTACATTCTTCAATATTATTTCCATAATAGTGGCTTACATTTACAGGGCATTCATATTGATTGCATTTTAAAACCATGCATTGAACTGCAAATTTGTGGTAAATGAAAACAAACGTTAGTAAATACAACTCTAACATATACAAATAAAGTATTGAAGGAATCCCATCAAATCAGATTTTCTTATTCATTAGATTAGGATGTGGTCATCGATATGTTAGGTTATGCTACTAACAATATAAATTACCATTTTATTTATATGTCAATGATGATGATATTGTAATATTGATGCTAAGACCAATCAATATGAGTTAAGAAAAATCAACGTTCTGATATCTAGGTTGAGTCTCTGAAATGTTATATTTGAAAAGATTAGTGAGTAAGTGATAACTAAAGGGTCGTCATAGATTACTGATAAATATTGGAATTCTTCAAGATATCCCGTCAGTAAAAATAAAAGTTGTATGAATAATATTTTCTGTACACCATGATAAAACTCATCATAATATAATATCTGAAAAAATATTCAGTAACTTCCAATTAAAGTATTCAGAAAGTGTACACATTCACAATTACAACTCTCTATACGTGGAAACTGAAAATGCTTTAGACAACAATCCAATATACTTACTGTTGTCATCTTTCTCTATAATGTTTGATGTTCTCTAACAAATGAAATTGTTATCAAATAAACCCGTTACCAGTGTACTAAGGTGGTGCTCTGATGTTTGTAAGATCTAAGACATTTCTTGTTGATGTAGTGCAGTTTTACCCAAACTTACATCTGGTATCTCTTCTATAATTTTTGTAACTGAGTAATCTTCTTAAATAAAAAAAGGAATCATATACTTCAATAATAGTCAAAACATACTTGCTGTACGATTTATAGATTCAAGAACATTTAAAGTAATTTAATTACTGAATCTTTCATTTTATTATCCGGCTTTCTATTAATTATTTTTTCAAATAATAGGGATAATATTATGTATTGCTTAGACAATTATTGTTATATTCGATCTTCATATTAATTTAATGTGAAAAGTCCCCATGTTTTGGACAAAATCTCTGTTTAATATTCAATTGATTACAAGGTTCATATTATAAAAATACATACATTAAACTTTTCTTGTTACATTTATTTTTTAAAATATTATTTAGCTTGTAAATGTCGATAGTAAGAGACCATTTGAGGTATTTTAGATTAACCCTGCAATATATTGAATTATTTATATTATTTATAAATAATATACATCCTTTCATTACTTTCTACATATTTCTTCTGTTTTTCATTCATTACATTCTACGTATTTCTTCTGTATTTATTCCCTGGCATAATATATTGTATCAATTTTCTTTCATTTTTACTTATGTAACTCTCCAGGAGTCTATTATCATGCATTTTATATTTTATCTGTATTCTACTAAGTTTTCCATACATTTATATATCATTTTTTATATGTACACTTTTCATTGGTACTGTAATGTTTTTTTACAGTTTATTTTTTTGTCTGTTTTCTCTCATAGCCCTGAAGATGGCCTACAAAGTAGGTCGAAATGTCGGCACTATCAATAAATAAGTCTCACTTATTAGCTGTTTACATTTACTGCACCCCCAACTATTTCCATCCTATTTATATTATTATTTTTTTAAACAATATTAAAAATTAAATTGTGTTAACATCCTAAATTTAAGTATTTTTTCAGTGATAATATCAAGCATCACTATCATTGTTATTTTTCTTTCCATTGTCGGTAGTAATTATTACATTTGCCTATATGTAGTACACCATAGATGTATTTAATGATGTTAGTCAGGGTGAATGAAGTGAGATACTTAACTGTAATATGTCACTCATTCATTATTATTTTTATTAATTTTTTTGTTGTTTAATCGTGGTTAATTCCACCAAAAAATAATAGCTTTCATTCCTTTATTTTTTCTCATCATCATAATCCATTCTCTGTACTGATCATCCAGTGTAAGATTTCCTTCTGTATTGCCGGGATCACACCGTAGGATCTTCAACCATTTCTGTTCTAATCCATCCCAGCATAGCTTTTCTCTGGGCCTTCTTCCATCAACATTAGCCTCGTATGTCATCTTGCCCAGCCTGTTGTTTTTCATTCTTAAACCATCTTAGACTGTTTTCTTCAATGGCTTTTTCTGCACGGTCCACTCCGAGGCTTGATCAAATGAGTTGTGAATTCGGTCTCGTCTGTGCAGTTTCCATATTGATTTTCTCTAATTCATTTTGAAGAACCCTGATATTGTATATTAGGTGTCTATTGTTGTTGGCAAGGATTACCGTATCATCAGCGATGGCCATCAAGGAGTAGGTAACTTTATTCAAGTATCTAAACCCCAGATGGAAACTTCTCATCTGGGCTCTGCCTTGAGATATAGCAGAATCAAGGACGACAATAAAGAGAAGAACCTGCAACCCTTATTTTTCTTTGCTTATATATTGTTTATCTATATCTATCAATCTACATTTATTTATATATTATCAAGTTTGATACTTAAATACAGAATATTGTTTATTTTGTTTTTTCTACTTGGAAGTGGGATAACTCGCATAAAGTCTTGTTAAGGAGTGTGAGTTGCTGAGATGTTGGTAGATTCTAATCTTTCTTTGTCCGATAAACTATTTGCAGACCTTCCTTGGCCTCACCAGCCTCTGAAACAGTGGTGCTCAACCTGTGGCGTGAAGACAAGTAAGCACAATCGGTTGAAAATAAAGAGAATTCTCAGTTAGTTTTGGGTTTTTTCTCTTACCGGTACTACTTTATCTTAAATTAAAAGTTATGATGTTGTATCTTGTGATAGTTAACCTAAATGTTTTGATTAATTAATACATCTTGTTTTTTTTTCGTATGCCCATACAAATGTTGTGCAAGTGGGGAGGGGGGCGTGGGAGAATTTTTTTTTAATAGGGGAGGCGTGGAAGGCTTTCATATGAACAAGGGGAGCATGGTATAAAAAAGGTTGGGAACCACTGCTCTTTGAAGTGGGCACCCTTAATTGGAAGTAATACCAGGCAGTTGTCTGTAATCTCAGCCAAACCACATACCTGCTCAACTGTTGGCTTAGATTCTGTAGTTTACCCAATTTACCCAAGACCTCTCTGGGTTATTACATTTTTTTATTTAGTTCTGATGAAGGCCTGTAAGGTTGAAAGATTAGTTTGCAATACAAAATTAATTACTTTTCTTCATGTTTGATTAATGGATCACCCCTACCAACTTCTCCTTTTAATTGTTATTGATTTACATACTATTTGAAAATTGTATTTATACCAAATGGAAGAAGTTATTATAATATAATTTTTGTTATTACAAAAAAATATGTTTTAATAAAATTATTTATCTACAAATCTAATTGAGTTTCATCACATTTAAACCAATTAATTCCATTACTAGAAAAAATAATTGGGTCTGGGTTTATTTTCACCTGTCCAGGTATAAGAATTTTTAGTCACTATTTTTTTTTTCTTTTAGACAATCTAAGGATCACCTTTAAATCATTTTTTTTTCTTAGAATATATTCACATTAAAATGAAAATAAAGAAAGTCTGTGTTGTCTCATTCTTCCTTTTGTTCATTTTTTACACTCATTGAATCGCTTCCTTTTTTCTGAAAAAATTATGGTAAATTATGTTCTTTTATTTTTTATTTTCGACCCCCACCCGGACCATTTTCTTCCTCTTATTCTAAATTACGTTTTTAAATTTGTCTCTTTTCTTTATTTTTATACACTTTTGGATTTTTATGATCATTATAAACTTCTGTGAACATTTATGTTTGGTTTTTCGTCGGCTGTAGAGCTCTGAGTTGCCATGCCGAAGGTCCTGGGTTCAAATCCCGCTCGCTGTGAGACTTATTTAGTCTGTTAGCGGCCGGAGATATATCCTATGGGATCTAGGGTTCATGGGGCCTCTATGAAGTGGAAACGTTTTGA
The DNA here is from genome assembly GCA_964056705.1 of Troilus luridus. NCBI lineage: Eukaryota > Metazoa > Arthropoda > Insecta > Hemiptera > Pentatomidae > Troilus > Troilus luridus. Next base: position 124,715,425 of record OZ057413.1, read on the forward strand.
ACCAAATCGAATTTGCAGTCCGGTGAAGTGGTTAAGTCGAATTTTGTCCAAAATTCTCATAGTTTTTGGCTTGATTGGAGTTTTTGGATTGAATGGAGCCCCTTATTCGCTTCCAAAATAACACGATTTCTCTTCCCGAAGTACAAATTGTTTGTTTGTTCATTTAATGTCACTTTATGCTGCTATAGCTAATCGGACGATGCTACAGTGGGAGCTCTAAATTTTGCCTATCCAGGTTTAATTAGGATAGGGATTTTTAACGAGTACCTGACATCGTACAGGCTCGGGACCCCCGTTTAACGTCCCTTCCGATGGACGGCGTAAATAAGGATTTTTTACTCCTTTTGAAAAATCCTAGGGCCACCTGCCGAGCCCGAAGAACAAGAAACTCATTGTGGAGTAAATACGACTTATCTACTTCTTCACCGGGGCTGTAGAATTTATTATTGCTGATAAACAAAACAAGGCTATTTAAGCTTCGAAATATCGCTTTTACAAAGAAAAATATCCTAACTTCTGTTTAATACTGGCTGAAACCGGACCCCTTAGCGCGCATGCGCAAACCACCCCCGGATACCTAAAGCAGGCCGGCCTGGGTCCCATTACTCTGCTAGCTTTTGGATCTAGCACTTGTCAGTCTGTGGGTCTCTGTTCCATCCACAACTTCCTGGATCCTCTATATTTCGATTGTTGAACTTTAAGTACAAACGAAGATACACCTAGTCATTAGTTTGTGGATTTCTAATAAGATTCGTCCATTTTTATGAACAACGGACAAAGCCACATTCACAGAATAAATGCACTAATAAAACATTACATTTCCCCTTTGTACACGGAAGATGATGAAGGGTGTTTGATGATGGCCAAGGTAGGGACCAGCCACTGCCCCTGTATCTATAAAAGGTGGTGTTGAAACCTAAGCCGACTATATCCGTCACCGCCCCCACCACTCTCCGCTATTTCAGGGCCCCTGCAGCTTCAGGTGACACTAACGCACTCTGTCCATCTTCTGGCGTATTTTTTTCTGTCTTTTTTTTTGAGAAATTTCCGGCAGATAAAAAAAAGTGACATGGAATCAGTTCAAATAAAAACTTATACGAACATTTGCTATTAATACACAATGCTTATATTAAGCCATATTTAGGACTCTCAAAGTGAAAAAAAAACTGTACAACTCGTGAAGGGTCTTGTGTTCAATGTGTGGTAGAGACTGTGCTGTTTCTTTGACAACGGCATAAAGTCATTTTATGCTGCTTTGGCTAATCGGACGATGCTATAGTGGGAGCTCTAAATTTTGCCTACCCAGGTTTAATTAGGATAGGGATTTTTAACGATTACCTGACATCGTACAGGCTCGGGACCCCCGTTTAACGTCCCTTCCGAAGGACGGCGTAACTAAGGATTTTTTACTCCCTTAAAAAAATTCTAGGGTCACCTGCCGGGCTACGAACCCGCGATCTTGGGCTTAGTAGTTTGTTACGCTAACCACTAGACCACAGGTGACCGTATTCGACAACGGTTGAGCAGAGTGGTAATTTGTTCTAGATCACGCTCAGGCTACCAGGTTTCCTCCTAATTAAGAGACTTTCTGGAGACTGGGTGTGCCCCAGGAAGATCTCCCAATACCACAGTGCCCATCACCGTAGATTAAATCATTTATTCGCTACAGTCCGATTTGACCGCAGGATCTTCATCGTAACTCAGCGGCTTATCACTGGGCTACCCCGCTCTCTAATATCGAAGTAATCTTGCAAAAATATATACTGTATTAATCATATATTTTATTTGCAAGCTTCTTTACCAATTTCCCTTTTATTACTATCAGCAGGTTTAAATAAATAAATCAGAAATACATATAAATAATAGACTTTACATTAAAATTATATATAACAGTGCTCTCTTGATTACATTTTAAAAATAATTTAGAATGAAATAAGGGCAGCTATGTATCTCATGTTTAGAAAGCTTGCTGGAGGTCCAAGGTTCTAATCCATTTGCGACAGATAAATTAATGGGGTGTATAAAAAAAAATGACAGTTTCACCTTCCCCATGGAGAGAAGAAGGCGACTAACAGTATCTATCGACACACCGCACTCCCTGGCAAGTTTGCGAGTACTTGTGGACGGATTTGACTCAACAGCTTCCTTCAGAACCTCATCAATATCCATTAATGGTCGCCGGAGCCCTTCTTCCTTTCCAACGTCGTATCTCCACTGCTAAATTTTTCAAACCAACGCCACGCAGTGCGCTGGTCAAGGACACCCCCCCTTCATATTTAATAATTTCACGAGTTGCTTCAGCGGCTATGAATTTTTTTTTCCAGTAATGTTTTAAAATTAAGAGAATTTCGTAAGACACTGTCATGTTTCTTCTTTGAAATAAATAACTAAATTGAGGTTTTTTTGAAGAAGTCCAGTGTTAGTAAACAAGCTTAGAGAATGCTCTAAAGGGATTATTAAGAGTTGGTAAATAATAAGTAGCATTAAAATATTTACAGACTTTTGAACTCTGCAATTTGATAAAACGGTCATTTTTTTTTATACATTCCATTATTTGATCTGTTAACTCCAATGGGTGGACACTATGGACTGTGCAGATCCTCCTGGGGTACACCCAAACTCAATAAAGTGGGTACCCTTAATCGGAAGTAAAACCTGACGTTTAAGTGCAATCTCTGCCAAATAGCCTACTTGCACGACTTTTGGCTTAGAAACAGTACTGTATTTATCACTTACTGAATACAAGGGTTGTTTTGATACCGTTTAAAAGAATATAAAATAACTATTAATCTTCTGATCTAAATTAATAATCTTGTTTCTTTCACTTAAGGAATATTAAGAAAATGTTTACCTTCTTCCCACTCAAGAGACTATTTTTCGAACATTTTCATCAGTTGGTTACCTCAGAGGGTAATAGATTGGGAGGATTCCAAATATTTACGGCCAGGTTTCAAGCTTACAAATGAAGGTTATCCTGATTATTTTTGCCAGTAAAAAAAGAAAAATCAGACGCTGCATGCAACTAGAAATGAAACAGAACTACCATTTATTCACGATTTGAAAAATTTAGTTTCTAGAAATGATAAACAACTGAATTTTGTAAAATGAGAAGTACATTTACCATTGATTGTTTTAGTGGTTTATTGTAATCAAGAATTTAAGAAAGAATAACGTTCAATAATCTTGGGATTTCAATAGATAAAAGTTTTGGTTTCTTACTTAAACGCAGATACCTGCGCTGTTATAAATGCTTACGTAATTTATGTTTCACTTAATGCTCAGTGGTAGAGCGCTGAGTTGCCGTCCCGAAGATGCCAGGTTCAAATCCGGCTGTGGCAGATCTTATTCAATCTGTTAACAGTTGGGGATGGATCCATTTGGGTCTGGAATCCTCCTGGGGCTCACCCAGCCTCTATTAATAGGGGGAAACCTGGCAATTGAGCGTGATCCAGGACAAATCACCTCCCTGGACTACCGTCGTCCAAGAAACAGTAAAGACTCTTCATGATTTGTAGTGGTTTCAGGTTTTCAGTTTATGCTGCTATGACTAATCTGACAACACGGCAGTAAGACTCAATTCACTCTATCCAGCTAAAATAAGGATATAGATCTCTAAGGAATACTTAAAACCGCCCAGGCTCGGGACCGCCATTTTCCGACCCCTGCTAAAATAGGGCATAATCAGAGGATTTGTTACTCCCTTAAAAATGCTGAGGACATAAAAAGTTGTTCCTAAAATCCTAATTACTACACCACAGATGACCCAACTTTTAGCTTAATGCACCACATAATTGGCAAATTATAATAGATCTTTGAGGAATTAAAAGAATATGTTTGCCTTTTTGGTTTACCAATATTGATTTATTTTTTGTGCAAAGTTCTGTGAGGGATAACTTTCCATTTTTAGCAAATGCCTCTAATCTCAACGCACCATCGATTTCCATCAATAGATTGAATAAATCCATTATTGAGTTCCATATATGAAAGTATTTTTCAATTTAGAAACTTGCCCGATGCAAAGAGAAGCTATAATTATTATTATTTAGCACATATTATAATGATTATTTGTTATAATAAATGTTTCATGGGAGGCCATCCTTGGATTATACTTAGATCGTTGGCCTATGCCAATTGTTTTTTAAAGAACCACCGCAAGAATTATTTCGGCTTTAGATTATACATTCTTTTCGTCATAAATATTTTGTATAAAAAAGATTACGATTTATTAATTTTTTTCTGTGCTCGTAAATTATATTAATGAATTCCTCGTAAATTGAATTATTCGTAAATATTTTCTCTGACAGTTGCATGTTTCATGAAATGTTTTCAAGGCTGTTTTCATCTTTTATAACTTCTATATTAATTGTGTTTTATTTATAACTTTTATACATGTACGTAACTAAATAAAAGAGGGGGAAAGGCCGAGTGGATAGTACTTGGATGAGTGACCGCACTCCAAGGAACATCAGAAATCTCGATATTCCCATTATTATTCCCCTCCCTTCCCCACAAAGACCCGTTGTAGATAGTCATGCTAGTCATTCGACCTGACCCCGAACAGACTTAATCAATAGATCTATTCAGATTTGTCTCTGTCCTTGAAACCAATCCAGCTTCTTTTGGAAGAACACTCGTGAACCGGGCTAAAAGAGATTGTTAATGGAGCTATGAGTAGTCTTCCGTTGGGTGAGCTAAGTATGGCAGGGAACAACTTCGACATATTTCCTTATTGTACGAGGGTCGTCCGGGAAGTGGTACCCGTTAGTGCATTAAAGACACAGGAGTAAATATTAACAAATATAAACATTTTTATTGGAAAGAGCATACTTTACACTACTTCTCCACATAATCTCCAAGCAAATTTAGGAATTTGTCATAATGTGTGACGAGTTTTTGTATTCCAGCGTCATAGTCCTCTGCCGCCAGCGTATTGCGATACCTAGTCACGCCTCGTTTAAGTTCTTCATCGCTGTGAAATCTTTTTCCCACCAGAAAGTCTTTAAGCTACGTAAAGAGATGAAAATCCGAAGGGGCCAAGTCCGGGCTATACGGTGGATGGTCGAAGGTTTCCCACTGGAATACAAAAACTTGTCACAAGTTATGACAAATTCCCAAATTTGCTTGGAGATTATGTGGAGAAGTAGTGTAAAGTATGCTCTTTCCAATAAAAATGTTGATATTTGTTAATATTTACTTCTGTGTCTTTATTGCACAAACGGGCACCACTTTCCGGATGGCCCTCGTATTTGATTAGGTTCTTTTCAATACGAACTTATGGACTTACTAATCTTTATTTTAGCTACAATCTGCGCAGATATTACAATCTATAAGTTACAGTAAAATCAATTTCGGTTGCTCTACGATTTCACGTGGTTTTTGATAAGTTTTCACTTTAATTTCGTCCCCTTCTCATAACGAGATCAATGAAGCTTATATATATATATATATATATATATATATATATATATATATATATATATATATAATGCCAGTTGTTTTGGCAAGTTAATATTAATATTAGAGAAATTGGTGATGCTATGTAATACCGGACTGCAATAAATAATTGCAAATATTAGTTTGGTCTCCTGTGTAATATATGACATTACATCTTGAAATAACAAGTAAATGGAAATGACACAAGTTTACAAATATTTAAGATGAAATATCGAAGACAGAAGTGTATGCATTTCGTTTTTAACTGACCAGATTTATCTCCGCCAAAGAGTCCATTAATGAGGATGAACTTGGACCGTGCACCGGCTCTGGGGAGTTTCACGATTAATTAATTCGTTTAAGGGGCTCGAGTGTAAATTAAGTAATATACCTAAAAATAACAAAAAGATCTTTTGTTTTATAGAAATTTTATTAAATTGTATGAAGATATATAATATTACACCACGCGGAATTACATGTAGCCGGTTAATATTATTCAAGTGATGGCTTCACGAAGATTCTGACGTGCTTGATAACGAACGAATTCCTAAAAGGTAATAAGGGGTGGGAAGCGTCTGAGCGGTAGACCAAGGCGTAGATGGGAAGATTGCATTAAGAGTGATCTGGTGGATTTGGGTGGTGATCCAGGGAGGGAAGGGTGTAAGCAGAGGTTGATGGTATCGGCATCGAGCCTTCGGGTTCACTAAGCCTTATTATTATTATATGCGTACATATGTATTATGCGGTTTCCGGAATTGAAAAAAGAACGAAGTTGATCTTAACAAGAAGTATTAACAAGCACTTGAGATCATTGTGCAACTCCATTTTATATATTACGGTAAATTATAAATTAAACTATCGGTTCTAGTTCAGAATCTAATGCCGTGAAAGAATTTCTGCCAACTTTCAAGGTTTTTCACCTTCCCATGGCCATGAGATGGTCATCGACGGTTGATTTGCTGACTTCCAGCTTCCCTGCCAGTTCTCGAACAGTAGTTCTGGAATCTTCTTCCACCAAAGCTCGGTTAACAAGGGCTGAATTTCTTCCACGCCTTCTTTTTCTCTCTCAGAAATCGCCATGGTCGACCGGGTATAGAGATGCTTCGCCTTTTTCACCATTACTTAGCTCGCATCACTCGACTTTTGTGGTTTTATCTTAATACAATTTAATTAATCCTGATTTCATTCGGTGCTGATAAGGAGGAAATTGTCACCCCCACTTCATATCCAATGGTAACTCCCTTACTATAACCAGACCTCCTTTACCTCGCATCTGATTTCGCAAAATGTCGTTTTGTAAGTTCGATAATAATGTGAGGACATCCGTAAATGTTTCTACACTCACTACTTTTTTCTCAATGTTACTAAATATTAGTTCTTTATATTAGTAACCACAGATACTTTCGTTTCAATACATCAATAGTGTTGTGTCGAAGATTTGATTCAAATACTTGGAGAAGTAGATTATGGTACCTAATAGTACTCTCTGTACCAACCTCCATTATGGTTCACCCCAGACACCGTTGACCTATCTAGACCACTGTTACACCGCAGATATAGCTGTATAAAGGCGGAAGCCTGGATCAGAGGAGGAACAAGTCGAGTCGAGAGAACTGGCTGAGTCAGTGGCTATATTCTGAGTCAGGTTGCCGAGGTCCTCCTGAGTGGCTATATTTAGTTCAGCCCGATCTCAGGCGAACTTTACAGTCTTGGGAATGCTCACGGTTCCTGGATAGCAGAGCTGAACATTATTCGCCGGAACTTTAAAATATTTCAATAAGTAAAAATTTATACAAACTCTATTGATTAATAACACGATAAATAATGTAACATTATTACACAACTGTGCCTTTTTTATTGAATTCAGTATGATTAAGCATATCTTCTACGTGCAACCGCGAGCTGAGTTGCTGTATTAAAGGTATCGGAATTCGAATCCGACTGTGGTAGATAAATTATTTAATCTGTTTACAGTTGGACCCGGTGGGATATGCAGACCCTTCTGGTCATCCAGTGAGTACCCTTAGTTTGGGTAAAAATCTGAAGTTTAAGTGTGATACCAGCCATATCACCTTCCTGCACAGCTGTTGTCCAGGAAACAGTTGTCTCTACTCTTCGTGATAACCACCATATCCTTCGTGGGTTGTAGTGGTTTAGGTTTTCTACCATAAGCCAGCAACTTCAGTGTTAAATGTTAGAACATTATTACCAGATTGCAGCGGAAAGAAAAAAAATGGATTTCATGTTCTTACTTCCCGTTTGGTTAAATGGTGTTTTCTAATTTACTACTTTATTAGCGCCACAAATATAAGGAAAATTCGAAAAAGCATGATTAAAAATTGTAAAGGTTGTTCACTACGTTGTAAAGACTATATTGTATCTTTAAGCCAACGGTTATTCAGCGAGTTACTTTGGTTGAGATCTCGCTCAACTAATAGGATTTTCCCAAATTATTGAGGCTGGATAAGCCCCAGGAGAGATTGTAGATCCCACAGGGTCCTTAAATAATTTATCTGGCACCCTCGAATTAAAACCCAAATCCTTCTGATAGCAACTCAGTGCTCTACAACTCAATTACACGCTGATCTATAAATAATTAAGTACTTTAAGCTACTAAGGAAATGTCATTATCAACAAAAATATCAGTATCTCTATCTCAAAAAAGAGAGAGTTAGCCAAAGGGGAAAAAGGGATTATAGGATAAAAACAATTAATTCATTTAAAAAAAAATAGAAATTTCTAAACTGATTAAGCATAGACAAGACATTAACAAGCAATCTTCGATTAAAAAAATATCAACATTTAATTTGAATGGGTAATCTAGAATATACAAATATGAAAATGACCATTTATTTACATTTTAATAATTAGGACCGTTGGGTTCTGAACCACTCTATCAATCCATACTTATATAAATGTATTCAAATAATAATCAGTTCTTCTCTACCGCCTTTAATATATTTGATAAATAAATTTCTGGTTGATGAAGGAAGACTCGCTATCACTGAAATGTTGGCAATTGATTTATTAGTAAGGAGTATATGGGTGGACTTATGAAATGGGGCAAGAGCCACGCTAGATTTCGCTCCGTAAAAATAGCTTCAGGAAATAATTTTTATTTTTGGAAATGTTGTTCTTCTGCCGCCGGTTTACTAGTAGATCGTTTTTACAGATTAGAATTAAAATGCAAATAAGAATGGATATCTAAAGTTGTTCCTACAGATGCTTGAAAGCTTACATCGGATAAGTGAAAGTTAGGGGTTGGTTTCATTGACATTAGTGTTGTTTTTGCTACAGCGTATGAGTAAATATGCCAAATGTGCATTTCCTGCATGCTACGGAGGCCTACCATAAGATATGTAAGGTACACGGGGAAGATGCCTGGACAGGCATACAAATAGTACGAGATATTGTGGGGACACTGGAAATAGGTTTTGTTACTAAAACCAACAGTTGTGTTCGAATCCCAGTTTTGGAATTCCTCAACCACTCTTCACTCCTAGGGTTTGTAACGTCCGTCAAGCTACCGCAGGCAACTTACAACGTCCGATCGTCGGAACGATGACCCTAATATATTTCACTTCAATTGGGAATCTCCTCCTGGTGGTTTTCCTGTATGTCAAATAGCTTCTCGGATTTTTAGGGTAGGTATAGTTAGCTTTGAAGTAGGAAAATGTAGGTCTTTGTGCGCCTGCTAGCCAAGAACAGCCATAACCCTTGGATCTTGACCAATTTTCCACGCCATTAGCCTCTGCTGAATTGTTCCCAGAGTATGTATTGTTTGCCGCTGCACTGTTGAAAAAATGGTTCTCAAGAACGTGAATCGGACAACCGTTTAAAGACTGCAATAATATTTAGCACTCATTCAATAAATATACTACATTATTTCGGTACTTTTCAGGATTTTCTTGATCTCAATTCATACCCTACGTTGAATGACAATGTACAAGACTTTTAGTGAATTAATAATTAATAGATATTGGGCATTAAGATCGCAAACTAATTTGTACACAAAATTGATTCTTGTTTTTATAATTACAATCCCCTCCGTCGTAAACCAGCGACTTCCTGCCCCCCTGTATCGTTTAATAACATCCTTCTAAGTCCTGTGGAACAGATCCGGTACTTAGGACTACACCTTGACAAACGCTTAACTTGGAATCCTCATACTAGACTGAAACGACAAGAAACAGCTCGCCGTTTCAGGCTACTTGAACATTTACTAGATAAACGCTCTAAGCTCCCAATTAATTACAAGAGACTCATATACATGACAGTCATTAGACCCATCTGGACTTACGGAATAGAGCTTTGGGGCTCCACTAAGCCATCGAATTCCTCTCGTATCCAATCCTTACAATCCAAAATCCTTCGGAAAATCCTCAATGCTCCTTACTTTTTTACGAACAAAGTAATCCATAATGACCTTAACGTCCCGTTTATTGCTGATTTGGCCCGAATTATATTTACTTGATGTATTTTGTATACAGTTGTAAATTTCAATAAATATGTTTAAAAAAAAATAAATAAAAAAATAATTACAATTAGACATGATTAAAAAGACAGCATGAATACAAAAACTTAACTTGTAAATTGATGATGAATTACGTTACATTTTACATAACCCAAGAGAACTGTTCTACAATACATATCTTCTCTTTAATATATGACTTTTTCTCTCTAATAATATGGTTAATTACATAAACTGTATTATTACTGTTTTGTTTTTGTTATTACTTAAGTTCATAGTTCATAATTTCTGGCTACATAAAGGCATATTATTGTGTTTACGTTAATCCTTTATGTTTCATAAAGAATTGTTATCAATACAGGGCTAGATTGGATCAGATCTTTTTTCTTTTCAAACCTAACTCCTTAAGGTCGTGTATTGGCATGTACTTGTAGATCATATACTATTCTTAGCTTATTATAATTATCCATCATATCCTTGTTAGCTTCATGACCTATTTTTAGTAGTGACGTGTCACACCTCCAACATTTATAGTATTAAATCCAACTTGTCCAATCACCTTCAATCTAAATATATCTGGCTATCCCCACAAGACAGTGGCTCTCCTAGTTCTCGGGACTTCTACTAGAACTCTCTACGTCTGCGAACCATTCCTCTTCATTAAATACTTTCTATTTTCGTTCAGTTCATCTACAGAATTGTCAAGGAAACGAGCTACTGTAATTAAAATATCATTTGTAATCATTATATTTTTATAGACGGCATTAACTCTTCTATATTTATAGCATTAACTATTTAATATTTTAGACTTCTTGTTTTAATTAAACATCAAGATTTAATCTCTTGGGCCTATTTTCTGTAACATTAAAAATTTTTAAATATATTTTTTCATCATATCAATATAATATATCTTGAAATTAATTATACAAAATAATATTTAACATTTCGAATATTGAATATTAGAAATTTTTAAAAATAAAATTCTATGTTTTAAATCAACCGGTCCAACATCAAATATCTGAAGCTAAAAATGATTTTGAATTTGAAAGGATTCTTGATGATTATAAAATATATTAATATGTTACGTTTTAGGTAATTGTCCTATAAAAATTTAAATTTCTTTTTGGGAAAATAACCTTGTTCATACACCCCCTCTAACATTTACTACGTTCTTTATTCAGTAAAATTAGGATTTTCGGCTAATTTTTTGGAATATAATCCTAATTTTTTCCTTGAGCTCAGTCGAATACGTATATTCTATGTATGTAATACTATACAACTATTATATATTCTATGTATAGTTATTGAAAGGATTCTATTCCTATGTATCTATGTGATGTTCTGAAACATAGTTATTCGACAAAGATGAAGAAACAGTTTTTCACGATAAAATGGCTATTGGCTGAACCAAGAAATATTAATAATAAATTGTCTTATTATTAATAATAAACATTAAATGGTCATTTCACGATATTAATTTTCTAATATCTAATAATGTACGATTCGAAAACGCTCCCGGGGCTCACCCATACTATTAACTGTGCCACCGTTATCAGGGAATACCTTGCTGTTGTTGTTTAATTCTCCTCTCTACTCAAACCGTTGTATGAAAAATTGTGCGGTCCCTTTAAAGTAATGGTGTTTTCTTATTAATATTCCGAAATTATTTTTTAGGGATTTTATCATTCAAGGATATACATTCGACCATCTGACTTGGATACGACCCCTGGTAGCTCAGTGGTTTAGAGCACTGCACCGGAGATCGAGAAGACCCCATTCGAATCCCGGCTAGGACAAATCTTTTCTCAAATAAAATAAATACCAATAACACTCTCTATAAAACTGGTCGATACAACAATGAAAGTAATGTCGAACATTATTACTCCCACCAATCACTCTTGCCAATTAGCTATATAACCCTTCCAACTATGTACATCAACCCCTTCCTTGAGGGATAAAAATGGAGTGTATACACTTGTATCCCTAGCTGCCAGCCTACCACAGGAATAAGTGGTATGTTTGAAAATTTGTATAAAAATATAGATAATAAAGAATTTCCTCAAGCCTGCCTGTGATAGGGAAAAGGCAGGGAGAATAAAATTCTTTCGCCAACGGCCATACCACGTTGAATGCACCGGTTCTCGCCCGATCACCGAAGTTAAGCAACGTCGGGCGTGGTTAGTACTTGGATGGGTGACCGCCTGGGAAAACCGCGCGCACTCCAAACAGTACTTAAATTATCAAGGAATCTTGATAATTAACATAGTCAGGTGAATGAACACACCTATGAAGAATTTAAATGATTAGGCGACACTATCGTCCAACAGTATAAAATACTTTAAGAGTCAGTGTAGCTCTTTAATTTTTTATAGAATTTTATTATATCTTGATAATTAACATAGTCAGGTGAATGAACACACCTATGAAGAATTTAAATGATTACGCGACACTATGATAAGAAAAACTCGGATACCGGTGCGCATTACAATTTTATCATATTTCTCCCCTTATAAGAACTGTTCAAAGAAGAAAAGTCATACATAGAATTGTCGAAAATAGACAAGCTCTTTATAGGGCTCATCATTATTCCGTTTTTATTATGTCAATCTCGAAAACTATTCAAAAACGAGCCCAGTCATTCAGTTTTCCCACAAATGAAAGACATTTTAAAAATAATCACCATCAAAATAACAATTAATAAAAATAAGATAACTTATAGTTCCGCAAGTTGTCGCTTTGAGTCAAGTCACAACGTTTATACTTTTCTTGCCTTTCCGTTTTAGTAAAAAAAAAAAAATAGAGTATAATTAAGGGAAATTTATATATTTCGTTAATCAGTTCAGGAATTGAACGTTTCAACCAATATTTCGAAGTATAGATGATGACATGTTCTAAACATTATGTGTAAGGCGGTTCTTTAATCTATATACATAGTAATAGTTACAATAAACAGTCAGTAATCAAATTATTTTTATTTTAGAGAATATTAAAAAGGAAACGAATGGAAACTTGTGACTTAAATCGAAGATAACTGATACCAACGATAATTTTTTTATTAATACAAAGATATTTGGAAGTATAAGGTGGGGATATTCTGGCACTTGGTGAGTATCGAATTGTAGGCCAACCCATACAATTTCTTTGGCTTGTTCTTGGAACCTATCCTATTTATACATGCCGTTGGGTGTTAGTCACTACGATAAATTACTGCAGCGAGTTTTGAACATGAGACTTATCATGAAGGTTGTGCACTACGGAACTGACTAGAAATGTCTGTCCTCACCCCACAACTATAATATGTAGGGATAAAGTTTATAATTCCCTATTTTTGTATCATATATTTACTTGATACGAATTTCTTTATTATTTACTGCTACGGGTGAATCCTGTGGGATTTACGGATCCTCCTCTGGCTCACACAGCCTCTATAAAATGGGTGCCGTTGAAGTGGGGAAGAACCTGGCTGTCCGTAATATTGAACAAATATATAACTGTACAACCGATGTTCTAGAAACAGTACAGTCTCTTTCATGTACTTTTTTCTATTTTTTAACAGCACTGTATAGTGTATAACCGCTAGCAGAGCGGTTATCGATAATCAAGACATATTTAAAAATTATAATTACAGTCATCAGGGTTGAAAATAATATATTTTATTATAATAATTAATATTTACATAACTATCATTGTATAATATGAGATTATTTAGTCAAATCTATCCACAGAGAGAAGGATAGAAGTGTAAATTGAATCCCTTGGCCCTCAGTTATGTTAAATATTTGGGATCTCAAACTCTATTATTAGATTCTTTTTCCTTCCTCGAATTTCTTCGCGGACTCCCAGATGACAAATAAATGAGGAACTATCTTGTCCGATACTGAAATAAATAACTTTGAAGGAAATTTCCTGTTTCCTGTTAAGAATAAACTCGAAATGTAAAAAAATATATACAACTAATGAAGACAACCTGAATTTTTAATGTACCTATCAAATTATAAATCTTGAATAAGATTTAAAAAATAGTGTAGTAAAAGCAAATTATAAATAATTACTTCTCACAGAAAACTGCTAAATATTTAAAAATGAATAGTTATAAATAAATAAAAGGCTTAGCGAACCCGAAGGCTCGATGCCGATACCACCAATCTATGTTTACAAACCTCCGTCCACGGAGCACCACCCACACCCAAACCCGCTTGATGACTCCTAACGCAATCCTCCCACCTACGCCTCGGTCTACCCCTCAGACGCTTTCTAGTCGGTACAGCGCCTATTAACATCTTAGGAACTCTTCCGTCACTAAGCCCAGCAACTTCACATGCCCATATTAATCTTCGCGACGCTATCACCTGAATAATATTTACTGGATGCATGCTTTGCAATTCCGCGTTATGTAATCTCCTATATTCCCCAGTGGTATCATCATTTTTTGGACCGAATATTCTACGTAACACCTTATTTTCTAATACCTGAAATCGTTGTTAATCCTTCAGCGTTAGCGGCCAAGTTTCATATCCGTGGAAAGAGATGGAATAATGATTGTTTTATAAATTATGATTTTTAAATTTCGTGACAAAAGACACGGGCTTAGTAATTTCGAGACCGGATAATAACAAGCATTTCCCGCCTTTAGTCGTGCCTTTATTTCCTCTTGAATTTCGTTTAGTACAAGCTAGGACAAAAGTCATGTTTAGAAATCTGAAATATGTTATTGGAATATTGTAAACAGTATTTCAAAACATGGTAATCTAATATTTGTTTAAGTCTGACACACTTCAGAGCTTGAGGGCTAGGGCCCAAAGTAGACATAGCAATAGAATAAATCAGTGGAATTCAAGACATCTTTTCAACCTTAAAAATTTATTATTCAACTACTTTCATCGAAGCAACCGTTGAATATAGACATTAATTGTAGTGGTAAGTGCTATTATTTCGAAATAAAAAAGTCTGCTAATAATGAAACTATATTAATTTTATTTTTAAGTGGCCGAAGGATTTTTCCTCATTTTGAAACTTTGAAGTGATGAAAATGCCTTTCACCCATTTGTATTCGGGCTAATATTTCTATATTTAATAGCTACACCTTTCCTATGAATAATAAGACACATGGCCTGTACAGTCGAGTACAACATTTTTTTAGATTACTTTATTTCGAGAAGATATTTTGTTGAAGAATGGTTGATCCACTCAAAGAAAGAAAAAAACTCTAATTTCTTAGAGTTTCTTTCGACCAAAATAACTTTTGAAAACATTACAGAGGACTCTGAAAGGAAAATAAAAATGATTTTGGCAAGCAATTCTTCCAATTTATTAGATATCTTATTTATCATTTACTTACCAAGAAACAACTTTAATTAGTTTTATGATTAAATTTTTTTGGATGCATAAATGATGAGCAGTAGTATATATATATATATATATATATATATATATATATATATATATATATATATATATATATACACACACGTACTTATTTTTTAAATAATTATAGTTTTTTTGGTTTCTTTAATTTCTTAAATTATTTTGTTGTTGTTTTATTTTCCATAAAATGATTTAAGAATTGTAAATATAAAAAATGGCTCAGTAGTAGAGCCTTGAGTAGCCATGCCGGAAATCCTGGTTCAAATCCCGCCGCAGGCAGTTACTTTTATTTAGTCTGTTTGTGGCGGGAGATGGATCATATAGGATCTAGGACCCTCTCAGCCTCTATAAAATATTATAAAAATAGGGTACCCATAATAAGGGGGAAAACCTTGCGGTTGAGCGTGACCTAGGACAAGTCACCTCCTTGCAGAACCGTTGCCCATGAATCAGTACAGTCTCTACCATGTACTAAACCCCAGACTCGTTCGCGGGTCGTAGTGGTTACAGAAAAAAAAAATGATCATCATAAAATTGTTTAATTTACTTTGCTATTTCCTGCAAAAAAAATTAGTTTTCTTTTTGTATCACTGACTACAGGGTAATAAATAATTAATAAGGTTATTGTTTATGATCGTATGAATGGAACATTCTTATATTCGAGAATAAAATTTTTAATAAAAAAAAGTTCTAAACTATGTTATTTATAGTCATAATTTCCATTTTTAATGCCGCCTAATCGTAAATCTTTCTCGAGTTTAGAAGATTAGACCAAGAAATATATATGTGTATATTTATATGAAGTGACGAGGCAATGGGCGTCGTTAATTCCTCTCAGAGTGCGGTTGACGAGATTATTTATTTTTAATTAGACGAATTTATTCCAGCCTTAATCCGAGTTGGCAACCTATACTGCGGGAGGCCCATAAATCACTTGGAGGAAATGCAGAAGTTCTGTTGATGGTTTCGGAGGAATATCCTACAGCCAGTATGGCACCCATGGAGGATTCATACCTTTGAGAATTATTCTTGAAGAACTAGTACAATAATCACCATAGAGAAAAGAATTTTGAACGCTCCATTAATGAGGAACTTTCTCCCAACTGCATATTACTGATCTGTGTATGATAAAATTAAATCGTCTTTAGTGGGTTATATGGCAAGTCATGTCTTTAGGATGCAAAGAAGTCCCATTCCAAGGATGTTGATAAGACAGTTGGTGTGACCTCGAGAAGTCGGTTGGCCAAGATTAAGATACTCAGATTGCATAGAGAATGACGCGAAGAAGTTGGAGTTACCAGCAGGATACAGCCAGCGATAGTAGAGCATGCCGATTGGTGTTAGAGGAGGCCAGGACTCGCTTGCGGGTTGTAGCCCCAATATAATAATAATATTAATGTTAATGAGGGTCGAATGTTTAATGAAGAAATCACTGATATTACCTGAGCTTGAGCTAAAAATACAATCGTAATAAAATATAGTAGCCATTTTATTGAAATTATTATTAATATGTTTATGTTAAATTTTCACTTGGGCAGTATCGCATCCAGCAAATTTGATCTCAATTGTTGTTTTTTCTCAAGTGGCTTGGCCTGCACGCTGTCCAGACCCGACACCGGATTCTTTTGTTTGGGTGATATTAAACAAAATGGTCTATGCAGGGCCGGTCAATGACCTGAATACTTTACGAAGAAAGATAGGTGAATCTTGTGAAATAATAACATTTATCCAGTGCCGTTCTGCCATTACTGTTGTTGAAGAAAGGTGCTGAGCCTGTCTATGCTCAAGGAAATCAACATTTAATATGAATATTAATATTTACATTTAATAAATAAAGTAGTTGAAACAAATACAATAAGTATTATTTATTTACTAGGACTAAATAATTCCTAACAATGAAAGTCTTTAGGTGTGAATATCTAAACAAAGCGTTTAGATATACTCTAGCGGAGATACCTCTATAGGTATTTTTTTTTCTTGTTTTGAGAGCCTTGGTTCAAATTTTCAGTTGGGCTATTTAACCCTAAAACACCCTGTATTTTTTATTTATAACTATTTAATTTGTTAACAGCTAAGGTAGACCATGAGAAATCTATAGACTTTCATGGGGCTCTCCAAGCCTCTATACAGTGGGGAAAAACATGCCTGTTGAGTACGATTTCGGTGAAATCTCACTGCAAAACTACTGTCATAGAAACAGTACTGTCCCTAGCCCGTACTGATCCCAAGATTTTATTATTTTTTTTTTTTAAAGGATGTAAACTGGACTGAAATTTATTTATTTCATTAACACTATAAAAACCTTTATCCAAGTCAAGTATGCTTTTAATAAGACGTTTCGACATTAAATTTCATTTTCAATTATTTATATAAAAAATTCTTGTATCCTTTCATCTTAGTTAATAATTTGAAAAAGTTACAAGTCATAAAGTCTGTAAACTATCAAAATACAACAATAATAATATAACAAATACAAATTTATAAAATAAGTCCAAATATAGAAATAAGTATAGATACCTTTTTTTTCATTATTGTCCTTATTAATGTTTAAAAATGTTTTACTTAGAGGTCAATTGTCCTCCATGGTCATCTTTTGTTAAATGGTTTAAACTTTTGTCTGTTTAAAAATTCATTTTATTTACATTTTAATGCTAAATTTTTTTTTTAATACCATAATCAAATTAAAAAACAATACATAAAATTTATTAAATTAATAAAACTATTTTATTTGTAGTACATTTTTGTCAGTTTTATAAATTCTTAATTTATATAAATCGGATCGAATGAAAATAAAAATCTAGGAAAACTGTTGGGAGGTTATTGTGCTAGGTTATATTATCTGTGTTTTTAAAAAGTAGAAAAAATTTGGATATATTTTATAAATTTGTATTTATTATATTATTATTGTTGTATTTTGATAATTTACAGATTTTATGACTTGTAACTTTTTCAAGTTATTAACTAAGATGAAAGGATACAAGAATTTTTTATATAAATAATTGAAAATGACATTTAATGTCGAAACGTTTTATTAAAAGCATACTTGACTGGATAAAGGTTTTTTATAGTGTTAATCAAATATTTTTTTTTTACTATTAAAAAATAATTTACTATGCCGCAATAATTATCTGGGTTTGATAGTGTGTTTTCTCTGTATTTATTTTTTCTTTCTGTGTTTTATAAATAAACGACTTCAACGGAACCCAAAAATAAGAATTGAAATGTCGACTACGAAAAGCTGTGTATGCAGTACAAAGTGGTTGATATAAGTAAGCCTAAGAATGGCCAAGGCAAACAGTGGCTAGTGAGGGCTCTGTAATGTTCCGCCAGGAAGAGCTATTTTACTCTTTTCTATTTTCAAATCTTTTTCGGTGATATTTATAAGGCACTTAATATATTTTAGGATAACATCAATTCTACAGGGAATACACTTTTGAAAAAATATAATAATAAAGGAAAATTATATTTATTATTTTCATTACTGTATTTTTTATTTTCATTACTTATCTGTATTGTTTATTTTCATTACCTCTGAATTTATATATTTATTCTTACTGTATTTTTTATTTTATTACTAACTGTAGT
The DNA here is from genome assembly GCA_964056705.1 of Troilus luridus. NCBI lineage: Eukaryota > Metazoa > Arthropoda > Insecta > Hemiptera > Pentatomidae > Troilus > Troilus luridus. The sequence continues at coordinate 124,734,278 of OZ057413.1, forward strand.
TTTTATTTATTTTTTATTGTTAAGGTTATTTATGCTCCACATGATCATCCTTGCTCTTTATTGATATATATCTCATGTTCTCTACCCCCCCCCCATCTTTATAGTCAATAAAGATATATTATAAAAATACATAACAGTACTTAGAATATAATAAAATAAATTTCTATTTTGTTTACATTATCACCTTTTTTTACATTTATTCTGTAATTTTTTTATTTATATATCCTTCACTATTTCGTTCAACTTTTCTATATCTCTATATTATTATTATAATTTTATTTTATTATATTCTTAGTACTGCTATGTATTTTTATAGTCAATTTTTTCTCATAGCCCTGAAGATGACTTACAAAGTTTCCACTTATTTGTGTGTATATTTTGACTGCACCCCCCAACAATTTCCATCCTCTATTAGTTCTTCCAGTCAACTATTTCCTCTCTAATAACAAAAATAAGTTTATGTTTGAATTTATACGTTATTTATATACATTTGTTTATTTAGGAAGTTGGGTAGTGCAATGAGTAGAATGCTAAGTTGCTGTGCTAAATGTTCCAGGTTTCGAATAAATTATTTATTTATTTTATATAACTTTAATTATTAAAAGCTGTAGGTCGACTCTGTTCGACAACTGATGACCCTTCTTGGGCTCAACTAGCTTCTATAAGGAACCTGGGGAAAACCTGGCGATTGAGTCTGATTTCGGCTAAATCCCCTCCCTGTACTACTGTTAACTTGAAAATTGTACAGATTATACCATGCACTGAACCCAATATTCTTTATGGGTTATAACTATACATTTATATATATATATATATATATATATATATATATATATCTTGATATGTTTAATTGGACCTTTGATGGTTATTCATACTACTGTACGCTATTGGTTATTCGTTCTACTGAACGCCTGTGTTGGTATCATCCATCCCTTTCCTTCCTTTATGATTGCGAAACCTAAATAGTGTAAACATTTAAGGTTTTGGAACCTGCCTAAAGCTGCGTGAAGTATGGAATAAATTTTACTCAAAATGTTACTAAAATTTTTAAACATGTTCTTGTTTTTTGTTGATATAAAGAAAATGAAATAAAAAACGACTTCACGAAATAGAAAAAAAAAATTTCGTCATTGTTAGTCGTTAGTAAGCATCTCATCATTTCTTTTATCTTTCCTGACTTTGACTTTGGTTGTGCGGCATATGTTGGTCTCTCGATTAGGCTCGAGGAGAGGTTGAAGCGAATTATGAACTGTTCACATCGACGCCCCGAGGTCTCATGTGTCCCTCCGTCACGCTGAGGTAAAGTGGCTTTTCCCTTCTATCCGTAGACTCTACTTCCTTGGTTCTTTCTTATATCAAACTGTCAACTCACAAAATCCATCTTATATCTATAGTCTCCTACAATTCAAATCCTCTATCCAATCCCAGGGCACAATATCTCGCCCTTCTGATCTTTATATCCGTTCCCATAGAACCAAAACGTTTGAGCGTTTCTTTCTAGCCCGTTCTATCTCTCTTTGGAACTCACTTCCTCTGGATATCCATCATGCGTCTTCTTTAATCTCATTTAAATCCAAACTTTTCCTACATCTTCTAAATTCCCAATCAGATGCTTTATAATCAATAAATAATTTATAGATATATTCAACTTGATCGATTGATGAACTACTGTAAATATTACTCACTCATAATGATATCATTTATTATTATTATTAGATGCTATTATTTATTCACTTATTTTTACATAAGCCTATTTCTTTTTATTGTATATTTGTCTGTTTTTTATTTTAATTTTTTATCACATTTTCTGATTTTCTACCAAAACATACCTGTTCAGTTATTTACTTTCAAGATGTTATGTGAATATTGTTTTATTCTGATGTAGGCCTTTGGCCAGATATATATTTATTTAATTTTGTTCATCTCTGTCATTCTAAAAGGACCTGGTCACAGAATAAAATTATTTTTCTATTCTATTCTATTAACAACCCTCCTATTTGTGTGAGCCTACTGAACCGATAGGCTCGATGCCTACAAACTCCCGTTCGCGAAATACCATTTAAATAAACCCATCTGCGCAATATCACTCTAAACGCAATCCTCCCACCTACAGATCGGACGGTTACCAGTAGGCTCAGCGCTCATTTCTCCATTTTCGGACCGAATATTTTTCGTAGTATCTTATTTTCGCACACCTTTAACATTTGTACATCCTTGGCGAATCTGTTAATTTCTTCTCAACCTAAGGCAAGCCTCGGGAATCAGAAAATCCCTTTTAGAAATTGAAAAAATAATCCATTGAAACTTTGTGGAAAGAGAATGTAGTCTTATATTATGAGATGAAAGATGTATAGATAAGTTAAGGAGACACTTATAAAAAATCGTATAATGTTTTCTATAGAGTGAGATCATATCATATATTTCATCTATGTATATATATGAATTTATAGACACATTCATAGTTATAAATATGAATCCATACACATTTTACAACTAAACATTGTATATTGTGATGTGTCCTTACATAATTTAATTACAGCACATGTATGATGTCTTCTTCCGACTAAGAAACGATTGTACTTGTTAAGGAAGAGCCAGTTGAGAAATACATCTCGTCCCAACTTGTTGCCAACGAGGTCGGAATATTTTAAAACAAAACTACTTAAATATTTTGGCATCAGCTACCGTTAATAATAATTCATATCTCGAGAAGAAACTACCGCCTTACAATTGTCTTTCTTTTTCAAGTAATATTATATCTGACGGACAGATTCTATTTAAAGTGAATCTCTGAATGTAGTCCTGAAATACATTTAACTAAATAAAACAAATGGGATTATTTTTATAATTAATTTTATGTGTTTAATTCTACCTTAAATTTTACTTTTTTATAATTAATAAAAACTAATTCTAAAAAGGGGCTCACTTTAAAAACCTTTCTCCCTTTTCACCTCCCAAAAAATGAAAAATAAATTTTATTTTAAAATTCGTCTTATATAAATAATTTTCGACATTTACTAGTTATGTAAAAATATTTATAATATTTTTTAAATATTTTTATTTGAAAAGAAAAGATATGTCCAGGACCGGGACTCGAACCCTGGTCGCCCAGATAAAAATATTTAAAAATTAATAAAATCAATAACTAATAAAATAAAATAAATTATAATATTTTTTATTTATCGTTTTGATTTTTGACAAATATATTATGTTAATAATTTTTTTCTTGTAATCTTTTTTAATTCATTTATTTTCAAATAATGCGGAGATTAGAATAGTTATTTAAAAGATTGTCACAGCCTTGTTTGGGAATAAAAAAGGTTTCTCTTTACCAGTGGTTAATTATTCAGTAAAAAACAATAAAATCCCAATTTAAGAATGACTAATATAGACAAAGTTGCAATACATAAAGATCAAATAATATATTATAATGTAATATGAAATATTAAATTCAGAAAAACATAAAACAGAAAGTTTTAATCTACACTAGGACCTGCCGTATCGTCGTTTAATTATTTGTTGCAAACACTATAAAGGAAATGATACAAAAATCATAATAAGATCAATGAATTCACTTTTGGAAAACTTGATCTTTTAAGATTTTATTAAAACTGCCTCAGATTCCTCAGGCCTCTTCTTATTATTTATATACTAAATGATTTCTGTAAAAAAAGTAGAATAGTTTCGAGAACTAAGCAATTGATTCTGCAACGAAAAGGCTCGCCCCATTTGGTGTTAGCAATAGACCCTATGATGGCTCACGAAATAATTATAGTTAGGATCGGAACTATATATAGCGCAGCTTGGGTGTAGGCGAGGGAGCATCAGCCATATCTGCTCTATTCATAGATCTGCAGGTGCGGCAAGGTCTTCTGCACCACTCAGTGGAGACTGCGGGGTCTCCCTAGAGTGAGTGGTCTATGGAAGTACATGTTGAAGGAACTATAGTTAGGATCGGAACTGTATATAGTGCAGCTTGGGTGTAGGCGAGAGAACATCAGCCATCTCTAGCTCTATTCATAGATCTGCAGATGCGCAAGGTCTACTGCACTACTCTAGGCAGACTGCGGGGTCTCCCTAGAGTAGTCTATGGAAGTATATGTTAAAGGAACTATAGTTAGGATCGGAACTGTATATAGTGCCGCTTGGGTGTAGGCGAGAGAACATCAGCCATCTCTGGCTCTATTCATAGATCTGCAGATGCGCAAGGTCTACTGCACTAATCTAGGGAGACTGCGGGGTCTCTCTAGAGTAGTATATAGAGGTATATGTCGAAGGAACTATAGTTAAGGTCGGAACTGGAGATAATGCAGCTTGGGTGTAGGCGAGGAAGCATAAGGCATCTCTGTTCTATTCAAAGAACTGCAGGTAATTCAAGGTCTACTGGACCATTCTGGGGGAGACTAAGATGATCTCTTTATAGTAGTCAAGTTTGGAAGTATATGTCAAAGGAACTGTAATAAGGGAAGGACCTGTATAGGGTGCAGTGAAGAACTAATATGGCGTAGATGGGAGAGCGTCAGGCATCTCTGCTCTGTTCCTAGATCTGCAGGTACGAAAGGTCTACTGCACCACTCTAACGGGACTGCGGAGACTCTCTTTAGTAGTTTAAGGAAGGATAATATTGAATGCAATGCGGTGGCTTTCCAAGTAAGATCTGTTAAGAAAACGACACCAAACGGGGTCCCTTTATATTTCTATATCCGTCATAAACCGGAAGTCCTATACACAGGGGAATCACTGCCCGTCACCAATAAGGTACAGCTAATTGAAAGGTTTTATTGAGGCGTATAATAATTTTCTCCAACGATGAAACAGAAGATGGAGAATGAAGAGATACCGGATGGTACGAAAAATACATTTGTAATTGATCTGGAGTATCTCAAAGTGGAAAGAAACCATAAAAACAGCTTTATCGAACGAATTACAGTACAAACCCCAATCCTAAAGATCATCTTAAAGCATTCCTACCACATACAATACGGTCTACTTCTCAAGCTTTAACTCATCAGCTGAGCGCTTATTAACTTTTTAGGAGCTTGTTTAGAACTGATCCTACATTCACATCCAAACCATCTCAACTAATTTTCTTTTAGTATTTTCTTCATTGATGGGATAATCAAAGCTTGGTTTCGTTCCTGATTTAATCTCCGCTTGTTTTAGAGTTCAATCTGCGGAGGTATTACATATTATGCAGCAGTTATTCGGCCCCATTTCTTGTCCCAAAGGATACAATTCTTTGCTCTATATAGTAAAGCACTCATGTTTAGAGCATAGAATATACAGAGTTGACATCTCTCTGGGCTTGAGAAGTCGGAGTGAAGAATGAAAGCATTTCGGTCTTTAATCGAGAAAAATCCTGCCAAATTTTCTATATGGATGTTAAATGCTTATGTTTACGTATAAGTATGAACAACGTCTTAAGGTATTCGAAAATAAGGCATTGCGTAGGATGTTCGGTCCGAAAAAGTAAGGGACCTGTAACTTCCTATAACTCTACCTTAAGTAACCGGTAAAGAGCAGTTTACAGTTTTAATTAAAGTATGAATTATGGTTTATCGACAATATCTAATATTTAATAAGCTATTTAGTATGATATTAAATATTAAATTCATTTTTCGCGTAAAGAAAATCTTTGATAATGAATTTATTAAGGCCTTAAAGTATAATTGCAATCTTGTAGTAAGCTAAAATGAGATGCACAACTTGATATTATACAAATCCCAATTACGAAATTTTAACATTTATACGAAGTAATAATTAAAGGATTAAATAAAATAAATTTTATAATAAGTTTCTGTTTTATATATTAAATAGTATATAAGACGATATATAATCAAAAAATTATTATTATTATTGGATTATATTGTCCATGATTTCGGTTTTTATAATTTTAGCGTTCCAACAGCGTAGGAAGGTGAAGAGGATTACTGATCTATAAAGATATATCTGTGGTTAGATATTGTAAGTTGTGAAAAAATCAAGGAGCAGAGTCAAGCGAAGAGGATTGTTTGTTGGAAGAAGGGGCACAAAAATAGCGAGCACATTCCACTAGGGGGATCCTCTCTCTTACCTCCGTCTCTTCCGACTTTATTATTTTATTTTTGTATTATTATTATTTTGATATCCCTTTAGTCTAATTGAAGAAATAGTCTTCATGTGTAGCATAAGTTTAAAAAACTTCAAAACCAGCCAATAAACAATTCTGTATAATGTGGAAGAAAATGGTCCGGGTAGAGGTCAATAAATTTCTCTTAGATGTGGAGAAATGTTTATTAAATAGCCAACGTTTCGACGTATACTTCAGGTCTTTTTCAGGGTTTAATATGCAAAATACAGACAATTGAAAATTAAAAAATTGCTAAGCAGGGTAAATATAAATTTATTTTTTTTTTATTATTTATTTATTGATATTTACAACTATATTACAGTAATATAACAAGTAAATTGGCTGAGTGATACATAATGGCATGATATAATGACAAGTAGAGAAACTACCCACTGGTAGTACTCAAATAGCATGTTCAACTAAGAAGGTCACGTGGCCATCTTCTTCTCAGACGCCTCGAAGGATTATCGGGAATTGAAGAGGAAGCTAGGTTTGAAACTAGAGGGTTTGAGTGGAAATGAAGTTTGTTATGAAAGGATAGATACCGGGTTCGGGCCAAATCAGCAACAAATGGGACATTAAGGTCGTTATGGATGACTTTATTCTTAACAAAATAAGGAGCGTTGAGGATTTTACGAAGGATTTTGGACTGTAGGGATTGGATACGAGAGGGATTCGATGGCTTAGTGGAGCCCCAAAGCTCTACTCCGTAAGTCCAAATAGGTCGTATGATAGTCATGTAGATGAGTCTTTTGTAACTAATTGGGAGCTTAGAGCGTTTGTCTAGTAAGTGTTGAAGTAGCCTGAAACGTCGAGCGGTTTCTTGTCTTTTCAGTCTTGTATGAGGATTCCAGGTTAATCGTTTGTCGAGATGCAACCCTAAGTATCGGATCTGTTCTACAGGCACAAGTGGGATATTATTAAAGGATACTGAAGGGCAGGAAGTCATTGGTTTACGACGTAAGGTAAAAGTGATTTGATGGGATTTTTGAGAATTTATTTTAATTCTCCAGTTCTGGCACCATTCTTCAAGATCAGTGATATGGGATTGGAGGCTTTGGGATACAATAACTGGATTGGTATTGACTGATAATACACATGTATCATCAGCATATGTGGTAAGGATAGTATTAGGATGAGTTGGGATGTCAGCTGTATAAACTGTATAAAGGATTGGGCCAAGGATACTACCTTGAGGAAATATAAATGTTAAAATAGAAAGGTAGTAAAAAACACACTAAAGAATAAAACAGGAAGTGTTAAAAATTAAAGAATAAGGTAATAAAAATAAAAATTAAAGATTAAAATGGGTAAATATTAAAGTGAAAATACAAAAGTTCGAATACAGCCCATCAATTAACTTACTTATACCATTTTACATCTTATAATTTAATATCTATTATTTTCTCCTTTCACATCATGTCTTACCACTTATTACATATTGTACTACATCTATCCTTTATACTATCTCATGAACATTTTGTATACATTATCGTCCCTCTTGGTAGTAAAATGTATTTCTCACTTCTATTACTTATCATCATTGTTTCTTATCAACCTTTTCATTTGTATTGCACTATGCCGTATTTTTATTACTTTGTTATTACTTACTTTATTTATTACATACTGTATTTTTCATTTTTTTTACTTACTGTAGTTTTTATTTATTTTAATGGTTATTTATGCTCCACGTGATCATCCTTGCTCTTTATGGTACATATCTCATGTTCTCTCCCCTCCCCCATCTTTATTGTTCACTACTCAGATACCTGATGCTTTTGTATTTTCACTTTAATATTTACCAATTTTAATCTTCAATTTTTATCTTTATTACCTTATTCTTTAATTTTTAACACTTTCTGTTTTATTCTTATTGTATTCTTAAGTATGTCTTTTACTACCTTTGTATTTTAACATTTATATTTACCATGGTTAGAATTTTTTTAAATTTTCCATTGTCTGTATTTTCCATATTTAGCCCTGAAGAAGACCTGCATAGTAGGTCGAAACGTTGTCTAATTAATAAACATTTCTCCACATCTAAGAGAAATTTATTGACCTCTACCCGGGCCATTTTCTTTAACATGTATTATCAACGTCAACTATTATCATTCAAGATGAATTCTGTATAATCTATGAACATTAATGATAATCTGTATTAATGTGGTCACATGCGCTGTAATAATTTGAAAAACATCCTGCTATGCCCATGATCGCGTGTTCAATGTCCTGCATTTAGCCATAGGATGTTTTAAAAGGTGTACGTAATTTTTCTTCCTTCAGAAAGGGCTTAACATGAAGGAGCCGATTTTGTGCTACGCCAGGAATTCCTTGAAGATCCCTTTCCTAATTATTATTCCCTATTAGACACAATTTAGGTCTCCGGCTATAGAATCGTCCGATTAGCAATAAATAAAATACCAAAATAAACAACCAAACTATCAAAATATTTTTGTGCTTGTATACTCTTCGTTGTTTGTATTTTCTCTATGTTCCATGGCGGGATCATTATTGGGATTTTATACTCGACCATATGTTTGATTTTCCTAAATAATCTTGAAACTGCAGCCATTGTGTTTTTTAATGCCATCATGTTTTGAGGGTATATTTGAATTATGTCGTAAACTTATCTTATGACAGTTATATAGAATAGAATAAGTAACTTTATTCTGGGACTAAGTTCCTTTAGAATAACAAATATGAACAGAAAAAGAAACATTATATTTATTTGGCCAGAAGGCAAAAGCTTTTTTACAAATAAGAAAGCGTACAAAAAGTGACAGAAAAAAATTAAAAATAAATATTTAAACAAAAAACAATAATAAGTAAATAAACGGTACAAACCTTGACAAGATATTAAGCAATTAAAGAGAATAGATAACTTTTGTTAAATGCAAGGGCTAGCAAGCAATAATTTCTTTACATGAAAGATGACTAAATAAAACAATGAATTGTTCTTTACAAAACACTCTAAGCAAATGACTAACCTGCTTAGAAAACATATTTTTGGGAAGCTAGGAGATGTTGGAAAAGCAAGGATTTAAATTACGTTAATGAGGGACTATGACGGATGTTAAGCCGCGTATACACTTGAGCATTCGTTTGCCCCGATTCGTTTAGATGAGTACAAGGCGAGCCGAACGGATCCGCACTGCTCAACCCGAGCCGAGAGTTGTCGGTACTTCAAAGTACGGGCCTTCTGTCCTGCAGGTACGGGGAAAAACTCGGTTCCCCGAATGGCCGATCAAACATCCCCTCTCTACTCGGAACTCCCCCTTTTTAAGCCGCCTGTATACAATTAAATAGTGAATTCGAACGTGTACGGGACATATATATTGCGCAACGTTTTTAAAACATTAAACAAAAAAATGGAAATCGCTTATTTTTTTATGGTTTCCAGTATGTAAATATAGGAGAAATTGGCAACTAGAAGTTTTCTGTTCACCATGGTTGACAGGGGCTTAGGGCAGACTGAATTCCGTATTCGGGGTTCGGGCCTCTGCATTCCGGGCACAGTGCTCATGTGGTGCGTGAACGTGCGGGGGAATGATCAAGTGTATAAGTGGCCTTAGGAGGGATTGAGTAGGAGCGGGCGAGAAAGGAACGTTCGAATGCTTTATTTCTGTGGGAACGTATATAGAGATCGGAAAGACGGGATCTCGTTATATTAGAGAGTAAATGTAAAGAAAGGAGGTGATGTAAAAATAAACAAAGATAAAAGAAGGAAGTAAACAGAAAGTTTACAAAAAGAAAAAGTATAAACATCAGAGGTGAGATGTAAAATTATGGTAAAGCTAGTAGAATATAGATAAAACATAAAATGTATGATAATAGACTCCTAGGGAGTTTACATAAGTAAAATGAAAGAAAATATAACAAAAATGATGTCAAAGAGTAAATAAAGGAAAAAGAAAAGTAGAAAGTAAAGATATAAATCTAGAGTATAACAGGTAGAAAAGTAGGATGAACATGGAAAGTAGAAAATATAAGTAAGGGGACTTTAATTAGTTAAAGCCAGAAGTGAGAAGAGCTGCATTAGCCTAAACGATTCATAACCGTCAGGTTTTCTCCAAATTAAGGGTGGCACCAAAGGCTGGATGAACCTCAAGCTCCTTTCCAGAACCTATAAGAGCAATTCACGGCTTTTAACAAAATACATAACTTTTTTTATAATCAGTTTCGAACTGTTGACCTAACTTTCAGTAGATAGACCGAAACCTATAAAAGTGTAATTTATTTTGGGTTCTAATTTCAAATTTTATCTCCTTAAACAGCGTTCTCTCCCTCATACCCTTAAGGAACTAAGGGTAGAGATGACCTAATTATGAAGCCTCTGAGAGGACGAGATCCTGGAGAAGGAAGGAGATCAGTCCATCAGGCCGTTTGGCAGTGTCTCCAGCATTCTTATGAAAGCATCAATCACAGAGTCAGGTGAAGGAGTCTCTCCAGTGTGTTTCTTCAGAGTTATAGCTCGTCTTGTGGCTTTAACAACGTGAGTGGTAATGCGTTTAAATACCTTCTTAAAATATCTCAAGGGACACTTTAACCTAAATAATCAAGGCTGGTAGAATTGTGGAGAAAATAATATTATTACTGCCTTCCTCTATACAAGTAACCCGAAATATCCATTGATTTTGAGAAACCTAACATAACCAAAACTAGATTAGGTTATGGCCCGAATTCTTTCAAGACGTTTTGGATTTTTAGCTGCTGTGTATCTTTTTTTAGCCTAACTCTCTTTTGTATCTGCAGCCCCAGTTAATAAAGGTAGAAATTTGGGAAAATTTCATTTAAAAAAACAGGTAATTGTAATGAGAGAAGAGGAATCGGGTCTTTCTCATAGTTTTTGCTTAAAAATGGAGTTATAATATAAGCAATAACTCCCTTTTAAGGCCAATACCTGACTTAGCCCCTTAAGCACTGCGAGATCTACACGATTGCCCTTCCAAAAGCGCATGTTCATTTTGGCAAAATTCTACTGAACCACTTATTCACCGGGTTTGCAAATATAATCTTGGTGTAATTGTTGGTTTTGGCTTAATAATAATAACTGAAAATTTTTTTATTTTTTTTGTAATCTAATTTAATGATATTTACAACTATAATGCTATTATAACAAGTAAATGTGCTAATATGTACAATACGACATGAAAAACACTTGTGGAGAAACTACCCATCGGTAGCACTCCAATAAAGTTCTATATTAGATGATCTCGAGGGCATCTTCTTTTCAGACGCCTCGGAGGGTTATCAGGAATAGTATGGGAAGCAAGTTGAGAAACTAGCGGATTCAAGTGTGTATGGAGCTTGTCATGGAAGGATAGGAATCTAGTTTGGGCCAAATCAGTAACATATGGGATATTAAGATCATGATGGAAGAGTTTGTTTGTTACATAATAAGGAGCATTGAGGATTTTACGAAGGATTTTGGATTGTAAGGATTGGATACGAGATGAATTGGATGGTTTAGTAGAGCCCCAAAGCTCAACTCCGTATGTCCAAATAGGTCTGATAACTGTCATGTAAATGAGTCTTTTGTAATTAATTGGGAGCTTAGAGCGTTTGTCCAGTAAATGTTGAAGTAGACGAAAACGTCGAGCAGTTTCTTGTCTTTTCAGTCTTGTATGAGGATTCCAAGTGAGACGTTTATCCAGATGGAGTCCTAGGTAACGTATCTGTTCGACAGGGTTCAGTGGATTATTATTAAAGGATACTGAAGGGCAGGAAGTCATTGGTTTACGACGTAAGGTAAAAGTGATTTGATGGGATTTGTTAGGATTTATAAAATTGTATTTAAAATGTTTATTACTTCAGTCCAGCCAACCTGAATTTCCATTATTATCAACCACTATTTCGGATCGATAAAAAACAATAATTATAATTAATTGATTAAAAATCATCTTTTTGGAAATTAAAGAAGTATTAAGGATTTTAGTTGTTGGCAAGAAACAGACTAAGCGAAGATTTGTCTCCTGTTCGTGGATTGAGAATTTGAATTGTTTAATTTGAATAGGAGGCTGGAGATGTAGGAAGGGTGTTGAACCTAGGAATTAGATGAAAGGGAAGAGTCACTCGTCATAAAGGCAGACTTCAAGCTGCCCACTACCACGTTAACTGATCATGACAAATTAAAAATAATTATAAAAAATTCGTATATTGCTAAAAAATATCTAAATTGGAGACGAACTAATTTTAGTTAGGTAATCAGAGAATCAAATATTTCCATCTTCTATTAATAGAAAGAAGATTAGGTTGGCATCCAAAACTTGCTAACCGCGCCTTGGCAAGTGTCACCGGTCGCTCTCTTTAATGATGGATAAAACAATACACATATTTAAGGTTTACATAATGTCTATGTTTTAGGGGAATAGTTCCATTTTTTTGTTTTTTTTGTTTATGGATCTTACTTTATTATTTTGCTTTCGCACTATTTAATAAAAAAAATGGTTAGGAATGTTGGTGCATAAGTGTTTTCGGTATATACATTCTTATTTATTTCAGTATTGTATACTGTCTTGTAGTACCCAATTATACATAAATCTATGAACTCTGACTATATAAGTATATATATGAGTCTGTGGCAGTTAGGATGGGTAATATCCTCCACACCATTAATAAAGAAACTAAGTAAAAGATTAGAAAATAAGTAATAACGGAGTTGCCCTGCCGGAAATCCTGGTTCAAATCCCGCAGCGGGGACGGCTTTTATTTAGTCAGTTTGCACCTGGAGATGGATCATATAGGATCTAGGACCCTCCTGGGGCTCGCCCAGCCTCTATAAAATATTATTAAAAAAGGGGACCCAAAATAAGGGGGGGAAATCTGGCGGTTGAGCGTGGCCTAGGACAAGTCACCTCCTTGCAAAACCGTAGTCTATGGAAAGTACAGTCTCTACCATGTACTGAACCCTAGACCCGTTCACGGGCTGTAGTGGTACAGGTTTTTTTTTTTTTTTAGAAAACTAAAATATCACGAATGAAGCAGAGCTTCAGAAGAAGATTTAAAAAAAAAGAAATCTACATATAGATACTGTAGGTAGTAGGCAATGTAGAAATTAAGATTTTTTAAAGAAAATAGTCTGTAGAAATAACCAATCTGTTTGTCTTTACACAGGAGTAGTAAAGGACGATTTACACCAATAAACAAAATAAATTAATCAATAAAAATGAGTAAGCACTCAAAAAGAGATATGAACTATAAATTAGAATGAAATAGCAAAAATCGCAAAGCCTTGTCTTTAAAACACTAGAAAAACCGACCAGTGTACGTTTCGCCGATTCAGGCTTTATCAGGACACTTATAAAAAATCACATCTAAGAAGGCAAAGTGCAGTACATCTCACATCAACAGCCAAACAAACTCAGATGTTTTCCTATTGTGTTCTCATTAATAAAATAAATTAATAAATTTTTAAAATTACCTCTGAATGTTGTTGATATTCTTGGCTTAGGTGGATATTTATTAAAACTCCTCAACTTATAATGAATAGGTTTCTTCCTTCCTCTCCCATTTCCTCTTTCCTATCACCTAAGCTCGTAAAGCGGTCTCTCCCTGTTTTGTATGTATAAAGCCAGCGGCCTTGTGCTGGTTTAGAGAACCCGCCTTCAGCGGACTCATTCTTGTAAATACTTAAAATACCTTCGGGTAGTATAAGTAAATTGTAATTATTGCTGTATATATATATTATTACGTTAATCGTATTCGAGTATGTATTGTACATGTTGTATGCAAATATTTTATGAATAAACGGAGATTTTGAGACAAAAAAACAACAAAAATATAATGAATTAGAAATCCATTCCTAATTAATTAAAAAGTGACAATATCAACGAATTCTTATGTCATATTTCGAATCCTCATTTATTATGGGAAATCCCTGATGATTCACTCTACAACACTTATACAAAAAGATTTGATCGTGTTGGTTGATTTCTTCACCTCCGCCTTGGGATCTATCCAATTTCAGGGACGCATTCTCCGACTCCCAAAAGCTTTTATAATAACTCGAATAGTCTGTTGAAACACATTGGCACAAGTAGCCTTCGAACTTGGGAGCTTTGAACCTTGTGTCTTTGTCAAAGCGCTAATTCGGGAAAGGTGCGGTAGTAAACAGTCGGAAATAGAAACATGACTTAGGTAAGGGGGTTCCTTCTACAGGGTTAGTCATGTGTACTTTGCTAACGTATTTTTGGCAAGCTGCAGTTTTTTTGGGAGGGGAATAAAGACAATGATTCAATAAGTTGAACAAGATTAGCATTGTTTATTTCAAGATGTGTTGGAACAAATTCTCTAGTTAAGCATTCCTACAGGGTGATTATTAAAAGGATTCTGGCTACTATTTAGAATTTCAAGTAGTCCCGGTGAATAAGTAGTCAAGTTGAATTTTCTCCAAAATGAGTTTATTGTTAATCCATTCATCAGGCGTTTCTTCTGGTTTCGACAGTGTGATAAAATTCTTTGCCGATGTTTCGCTGGCCATACTGCTACTAGCTTCCTCAGGGCTTAATTTGAGACTGTCAGGGCTTAGTCTCAGATTAAGCCATGAGAAAGCTTGCAATATGGCCTGCAAAACTTCGGCAAAGAATTTGACTACACGGTCGAAACCAGAAGAAAAACCCGATGAATGCATTAAAAATATTGGCCGTGACAATTTAGTAATTGAGTTTATTGTACTCAAGAAAGTGAATTCGTGCCATCCTCCTAGTTTTGGGCTTGAAATGGATTTTGGATATAAGAAATAAATAAACATTTCAAGCCACTTGTGCAATACGAGAGTACTACGATTCCGCTTCCCTAAGTACATAAAAAATAATTTTAGAGAAACTTCGACTTGACTACTTATTCACCGGGGCTGTATATACATACCCTAAAATCAAGTTTACAAGGAGAGAAGGTTCTTGTCATGATAATGCCGTCACTATAGCCTTTTTGGGTCTTTGCACGTTGAGCATTGGCAGATAACTTGGTTATAGTAAATTTATAAAGAAGGTATAAAATTGTTGTAGCTTAAGAATTCTGCATATTATTCAATCAATTACATTGTACATACCAATTATAGGAGGTAGAATAAAAACTAAATGATGCATAACTTCAAAATTTATAATAGTTAAACGCTAAAAAATAACTAAATAATATGGTTTATTTCCTCCTCCGAGAATCAAACCCCTTAATGTTGGATATAATCTCAGTAAGATTGGCGAAAGATTTATTCGCTTTGAAGGGAGACCAGAGGTGGTGGCTCACTTCGCCCCAACTTTCGTTACGGCTTAACTTAAAAACGGCCAAATTTAAAGATCTATTATCAGACCTACGCTGCTCCATGGTGCGCCGCTCCTTAAGCATGTCTATAAATCCACTTTAAAAAGCCTAGAGCAATTCCAGAACTCCATCCTTAGGCGTATAGTTATAGGCAGGTCGCTCCAAAGGGTGCGTAATAATAAAATCTATGAGGAGCTGAAACTCCCGTCTATACCGGACTACATTAGCCGGAGGCACATCAAATTTTTGTACATATATATATATATAAACCTTTAAGAGACTGTACCCATGAAGGGTCTTGGGTAGAGCACATGGTGGCGACTGCATCGTTTCTAAACTAATGGTTATACTGGGAGTTTATTTGGGCGAAATCACATATGCCAGGATTTTCCTCCCAATTAAGGGACTCCACTTTATAGAGGCTGGGTGAGCAATTCCATTTCTAGACCATCCTGGAGATAGCCTGAATGAATCAACAGAAATAGCGTTAACCTAGCGATTGTCTCCCGGGATCAAATGACTCACAAACCTGGATTAAAGCCAGGTGAAGTTAATTAGAATAGCCCTACAGGTGACTGTTGCCCAGAGCCAGGGAGCCCTACATCGCTTTATTAAAATCTTAAGTTCCATTCAGAATGTACTTTCTTACTTATATAGAATTCAGACGCCCCTCTCTTCCTGATAATTAATCTGTTGATGAAGTCGAATATTGTCCAGAAAGAGTTAACTGTATTGAGCGAAGGGGAATCGCGTTATTATCGTAGTTTTTGGGTTGGAATGGGATTGTAGTATAATCAACAACTCCATTTCAAGCCAATGCCTGACTTTAACCATCACCGACTGTGGCATCAACACGATTCAGCTTCCCTCAGTACAAGACACTCCTTTATGAGAAAATTCGACTGAGCGACTTATTGAGCGGGGCTGGAAATTTAATCGACCTTAGAGATATGCTTATGACGAAGTTTGCTAGGGAGTGTTGTCAAAGAGAAAAACATAAAAATAATAAATTCGTATATTTTATGCAGTCGTTTCTGTTCTAATTTTAGGCCATTATCAGGACAATTTTAAAAATATAGTTTACAATAATATAAATTAGTTAGTGCTTATTTCCACGATACCCACTCAACTATTTCATTCCCCAGAAAATATATTTGGATTAATAAAAAAATTCATTTATTAAAATTTACAACTGTACTATAATGTACTCAAATAACAAATTCAACTTAGAAGGTCATAAGGCCAACTTCTTTTCAGACACCTTTGGTGATTATCAAGAATTGAAGAGGTAACTAGTTTTAAAACTGGTGGGTTAGAGTGGGAATAAACTTCGTCGTGAAAGGACTGATATCGGGTTCGGTCCAAATCAGCAACGAATGGGACACTAAGGTGCATACTTAATGGATAGCTTTATTCGTAACCAAGTAACGGGTATAAAGGATTTCGACTTGTAAGGATTGGATGTAAGAGGAATTCGATGGCTTATTGGAGCCCCAAATGCCTCAGTATAGCATGTAGCTTCCTAAGTCCAAAAAGGTGGATTTTATTGAAATTAAATTAAATCGTTTTTCAATTGACTTTTTCATTCCTAAAATAAATTAATCAGATAAAATACCAGATTTAAAATTAAATAACAATTTTTTTTAACTCCTAAAAAGTTGAGTTAGATTCTTGCTTCTTTACTGAAGATCCATAAATGGTTTGGTGCCTCGGGAATACATTATTGGAGAAGACGGGGTGAAAGCCATTTCTATTTCTGATTTAAATAGTTGGCAACATCGAGGACTGTTCTCTTACAACTTGTTTGTTTGGTTCATTGATATCCATTCATACTTTAAGCTAACATATGTATCTTTGTATGTATCGAAAGAGAAATAATCCTAACTTCTCATTTATTAAAAATAATAATAGAAATGTTTGAGATTGTCGGTGGGTGCAGTCAATAAATTATCACAACTTATTTTATTCGTACCAACGTTTCGCCCTAATTTTTAATCCACCATCAGGACTGTGAAAGAAACTAAACAGATCAATTACAAGCATATCTTAATTAGTTTACACAAACTAGCCGTTTCAACTACTTTAACACCTAGTAGATGAACGCTCAAAGCTCCCAATCAATTATTGAAGATTCACAGACATGACTATTAAAAGGCAAATTTGGACTTAGAAAATACAGCTTTGGGGCTTCATTAAGCCATCGAATTCCTTTCATATCCAATCCTCACAACCCAAAATCCTTCGTAAAACCCTCAATACTCCTTACTTTTTTACAAAGTCATCCATAATGACCTTAATGTTCCATTCCCAACTAATTCGGTACAAACTTGATATCAATCCTTTCATGACAAACTTTTATTTCCACTCAAACCCATTTGTTTCAAACCTAGCTTTTTCCTCCTTGACCAACCTCCTTCCTTGGTTGCCTATTACGGATAGACCTATTTATTTGTATGATTTTTCAAAGATGTCCTTACATCTCAAATTCGCAAATATATTTATACTCTACTCCATAGGCGTTCCTACAAGCGTTGTCTCAAGTTGCCTGTAGTCGCAGAGCTCCGTCCCTCTAGATCCAACTAATCCTGCAGACCTTGGCCAGGCATCTCTTCCTGGACTCCCACCGTCCACCTGCTTCTGGGCCGTCTGCGTCCTCCCCACCCTGGAGAAACTCAATCCAGTAATGGGCTCAGCCAACAATCATCCGACATCCTTTTCATATGACCGTACCATCTTAGGCGACGGACACCGATCCTTTTATTTACCGATGTGTCCACATCCATCCTCTGTCGAATTCCATAATTTCTCATTTTATCCGGACTAGCTACACGAAGACACCTTCTCCAGAAATCCATCTCAGCAGCCTTCGCCTTTGAGTACAGACGGAGGTTCATTGTCCATGCTTCTTAAGCATATGTCAGGATAGACTCCACTGTAACTGTGCCAGTTCGACGTTTCTTTCCGTTGGAAATCTCTGTATTCAAGAGGACTGGGTGTAGCATTCTTATAGCCTTTCGGCGAAAAATAAGAACAGTGACTGTTCGCCATCAAAGAACGGTCCAACATCCCCATATTGACTGTAAATAGTATACTATAGCTGTAGATTATTCGAAAAATGTATTCTAAACGGCATTAATGTTTGAAAGGTATGACTGCATAGCTGAGAGATATGCTGCCAACAACTCAGCTCAAGTCTCGTGCCAAATCCCGTACGCCCTAAATTCATTTTAAATCACACTTAAGTCTCGTTAAATTCTGAGTCATCCGCCAAAAGTAATTTCAAAATTCTTTATAGTCATTTCATCCCCTAACTGACCCGCCAATACTACATATTTTAGAACTGAATAATAAATACCACCCTGATATATATCTTACAACGCTATTGTTTAGTTGCCCCGTTTTAATTGTATAACTGCAAACCATATCAACTTTCATTGAACTTAAATATCGGCCCTGTTCAGAATAGAGTAAGATATCATGTTGCTCACATATTTCTTCTAACAAATTACTTAATCCTTCTAATTTTCTTATTTCTTCGACCTCCTTCACTTCGAATCACCGGATAAATCCTTCCTTTTGTACATCCCTTCCGTACTCTTCCATTCTTCGGATTTCGTTTATTCAATTACTCCACGTCTACCATGTTCCATGATTATTGCAATTTATTTTCACCTAAATAAGCAATGTATCAGATTTTTATGAGTGTGATAAACTATAGCGGCCTGGTCTCTATGACATCTTGACGTGATGACGTGGACTTAAGATGTCCACTGTTGATAGTCCTAGTACTTATTTCTAAATGAAGAAATAAGAAAAATACATACATTTATAACAATACTACATCGATCTAGTAGGTTCGGGCAACTGTTTAATCCTAGACCCAGAAATTCAGAAAAAAACTTAACCTATTGTTACGTAATCCAGATATTAAGAAAATAAATCTTATTATCATCATAATAACTGTCATGGAACTACCCGTTAAAAAAACCAAAAAAAAAAACCTTTTGACATTAGTAGAGAGAATAGAAGTCATTGTGTCGTTAAAAAAAAATAAACGAAGCTTATAACGACACAATTACTTCTTTACTTTACCTTAAAGAAATATGAAGTAAATCAATGGAAGTGAATAATTAATTTTCTTCCGAAGAATTATAAATATTACAATACGTAAGTATTTAAGGGGCTCGCCTGTGGTATAATGGTTAGCTTAACAACCAACTATATGCAAGGTCACGAGTTCTCCAATCAAGAAAGGGTCGTGGGTTTAGTACATCGTAATTACTGAACCACGTTAACTCAACGTTTACTAGCTCAATCGCCAGGTTTCCCCCAATTAAAAGTATCCAATTTATTGAGGTTGGGTAAACGCCAAAAGGTTCTGTAGATCCCAGAGTCGACCCCTAGCTGTTAATAGACTACAAATTTATCTATAATTATCCTTAGACGGTCTCTAACCAGGTACTTATAGGTCAGTAAAGTTGTTCTTTCGGACCGAGGCACCTTCCCCCGCAGTCTGGATACGTTTATAGAAAATCACTAGCTTCATGACAAAATTCATTTCAAATGAAAAGAAATATAAATAAAATGAAAGAATGCTATTATGAGTAGGATAAATATCCAAAACAAAGCCTTACTAAGTCTCTGAAATACTGGTAAAAAAAACAACCAGTCAACGTTTCGTCGATTCAGGCATCGGGCAACTTGAGTTGTTTGTGGATCGTCTTGAAGCAAGGTTGATGTCTCTATTTGATGAGCCTGTTAGTAAGAGATGGACTGCACTTCTCTACATTGATGTTATTTTCTTTCGGCCTGTGTCCTCATGATGATTGTTCAAAGTTCTGATGGAGATGGAGATAAGTCTGGGTATGGTAATAAGGTGGGTGTGGGAGTGCATCGTAACCTAGCTCGTTGAGTTTCTTAACTCTCTGTCATGAAACATGAGGTCTGTCGTCGTCGTGAAAAAGTATAAGTCCCTTCCGATTAACCAATGCAGGTTTTTTTTGGACAAGTTTTTGTTGCACTATGTAAATGTCTAAGACTATCATGGGCTGACCATGTGAGGAGGCAGAAGACTGGAGGAGGCGATACTCATCGCCGATTGTAACGCTATAAAAATAACTATGTCAGTATCCCTGCAGTAAGATGTTGATGTATTGATTTCGTTACTGGGTATGAATTAATCTATGTAATAATTTCTCAATCCAACGACCAATGACTCCTTCATTACAACACCCATCCCAGTGCGCACTGGTAATGTTCCTTGCAGCTTCATAAAAAACATTACACTTAAGTCGTTTCCATGGTCCTTTTTGATGTCATACTAAAGTCTAAAACGAAAATGGAAAACGAGACGTCAATGGGGTGATATCATAAGAAAATGTCTCCAAAGTGGATTGCAATTTCGGCTTGCCTTTGCAGATGATTGGAATGTCGCCGCTGTCACATGCCACGAAGGACACGTGAGTTGCACCGACGTGCGATAAGGTTCGATGATCCCGCCACCTCCAGGTGGAGCCCGGAGGAAGCGCTAGGTAACGAGAGCCCATGTCCATTGAGAGAGGAGGCGGGGGCGGGGCGGCGCATGCGCTGAAGTAGGGAGGCCGGGGGCGGAGCCGCGAGGCGGCCAATACTGTGACAAGGCGAGAGCGCGACGCATCTCCTCCCTCGTCGCGACCCAGCGGCAGTTCTCACCAGTCCACGCTCCGGCTCGCACCATGCCTCTGGCCACCTCTCGGACCGCCAAGTACACCTACCGCTCCAGCGGGGGCGGCACCGCCGACGTCAACATCGAATACTCCGCCGACCTCAGTGCCCTGTCTAGGCTCGAGGTAAGTCTCATCTCTCTAGTTTTGTCCCAGTTCTCGCCAAACCTCACTTCAGAGTCCTCATATCACAACTTTTTGCACAGGACAAGATCCGACTTCTCAGCGAAGATCTGGAATCCGAACGAGAACTCAGGCAGCGGGTGAGTTCCAAAAAAAAAAAGTAATAATGGCCATTCGCTATCCTAACATATTTTCCGCTTTGCTTATTGCCATTGACCAATCAGTTTCATTCTTAAGTAGACCCTCCCAGTCGCTAGAAATTTCCTGCTATAACCACCCAGTGTGTGCTAAGACAAACGATTGAAATTTTTTTATAAACATTTATATTTGTAATAACAGTTTGAATTTGTTGAGCGAACAATTGTACAATATTTTAGAATTATGAATCAGCTTCATTCTTTAGTAGACCCTTCCGATCCTCAGAAATTTCCCACAGTGCCCATCAAATCAGTGTGTACTTTAAGGCAGACGTTATAAGTTTTAACAGTATTTACTTAACGAAAAAAAAATTACAATAACTATATTTTAAAAAACAGCATCAATTTTATAATTCTTATATATATATGATTCATTCGATGACCTTGAGAATCGAAACCTTTTTTTATTGCAGCCATATTGAAACAGAAACTCCCTATTTCTTTTAACTTTAAATTTAAAATAAATTTTATGATTTTATAATCAATAATTTTTGTATATTAAATGTATAATAAAAAAAATTCGAAAATATTTCTGATTTCTTTACCTGCCTTAATTATAAGGGCTGACTAATGAAACCTCCTTGATTTTTCTAAGTAATAATAATAATAATTTTACTAATTTTATCTCTTAATAACACTTATTATATTATTATTATAAATTATTAAGCAATACTATAGATATCAGGTAAAGAAGAATGTAGTATTAGCGACGAGAAGATCTGGCCTGCCCAAATTAGGTCGCGGCTCGAGTTCTTTAGTCGGAAATATTTTTATCTCTATGGCAACCGCTCTGGTTATTCCTGCCTTCAGGGCGAATACCTCTGAGAAAAAATCGTTTTTAGATATATAATATATTAATACATATATTTTAGAATATATATAATTATGAAGAAAGTATTTACCTCAAATAGTTTAATTATGAAATTAATCTAGATTTTTCATTTATTATCTAATAATGAATTAATTTTAAATAACAATTAAAAATAAATAATTTCCCATCAAAATGTTTCTAATAATAAAAAATCTCAGGAATGCATAATTACTGTTATACCACTGCAATGATGTAATATAACAGGTAAAATACAATTAAAATATTTAAAAACAAAAACCTAATAATAACTAAACATTTTATAATAAGCCGCTATATATTTTACTACCTAACTGTTGTTTAACACCAATCATCCGAGAATCTACCCATTAACATAATAAAAATTGAGTGAATCATGTATTATTCATAATGATGTTGCTTACATTGGACATGGGCTTAGTAATTATAATATTTAAAATGAATATGTATATATTTTAAATAACTTTCTTCCTTTTATAAATATCTTCATTCATATGTATTTTGATATTTTGCCTTTAAATGGTTTTCAATTACTTACTTAGATAATAGTAATACTTAGGTATCTTTTGTCATCAATTCCTGTTTTTGTTCTGGTTTCCATAGTTTTTTATTTGAATGTAGTATTGTTTTTTTGTTTTTTCTTTTGCTTCTATTATCATTAAGTAATCTTTTAAGACATTATTTATTTTTTTTTAAGCTATAATATAATATTGCATTTTTTATTTGCACTTTATTTGGTTCCTTGTTTGCTGTGTGGTGGTTTTATGTTTATTATTTCCGTTTTGTTGGAATCTTTTATAACATACATATACTTATACTGATATACGAAAATAATTATATTTTAGGGGAGATATCAATTTCAACTTCCACTCCTATACAGCCGGCAGACGCCCACACCACACATGCCTTTCGCGGTCTATTTTAAGATTATATTTGTATATTTTAAAATGCCTCGGCATTTTAAATATATAAAAAATAAATATATTGTTATGAAAATGATTGTTTTGTTTTTTAGAATTAAAATATAATAAAAAAAAATATTGGGACAAAGTTTTTGGAAAAGAAAAAAAAATTGTGCCTTTTATTTTATTATCGTTACATTATATTGTGCGTTTAAAGGTTTCTAATCGAATCTAAATTCAATTCGATATATTTTATGAATAAATATTTAATAGTTGTGATGTAACTAAGTTCCAAGATCGAGGAGCTAGCTGTTACAGATACATTATTTCTTCTGTTAATAGCTTTGAATCTTCCCTGTGGAAACAGCAGACCCCCCCCCCTTTGGGTTCACTCAACCTCTATAAAATAGATACTCTTAATTAAGTAGAGGAATTGAAGGCTAAGGGGCTTGATCTTGGCCATATTATCTCTCTACATAGTCGTTGGCTTCGAAACAGTACAGTCCCAAATATGTAATCAAGTACCATTCTTGGGTTGTATCATTATTTATTTAAAAATAATTTATTTATGAACGGTTAACTAGTTTTTTTTTTTTTCCGCCATTATACTCCATCTACTTCTATTTTATCTTAAAGACGACCCTTCGGAAGAAGACAGCAAGTGTAATCCAATCGGCTACCCTGAAGGCCGAGACACGATCTCCCCTCCCGAAGTAGCCCCAGAACGGAAATAGCTTCTGGGAGGCTTCTGAGGGTATTTAAATGGCGTTGGCCTTATTTTAACACTGCCAAGTTCTTTCAACAATATATATGTCACCTAGGCGACAGCCCTCGGTGTCCTCTAGAAATATCCGCGGCTTCTGTTTCACCGGCTTTAACTAGCCTATTTTTAAAATAAATTATAAATATCTAAAATGTTTTGTTTGAGAAGCCGGAATTTTTAAATTTATATAGTTATAAGGTAACACACAAATCCTCTTCTTCACTAGACTTGATATTTGTCTAGATTTGTCTGAGATCACGCTTAACCATCAATTTCCTCCCCTCAATTTAGAGTACTTAATTTATAGAGGCTGAGTGAGCCCAAGAGGGCAGATCCCACATGACTATTAACGAAATAAATAATTCATCTGCCACAGCTTGCTCCTCGATCTTTGAACTTAATTACCGCACTCCCAACCCATTAATTGCACCCCTGTAGGTTCTGAAGATCCCACACGTTCCATTTATGACTGTATACAGGGTAAATAATTTATCTCCCACGGCGGGATTAGAACCCGGGACCTTCAGCAGAGGAACTCAGCGCTCTACCCAGACTAGACTTTACGATATGGAAATTCCAAAAATCGGGCAAAGTGGCCTGATGCCAAGAGCCGGGGGAATAGAGCCAAGAACCTTCCAGCCTATTTAGAGATAGGCTACACTTCCCACCTCTTACTCCCTCTTTATGCAAGAGGAAACTTATCTCAATGGAATACATTTTTGTTTAATGGAATTTCTGCTAATAATCCCATTATTAAAATTAACTAGTCCTTTAAGGCTCCAGCTGAATTATGTACCGTACCTGTTTTGAAAATATCTTGTATAAACAGCTATATACAAGTATATTTGTGTTACCACATATTTGTACGATACAATAAAATAATATATTTCAGAATGTGTATTATATGTTCAAGGTTATGACACCTTATAGTCCAGAATTCATGGTCTATTTTTGCACTTGATTAGTAACAAGCTGAATATTTGTGAATAGTTTCGTTTCAATGAGACGCCCAACAATTTCCTGTGCGAAAATTCTCGATTGTGGTAGCTAACAGAGGTAGCAAGGATAAAATATGTCGATTTGATGATTCTCAAAAATTTATTACTAACTGGGTTTTTTTTTGTTAAATCTCAAGATAATTATCTAAATTATTTGAAAAAATACTACAAAATGTATGGTTGGATCAAAGAGTCCCCTCCTTCCAATATGTATCGATAACAAAGTAAAAAAAAACAGCTGGTTAGTAATCATTTTTGATGACGTCGTTATCGATACACGTTGGAAGGAGGGGACTCTTTGATCAAACCATACATTTTGTAGGACAAATATTTTTTCAAATAATTTAGATAATTTATTGATAATTTAATGATTTAACAAAAAAAAACCCAGCTAGTAATACATTTTTTAGCATCATCAAATCGATATATTTTATCCTTGCAACCTCTGTTAGCTACCACAATCGAGAATTTTCGTACAGGAAATTGTTGGGCGTCTCGTCGAAAGGAAACTATTCACGAAGATTCAGCTTGATAGTAAACAAGTGCAAAAATGGACCATGGATCCTGGACTAGTATCATCAAACCACGTTTTTCGAACCTTAAAATTCACACAAAGATGGGACTCTGTTATAACCTCACTATAACCTTTATGTTGCCATTTATGTATCAAACCCCAACTATAACCTTCGTGTTGTAATTTATGTTTTCAACCCGAACTATAACCTTCATGTTGTCATTTATGTTTTCAACCCCACTATAACCTCCGTGTTGTCATTTGTGTTTTCAACCCCAACTATAACCTTCATGTTGTCATTTATGATTTTAGCCCAAATATATTAGTGGGTAATTTAATTATTGGTATAGCCGCTTATCAACGGTGACAAGAAAATGTTTATTATTGGCTCTTATAATATTCAATTTTTATTTTTGCTAAAGATAGCGAACATTTTCTTCATCCAAATATGTCGTATCAGATCTGTCCTTTTACAGATTAATTCTAACCATCATTATATTTCATTGTTGGAATTAGTGTTAAGTTTAGAAACACCCTACAATAAAATTTTTAAAAAATGATCATAACTTCACTGGTAGTCAACTTAAGAGTCACGGTTTTGCGTGATAAAAATCTGTTCTGGTTCACTCCAAGAACACCACGAGTTTTTTATTACAACTCTCTTAAGCCCACCTATAATTTATGGATTTATTGATTTTATTATAGGTTTACTCCTATTTTTTTTTCTTGAGGGTAAGTCGTCTGGGTGGAAATTAAAGGAAATTCTCAAATGGACGTTTAAAATCTTTAAATTGGACGTTGCAGGAATGTTGTAGATAATAACAATAATGAAAACAAAATCAAATAAATCAATTATGATTTTATAAAATGTATAAAACTTTATCCATAACAGAGTAATTAAAAAAATACAATTAAAATGGATTGCCATTAAAAATTAGTTATTGTAATTAAATTAGGAAAGCTGTGGAAGGGAGTTATCATACCATTATACATTATATGGGTCCCCATTTTACGTCCCTTCCGATGGATGGCATAATCAGTTGGACTGCATACTCGCGACCTTGGGCATAGAAGGTTGCTGTGCTCACAACTACACCAAAGGTGACTCCCAACTTAAAATACGTTTTTGCTGGCGTTGGCATTTATCTATTTCTGTGCGTAAAATGTTGGTATCTGTTCCGCAGGTTGTCGCTTCGAGTTGAGCTACAAGTTTTAACTGTTTATTTGTTCCATTTTTAATGTTTTCCAAAAATATAATTCATGAACTTTAATATGGAGAAGAGAATGTAAATACTCCGTTAGCCATAATTATATTCTCTTTTACATAGTACAACTCACGATAACTTGTATTTTTTGATATTATTAAAAAACGAATAAACAGTTAAAACTTGTAACTCAACTCGAAGCGACAACTTGCGGAACAGATAGCATTGTTTTCTTCCATATTTACTATTTTATAAAACACTACATATTAAAGTAACATATTAAGTACGTTTAAATAATTCTTTACTACCCTTGCAATTTAAAAAAATATTTTTTATTATATACCATGACCATTTTCTTCCTAATAAAATATTATAAAATTATCTTCCAATATTGTTTCATTATAAATATAGATCGTAAATATAAATATAGATGTTATCGTTATAGAAGTGGCCTATGTTTGTAGAGCATATCGATTCTTGGCAAAGGAAATGCATCGAGTGTTTGTTAATCGAAATCAGGAATAGTTCCAAACAGACGATTGACACGTTTACCTTCTCTTTGTTCTGTCCAAGTTCTCTCCAACTGATTGATCTAAACCTGGAAAGTAGAGCTTTACCGTGTACAGTTATGCATTTAGGCTTCTAGTGATTTTTTGTTCTAGTTATTTTATTTTTTATTTGCAACCAATAACACACATGCCACAGAGCTAGAAACAGCAAACATTTCAGATCAAAAATCTTGAAAGACTCATCTTAGAGTAACACTCCAAGATTTATATACAAGATAACATCTGAAGACCCTCCTAGTGCTTAAACGCCCTCTATAAAGTGGGTACCCTTAATTGGTAAAAAAACCCGGCGTTTTAGCATGAACTCAGGCAAGTTACCTTACTACACAAGCGTTTTCTTGGAAACTATTCACGCTCTGTCTTATACTGAGCCCTAGACCATGATTATATATATATATAAAAGATATCATATTTGTCCTTGGTTCACTTGGTGCAATGGTTGGTCTCCATGTCCATTATTTTCATGATAATAGTTTTCTTAATCTTGATTTGACAGAGAAAATTATAATATAAATATTTAATTTAGGCTTCTTATTTTTGTTCAAAAAGGGTTTCTTCAATATTTTATCCAAAATAAATTATCACAATATCATTCATACATGAAATGAGTTTAACTTGGAAAAAAAAATCCCCCAACAAAGATACTGTCAACATTTTGGATTTTTTCGAAATTAAGAACTTAGACACTTGTCTTGTAGATATATATCAAACATTAAATTTAAATAAAGGAATAAATCGCTATAAGGTTTGTTTATTTTAGATTTTGTTGAAAAATGTTAGATTTGTTTGCGTTGTTTCAATTTTTTAAAAGTCGTTATTTAATATTTACAATCTTGGAGCAGATACTTCTTAAAAATAATGTGTATATAGGCAGCTAAATCCCTTCAAATATTAAAGATTAATACTTTAAAAAAAAGTTAATATTAATATAAGCAATTAAATATTAATATAAGCAAATATTGACTAAGAGTAGATTCCTTCTTCAGGTGATACGACTATATGAACACTTTGAGGGCATACTGTTTAAATTGGGTTCTAATTGTTTCTAATACAGCTTTTGGCTAAACTATTAAACTCTGAATATTCGATTTTATTCGGGAGCGGAGTGGCTGAGTGGTAGAGCGCTGCGTTGCCGTGCCGAAGGACCTGGTTCGTATCCCGCTGCTGGCAAGACTTTTATTTAATCTGTTAGCAGCCGGAGATAGACCTATGGGATCTAGGACCCTCCTGGGGCTCATCCAGCCTCTATAAAGTGTGTATCTTAAATCAGGGGGGGAATCTGGCGATTGAGCGTAATCTAGGACAAATCACCTCCCTACACAACCGTTGTCCAAGAAACAGTACAGTCTCTACCATTTACTGAACCCCCAGACCCGTCCACGGATTGTAGTGTTACAAGGTTTACCCCTTGGATATTTGCATAAAAGTTGGCTCAGCGCTTATTAAATTTTTATGGATTCGTTATTTACTATATTACTATGTTACTTTACCAGGATATCTACCTTAGCGACTCTATCACTTCAATAATATTAACATTTATTATTGATAGAGTGGCTGGCGAAAAAGTTAGTGACACGGTCTAAACCAGAAGATACCACTGAAGTATTTTGTATAAATAGTGGCCGTGGAAACCTAAAAGAGTATTTAATATTAATATTGTGCGTACTCCACAATTCCGCATGGTGTAGCCTTAAAACATTCAGGTGGACTCCTAAGTCTTTTTTCGTAATAAATATTCTACTCCGATCAGAATAGTAAAGACTAGTTTTCGTTAGGATGTATTACTTCACCAATTTCCATAAGTTCTTTAAAATGTTTTATAGGTCTTCCAAGTATTCAGTTATTCAGCAAGTCATTATATCCTCTTCAAAAAAAAAAGTATATATTTCCGAGCATTGGGCCCACACGTATCCATCTCCCGTTTTTGCAATACTGATTTACAACTACTATAAGCAGATACAGAAAAGTTTATAAATTTAGAAACAGTTATTGATTTGATGTTTTGAACAATACTGTGAAATAAAGCTGAGATAATTTATACGTGTTACAGAACCGAAATCGGAAGAGAACCACAAATGAGATATAAATAATCTATATTCGTCAGATCTTGGCAACTGGACCGAACTGACGTCATCACCAGACCCAACTTACTGACTAGCAATTTTTTAAATCTATCTTTTATTTTAAGAAAACGAAAATTCAAGTTCTTGACACGATGTTTCATAAACACATTTATCAAAAGCTAAATATTGCTGCTTACCTAGTATCCAGTGTAATATTCTTTCATTGTCTAGAAACAGAATTTTCCTTTTATACCCAACCGTTACCGCTCTCTTTAGCGATCAACTCATAACCTGTAAAGTGATAACCTTCCTATAATTACCTTGATAACAAATAATGAAACGTCTTTTTGTTTAATACAGCATTTTTTTTTTTCGAGATGCACATAAATAAGGTGATATTTATTTTAGAAATGTTTATTAGACACTAATCATCATATTCATAGAGACCTCTTTTGACATTTTATTGAAATAAAAATAATCGAGATCGTCTCAGCTGTAGCAATATGTATATATGTTTTACATAAATCGAAATAGTATCCATATTTTCTATTTAGGAACGAGACTTAATAATATCAGAATGAAAGGATGTTGTATTTTTCAATTGTATATATATATGTCGAAATAGGGAACATATGGTATTTTTTTTTCTTCAAAAGGTTATTTTTCCTGGAAATAACCCATTTTCTACATCAACGAACCGTAAAATGGAATTACTTTAAGACTGATGGTGTAACGTTTTTAGTCAAACTTAAGGGTACCCAAATTTAAAGTATATTTTAAAAATTAAGTGCAAAATTTAAAGATGAAAATATGTTTTTTTTAACAAGCTTGGTTTTTATGAGCCTTGCTTAAACACAGTGATATAGGAAAAAACAGAATTTAAATGTTTGAAAAATAATACCTAACCTAGAAATGTAACGACAATCGTTAATTACCTCTCTAAAATTATGATCGATATCCAATTTTATTTAGTAGAATTTTTCTTTGTAGATGGTTCTAATTCTATATATTGCTTCCAGATCTTTTTTAATAGACGAAAGCACCTTTTTACAATGATTAAGGAGTAATTAACCTAATTTCGGTACTAATTTATAAAAACTACAAAGTTATGATTTAGTCGTTTTATAAATTGTCGGAAAATAGGCAACTTCAAAGCCAATACCGGAGGACATTGTAATATTAGATTCAAGTTAAGACTTTTTTTTTTTTTTTTTTTTTTTTATTTAATTCAATGATATTTACAACTATAATGGTATTATATCAAGTAAATGTGCAAAAATGTAAAATATGACATGAAAACACTTGTGGAGAAACTACCCATCGATAGCACTCCAATAAAGTTCTATAGTAGATGATCTCGAGGCCATCTTCTTTTCAGGCGCCTCGGAGGGTTATCAGGAATAGTATGGGAAGCAAGCTGAGAGACTAGCGGATTCAAGTGCGTATGGAGCTTGTTATGGAAGGATAGGTATCTAGTTTGGGCCAAATCAGTAACATATGGGATATTAAGATCATGATGGATGAGTTTGTTTGTGACATAATAAGGAGCATTGAGGATTTTACGAAGGATTTTGGATTGCAAGGATTGGATACGAGATGAATTGGATGGTTTAGTAGAGCCCCAAAGCTCAACTCCGTATGCCCAAATAGGTCTGATGACTGTCATGTAAATAAGTCTTTTGTAATTAATTGGTAGCTTAGAGCGTTTGTCCAGTAAGTGTTGAAGTAGGCGAAAACGTCGAGCAGTTTCTTGTCTTTTCAGTCTTGTATGAGGATTCCAAGTGAGACGTTTATCCAGATGGAGTCCTAGGTAACGTATCTGTTCGACAGGGTTCAGTGGTGTATTATTAAACGATACAGTAGGACAGGAATTCGTAGGTTTACGACGAAGGGTGAAGGTAATTTGATGGGATTTGTTAGGATTTATTTTAATCCTCCAATTTTGACACCATTCTTGTAGGTGTGAGATATGGGATTGAAGAGATTGGGATGCAACAAATGGATCCTTATTAACTGATAACACACATGTGTCATCAGCGTAAGTAGTGAGGACAGTGCTTCTAGTTAAGACTTAAAATATTAATTCTGCAATGTATCTTACTGGGAAATATGTAATTAATATAAGAGTTCAGAAAAAAATTATCGAGGAAATTTTTGAACTCGATTGTCGCTAGTGTCAAAATCTACGTAGTCTAGTGTTAGAACCTGTTAAAATATTTCGATCAATTGTTTGAACGAAATTGATTTTGATTTAATATTTTTCCGACAATTCTCCATGTGCCGAGCAGAACTGACTCCTGTGCTAATTATAAGTTTCAATATCTATCTTGGAACATCCAATATCCTCTTAATTGATTTTCAGTATTGGGCCACTTCATTGAATGAATGCTGGAATATTTTATCTAGATGATAAAGGGGCTTAGATTCAAATGCATGCTTTTGACTTAACAGACAAACCCGTTCTGTTTTGGGTTTTTTGTTTATTTTCAAATTAATAATAATAAAAAGCGAACGTAATGTAATCGACAATTCCTTTGCCCGCCATGTTCATTTCTCTTTAATAAATACATATGTGGACACCACGTTTCCTTGTGTTTACGTTCCTTAAGCGCGTGTAGGCGTTTATTTGGGTTTACGGCAAGTGCTAAGCGTGTAAACCCTTCTAAGCCTGAACTGAGGAATACTCAACCCGCACGACCGCCAGGTATTGCGGAAGGGGCAGCATTTTACGCCACAAAAAAAGGCAGCGGGCAAACATTGCTTATTATTAAGAATTCCGAATTAGTGCAATAAAAAAAAAGTGTCCTACCATTCGTTTCTTTTGTGCCGAAAAAAATGTATGTATTTTTTTCGTAAATTGGAAAAGATCAGAAAAAGGACTTCATTCTAGAACTAGGTTAGAATAAAATGAAATAAGAAGTGAATGAATACCACAGAACAGATCTGGTCCGAAAACTAAATGATTAAAAGTAATGCTTACATTTATACAAAAAAATAATTATAAAGGAAATTTAATAAGAGAATATTTCCTTGAAAAATATAGTTGTTTTTGAAAAAAATCAATAAATAATTTTTTTTTAAATAGTATAACAAAAATTATTTAAATAAAAGAAATAATAACAATAATAAAATAAATTCAGATAAGACTAAGTATATGGTCAGTAGAAGGAAAGGGCGAAATTTTGGTGATATTGTTGTAGGAGGAAATAAGTTCAAACATGTGGAGATGTTTAAGTACTTAGAGTCAATGGTAACTAGAAAAACGAAATTCAAGAGGAAATAAAGGCGGGAAATGCTTGCTACTATTCGGTCTCGAAATTACTAAGCTCGCGTCTTTTGTCCGGAAATCTAATAATCAGAATTTATAAAACAATCATCCTTCCATCTCGTCTCTATGGATGTGAAACTTGGCCACTAACGCTGAAGGATGTAAAACGTCTTCAGGTATTCGAAAATAAGGTGTTACGTAGAATATTCGGTCCAAAAAAGCACTGGGGAATATAGGAGATTACATAACTCGGAATTGCGAAGCATGCATCCGGTAAATATTATTCAGGTGATAGCGTCGCGAAGATTAAGATGGGCATTTAAAGTTGCTGGGCTTAGTAACAAAAGAATCCCAAGATGTTAATAGGCGCTGTACCGACTGGGAAACGCCTGAGGGGTAGACCGAGGCATAGGTGGGAGGATTTCGTTGGGAATGATCTACCGGGTTTGGGTTTGGGTGGTGCTCCGTGGACGGAGGTTTGTAAACATAGATTGGTGGTATCGGCATCGAGCCTTCGGGTTCGTTAAGCCTTGTATTTATTTATTTAATAATAACAATATATACAGCCAATAATAAACAAATAAAGGTTTCATCTTCTAATTAGGAAACTTGAACATGAATGCATTGAAAACCCCATACTTCTAGTATGGTATCATTAAAATTTCATGATCAGATATTCTTGTTGTTATTACAGCAATTTTTTTGTGGAAACATATTAATTTTCCCCAAAAAAAGTTTCCTTTTTTTTTATGTTAAAAAGATTTTTTTCATATTCATTAGCAAATGTATGCCCTATTAATTATTATAATAAATGATAATCAACTGGCATAGTACATTATAAAGGGCACTAGGTTACTAAAGTCCTAAAGTCTTGAATCCAAGCTCAAGACTGTCTGTGACATATTAATTATTTAATCTGTTAACATCACTAAATCAACCCTTTGGTATTCAAAAGCCCTACTGGGACTCACCTTGTCCCTATAAAGCGAGTGGTTAGCATGACAGTCTTCTTTACCCAAGATCACTGGCTCACAGCTTGGCAGGAGGCCTAGGTTTTTTTAAAGGGAGTAAAAAGTCCTTGGTTATGGTGTTCTTTGGAGAGATACAAATTATAGATCCTAATTATACCTAAATAGGCAAAATTTAGACCTCCAACTGTAGCATCATCCGATTAGCCATAGCAGCATTAATTGACATTAAATAAACACTCTATTATGATGCCATTTGCATATTACTAAAAACAGGCATTTTTTAGTTGATTATTTTCAATATTTAATGTTGTTTTCAACCTAGAAAACAAAAATTTTAGCATCCAAAAAAAATTAAGGTTGGATTTTTATAGTTATATAGAATACAAAAATCAAATTAAAAAAATATATAAAAAGAGTGGGTGAACTCCCAAGCCATCCTTACACCATAAATTGTATCAGCATATGAAAAAAAACAGTAAGTATTGCATTGAAAGCAAAACATTGTTTTACTATCACAAGATACAAATTATAAGTTTCAATTTAAGATGAAGATAGACTGGAAAGAGAGAAATAACTGATACTAAGTGAGAATTTATTTAATTTTCAATTGGTCTCGTGCACGCCCTTTATTTATCTTCATGCTCCCAGATTGGGAATCCCTCTTCCCGCTTTAATATGATTGTTTTTTTAAAGATTTCTAACACTAGCTGGCTTAGCCATACTTACTAATTCTATTTATTGACAATTGCAACCTCAATCATTAAATTAAATAATTAGTTGCATGACTAGCTAATAAAATAATACAATATACTAATCGAAACTTCTTGTTGCGCAGATTGAACGCGAGAAAGCTGACCTGAGCGTACAAGTCCTCACACTTCATGAGAGGCTCGAGGAAGCTGAAGGAGGAGCCGAGAGTCAGGTAAACTTATCTTAATACATTACTTATGAATTATTTTTTATATTGTATTAATTATTTAATATACTATAGTATATAGATATTGGTTTTAGAATCAGGAATGGAAAATTCCATCCCTTTGGTTTATATATAGGGTATTTCCTGTTTAAGCTTCTCAAATTTCATAAAAATTTGTTTTCGTATTTTTTTCTTGTTATTAAATATAATGTAACTATATTATGATATTCAAACACCATAAATACATTCTATATTTTTTTACTGTAAAAGAATACTGTCGAGCTACAAAAGGCGATAAACATTCTCATGATTTACTACAATATTTCAACTAGTCTTAAACTATTAAAAGTCACTGAATTCTTATTGTATTTGTTTTCAACAACTGAAAAATTATATCAAGGTTATATTAACTATTTTAGTTAAGATATATTTACTACTCGAGATTGAACTTTCTATATTTAGAATCATTCCATTGAAGAGCGGTTAAACTGTTAGAAGTAGTCTTTAATTAACTTATATGATTATATGATAGCTTATATTATATCTATAATACTTCAAATGCTCTTATGAAGCCATACATTTTATAAATGTAAATCTACTTATTAGGAAAAAAAAAGGAAGTGTGAAAATGATTAATAGATTATAATTTTTCTGAAATGTTATATGAAATAAATAGTATAATTGATTTTATCAATTACAATAAAACTTTTATATTTTAAATACTTAAGGTATAAAAGCATACTAAATACTGAACAGTGAAACAAATTTTTAAGAAGTGATGAAAATTACAATAATATTACTTTATTTCCTGTTATAAGTTGTGTTTTTTTTATTACTTTTTTTTTCATTAAAAGTTTATTCCATTATTAAATTTTCAGAAAATAAAGATAAATCCATCAAAACTTCATGCAATTTATTAGATGAAATTTATAATATAAATGACTTTTACACTCATTTCAGGTTTTCTATTTTCTTTTTTTAATTTTCATTCTCTCAAGTGCATATACAATGCCATGATATAAAAAACAAGATTATTTGTACTTTTGTATTAAATTATACCACAATATTTATTTCAAACAGGTTCTTTAAAGAATATGGTGATCCACTAATTTAAGAAATAAATATTTCTAAGGATAAAAAAAATTAACTTTTATGCAGAACTATGTGTAATTTGGGTAATTTAATTTACAAATGTAAAGCAATAGGCTAGCAGGCTTGAAAATGGGCAAATAAGCTTGTCCAACCTATTAAATCAAAAGTTTAAAGTTTAAAACATAAAAAGATTTATCTTGAATGATAATAGTTGACCTTGATAATATATGTGAAAGAATATGGTCCGGGTAGAGGTCAATCAATTTCTCTTAGATATGGAGAAATGTTTATTAATTAGCCAACGTTTTGACCCACTTTGCAGGTCTTCAGGGCTTTACAGGTCTTCAGGGCTGTCGTGGGGGAGAGCCAGGAGGGGGGGGGCCCAATAGGTCCGTCCAAGCTCTAATCACATCAGTGAAAGTGAGAGAGTGATGTGATTAGAGCTTGGAAGGACCTATCGGGCCCCCCCCCCCCCCGGCACCACCCCGCAACAGCCCTGAAGAAGACCTGCAAAGTAGGTCAAAACGTTGGCTAATTAATAAACATTTCTCCACATCTAAGAGAAATTTATTGATCTCTACCCGGACCATTTTCTTCCACATAAAAAGATTTACATTTTCTTACAGGAAATATAAAAATAATATAAATTTATATTCACTTTTGATAAAAAAAAATTAAAAATTAGGTGCCCACATTAGAAACTTTCATTTGTCACGTTACTTGAAATACATTTTTAAATCTTCTTTTTAATGGTATAAGAATATAGAAAAGAGATTTTTTATAAATGCTAGTGTACTGTTTAAAACTTTTATTGAAGATTGATTTATTTACCTTTTATCTAATTACTAAAAATTAGTGGACTATTGATATATTGAAGGAACATGTTTAGATATCTTGACAGTTTCCATTCTTATTTTGGTCGATTAGATGCCATTTACGTAATCAAATATGTTAGAATCGATAAAATTTACAATAGCATATACATTATTATTCTGTTGTGAAATTTTAACTTTTTGATATTTAGATCACTTAGTCCTGCTCACCATCATATATTTATTTTTTTAATTTAATATGACTTGATGAATAATAAGGTAATAAAATATTAATGTAAAATATTTAATTTTTAGTTTGAAATTAACAAGAAGAGGGATACTGAGTTACTGAAGCTAAGGAAGCTCCTCGAAGATGTCCATCTTGAGTCAGAAGAAACTGCCCATCTCCTTCGCAAGAAGCACCAAGAAGTTGTTGTTGATTACCAAGAACAGCTTGATGCTCTATCAAAAGCCAAGTCAAAGTAAGGATATGTTTTTATTTACTTTCTAAAAGTTTGTGAGTGGGGTATATTAATAATAATCATAATATCCGGCCCAACAACTCGTCACCGAGTTTGTGCCGCCTCCAGCATTCTCTGCCAATCAGCTCTATCCAGCGCAGCATCCCTCCAGTTTCTAGCATTAAGAAGGGTGCGTGCATCCTCCACTAGAGCTTCCATCCACCTCACATTTGGTCTCCCTACTCTCCGTGTGCCATGGATTGCCTCTGTGAGAATCTTCTTGGGAATCCGAGTGTCCTCCATCTGTGCCACATGACCTGCCCATTCCAGTCAGCCAAGTTTGATTGTTCTGACAACATCTGAGGTCTTATAGAGGTGACATATCTCTGTTGTATCGCCTTCTCCATATTCCTCCCACTTTTATTGGTCCAAAAATCTTCCTCAGGATTGTCCTCTGGAAGATTAAGAGCCTTTTCTTGTATGCCTTTGTTAGAGCCCAGGCCTCTGAGGCATATCTGAGTACCGGTCGAATCAGGGTTTTGTAGATCAGCAGCTTTGTCTGCCCAGAGAGGAACCTGCTAGTTAGTTGCTTCCTTAGGCTATAATAGCACAACCCTCCTCCCCTAAAAACTCTCGTCACAAAGTCTCCAAAAGGGGTATATTATGTTCATGAATAAACATTTTGATGAAACATGATGAATGAAACTAAACACAAACTTCCATCCTCTTGGTTACCTATACAATAAGAATTATACATAATCAGTTAAAAGAAATCTCGGTTAATTTTTTTTTTAATTGTTATTTCATCGTTATTCTCATTCCTAGCCAATTTCTAAGGACCTTTTCTTCTAAATGATAAATTTATACATATAATGGTGGGATTTTGTTGACCAAACATGTTCAAATAAAAGTTGGTTACGGATGCAGTTGAGAGGAAAAAAGATAGAGTTTAAAAAATGTCCCATTTTAGAACTTCATTAGCAATAAGTATAAGTTAAACTAGCCCTTACAAATTTGAAAGAATGCAGGAGTTCACCTACCTCGGCCCCCTCATAACATCGACCAACGACATGTCCAAAGAAATAGAAAAACGGATTGCGGCAGCCAACCGTTGCTATTTTGGCTTGAGTAGGTAGATCAGAAGTCATCTATTCACGAGGCAGACCAAAGTACGGTTATATAAATTGTTGATTAGACCGGTGTTAACCTATCCCTCACAAACATGGATGATGGCAAAAGCTGATGAGAATAACCTTCTTATATCCGAAAGGAAAATTTTGTGACGAATATACGGCGCCATAAAAGAAGGGGAAGCTCGGAGGAGACGATGGAACCAGGAGTTATACGCCCTGTATAATGTCTTGAACATCGTATACTTCATAAAACTGGGAAGATTAAGTTGGGCCGGCCATGTGATTCGGATGGAGGAAGATGAAATTCCTAAAAGAGTCCTTGAGGATAGGATTGACCGTACCAGAAGGAGAGGCAGACCCAGACTGAGGTGGATGGATTGTGTGGTGACTGACTCCAGGCTACTGATAGACACACCGAACTGGAAAGCAGCAGGAATGGACCGAGCTGGATGGCGGAAGCTTCTAGAGGAGGCCAAGACCCACCCCCGGGCTGTAGCGCCATATAGATAGATAAGTTAAACTAAACAAGAATATCTTGTTCCCATTAATAAAAAAGATGAACAGTTTTGAGATAACCCTAAGTAGTCAAAATGAAGACTATTATATAACAATAACTTGAATAAATCAAGATGAAAAGCAATCTTGAGCAAGATTATTATGGTGGTTAAGATAGTTTCAGCTTATAAGTGAACACATGATAGAATTATATGTGTTTTTTCTTTTGTTGTCTGTTTCATTATTCTTTTTTATTTCCCTGAATTATGAACTCAAACAATCTCAAGTTTAACTTTGCTTTTATTTTCTATATCTTATAATGAAAACAAGATATGTAGATCAGATTAAACCATAGCCACACCATCTTTTCAGACTATTTTTATTTTCAAGATATGATAATAATTAAAATTGATCGCTCTTATGGTTATTCTTGAGCTTATCATGATAAATAAGGCCTGGTACTCCTACTACTACTTCAGTATCTATTACTTAAAATATTTCTAATATTAAAAAAGAAAAAGAAAAAAAATTATGTACTCCATCATCATATATCGTGTTTCTTTAATAAAGTATTTTATAGAATTAAATAGAGCTTTGTATTTATTATTATATATTATTTATATTGTATTATAATTATATAATTATCTGTGAATCATTTTTATCTTGCCGTGATTTATATTAGAAGTTTGTCTTTCTTAGACATCAAAAGCTTATAATAATATTATAATTAGATTTATTTTTAGTATGAAATTTATTTTAAAAATTCCCTATTAAATAAATTTTATTTAAAGATACGTGTATCATCGTCAACAAATCGTTAATACCCCAGTTAGTCAAACTATGAAGCTCATTTAGTGCCAAGAATTGTGTAACTGAACCGCCGGGTCTATTTTTGGCGGCTGAGGTATGCCAATCTCTAATCCTCCTTTCCCAACTCCATATTTGTATTTGAGCCAGTTTTCTCTCCTGATATTGGTCCATTGATATCTATAGACAAATTGTGAAAATTAACTAAATAATGAAAATATCTATTTAAAAATAAAGTGAAATAAACAGAAAATTATTAACATATCACTGGTAAAAAATTAGTTATTTGGTTGTTTGTAAGTGATTATAAAGCTTAAAACAATTAATATACTTTGGGCTAACAAAAATATGTTTTTAAAAAAAATTTAATAATTCTGAAAGTTATAACTAGAAACTATATTGTTCTAGAACTAAAACTATAAGTTATAAACTAAATAGTTTTTGGAAATTAAATTCTAGTACATATATGTCTATAAGCTGGAAATGATCAAATATGAAAATAATATTATTTTTGTAGTAATATAATTTTTACTGATATCATGAACAAAGTATTAATGATGGGTAAAAACAGTTAAAAAATAGATCAGAATTTTTATATTCTCATTTTCCAATATTTTGTTGGATCCAATGAAATAACAAATAAATCAGAATTACAACCTGTGTTCTTTTAGGTTATTAAAATGTAAGAAAGACCACGAGAGTAAACAATTTTATACTTTCCGAAATTTCGAGTTAAAAAAATCTTATTTTCTATATTCATGTAAAGTTATAAATATTTTGTTCTCCATTCTAATGCCCTGGAAGAAAGCATTTTTCCCTGTTAGTACATTAAAATAAAAAAATTGGCTCTTGCTTTTTTTTTTTCTTATCCTCAATTTATCATTATTATCGATTCAATAAAGAACTGAGTACTTTTTATTTAAAGTTTTTTTTTTGTGGCCTTTTGTACCAATAATAATTTATTATTTTGTTTATTAGAATAAGTTTATTAAAATGATTACTTTTTTCCAGGGCTGAGAAGGAAAAGGCTAAGTTCCAGCAAGAAGTTTACGAACTTCTCTCACAAGTTGAATCTGCCAACAAGGAGAAGGTATATATAGTTTGTATAGATGGATTTTTATTGTAATATATTCTAATGCCAATTATATATAGTTATGTAGTTTAATAGTTATTAGTTCAAGAAGTATATTCCATTTTTTAAACAAATGTGGAATTAATTTTACTGATAGAACTAAGATATTTATAATTATTTTTGGGAAAAGGTAGGGTGATAAAACAGTAGGATTTGATGTCAAGAGGTCAAAATAAGTATTATAGTATTAAATAGTATTAAGTATTATTTAGTCATTAATTTTCGCGGCTCTCTATATAATTATTTTTGTTTTTGAAGAGAAAAACATTTAAAAATAATTAGTATAAAAATCACAGTACTTTTATTTCGAAAATGCTAATTTATATATTGTTTTTTTTAATATATATATTTTTTTTAATAATCGTTAAGAGAACATTAAATTGTAAAATGTTGTTATTTGATCTTCTAATGTAACATAAACCACTACAACCCGTACAACAAGGTTCTTGGGTTCGGGCCATGGTAGAGACTGTACTTTTTCTAAGATAACAGTTGTGCAGAGAGGTTTGTTGGCCAATATCATGCTCAACCGCAAAGTTTTACACCAATTAGGAGTATCCACTTCATTAAGGGTGGGTGAGCCACAGAAGGGTTCTTGGAAACCAATATATAAATTAGCATTTTCAAAATAAAAGTGCTGTGATTTTTATAGTAATTATTTTTTAATGTTTTTGTTTTGAAGAGAAAAGATTTGGCCGCCCGGGATTCGGGGGGGGGGGGGAGGCCAGGTCATCTGCTTCTTCGTAGCAGTGGTCTAAACCACTGAGCTACCAGGGGTCGTATCAAGGCCGGGACAAATCTTTTCTCTTCAAAAACAAAAATAATTACCATCAAAATAACAATTAATAAAAGTAAGATATTTATAATTTTTTAGTTTATTTTATTGTGATTATTTAAATATTTTTATTTTGAAGAGAAAAGATTTGTCCTGGCCGGGATTCGAACCCAGGTCCTCCACATGTGTAGCGTGATACTATACCAACTAAGCTACCAGGGCTTGTAACCAGGGCAGACAAATCCATTCTCTTAACTGATCCCACATCCCGGGGACTCACAATTTTCGCGATGTACATATGGGGAAGAATGTTCATTGAACATTACTTTAATTGGGATCTGGTTGACATACGTCAATTTTATATTTATAATTCTTTTTTTTTTATTGTGACTATTTAAATATTTTTATTTTGAAGAGAAAAGATTTGTCCTGGCCGTGATTTGAGCCCGGCTCCTCCGTATCTCTAGTGCGGTACTTTACCAACTAAGCTACCAGGGCTTGTAACCAGGCCAGTATAAATCCATTCTCTTCTCTTTTCTTTTCTCTTCAAAATAAAAATATTTAAATAATCACAAATAAAAAAAATTATAAATATAAAATTGACGTACATCCCAATTAAAGAAATGCTCAATGAACATTCTTCCCCATATCTACGTCTGGGGATGTGGGATCGGTGAAGAGAATGGATTTGTCTGGCCTAGTTACAACCTGGTAGCTTAGTTGCCATAGTTCCGCACTATAGGATTCGAACCCCGGCCAGGACAAATCTTTTCTCTTCAAAATAAAAATATGATATTTATAAGTTATTAACTTTATTTAAGTAAATTTTTTTTGTTGTAAGAAAGTTATATGTTTTGATTTAATTAAGATTAGACATCAAAATTAGTTAATTACCTATGTTGTTTTTTTTGTAGATCATTAGTATTAAACATTCAGAAAAATTGGAAATCACCATCCACGAGCTCAACGTGCGCATTGAAGAACTGAACCGCACTATTATAGATATTACATCTCACAAGACTCGTTTACATCAGGTAGATTTTATTTTAAGTTTATTAAAACTATTATCATCATAGAATTACATGCATTTAATAAAATATATTAACTTTTTTTTCTTT
Source organism: Troilus luridus (assembly GCA_964056705.1). Classification (NCBI taxonomy): domain Eukaryota; kingdom Metazoa; phylum Arthropoda; class Insecta; order Hemiptera; family Pentatomidae; genus Troilus; species Troilus luridus. The sequence goes on from OZ057413.1 coordinate 124,776,508, forward strand.
TACAGGAAAATATTGAATTGACCAAAGAAGTCCAGGACTTGAAGGTCAATATTGAAAATGTTACTTACTTGAGAAGCCAGGTAGCCTCACAATTAGAGGATGCCCGCCGTCGTCTTGAGGAAGATGAAAGGGTTAGAATATTACTTTTTGTCATTAAAGAAATTTGTCAATTCCTAATTTAGAAAATTTAGAAAAATTATTTAAATTGTATTACTGAGACAAAATATGTATATATATAGTTTGGATAAGAGATATTGAACGATTAATAAACACTCCTCTATATGTCTATTTTATATAGAGGAGATCTAGCCTGGAAGCTAACCTCCACCAGGTTGAGGTTGAGCTCGAATCTGTAAGAGTTCAGCTCGAGGAGGAAGCTGAAGCCAGGATGGAACTCGAGAGGCAGCTCATGAAGGCCAACAGCGACGCTGCCACCTGGAAGTGCAAGTATGAAGCTGAAGCCTCAGCTCGTATTGAAGAAGTTGAAGAAATAAGGTACATATTTACCTTTATTTAAAAGTAGATACCTACTTGATTTGAACACATTAAGCTAAGCAAAGATTGATTTTTATTTAAATGATTTTATACAAGCACTTAGTTGAAAGCAGAGAAAAAAAAATCTAAGTCTACATGATAGTGATAAATATTTTTTATCTTATTTTAAGATAAGATTTTATATTGGTTTTTATTTAAAATATTTTAATGTAAATGGGCAAGATTAACTGTTTTAAAACAGCTTGGGTCAGAGTATAGTATATATACATACCCATATTACTGGTTATTTTAAATTTTGCATAAATGATATTACTTAAAATTGTTTATTATTAGTATTTCCTATTCCTAATAAAAAAATAAAATAAACTAGTTGTAATTGATTTATTTGAACTCTGGTTTTAGTTATTAATATTTTAATGCCTAAATGTTTATTTTTTATTGATTACAGGAAGAAGTACACTATTCGCCTCCAAGAACAGGAAGAGCACATTGAAACCCTCATTGTCAAGATCAACAATTTGGAGAAACAGAAATCTCGTCTCCAGAGTGAAGTTGAGGTCTTGATCATCGATCTTGAAAAGGTAAAGAAAAAAAAAGTTGTTGTTTTTTTCACCTCAGAAATAATATAAATAATATACATTTGGCTCGATTAAACATATAAATATGTTTTTTAGGCCAACAACACAGCTAGGGAACTTCAAAAGCGCTCTGAGCAGCTTGAGAAGATCAACATTGAGCTGAAGACTCGCCTTGATGAAACAACCATCGCCTTGGATCAGTCTCAGAGGGATCTCCGCAACAGGATGCAAGAGATCCAACGTCTCAACCACGAGCTCGAAAAGACCAGGGAGCAGAAGGACTCTTTGGCCAGGGAGAACAAGAAGCTTGGAGGTATTTATACATCATATTTATTTATTCATAACTCTCATAGTAAAAAATATAATACTGATAATCAAGCACGGCCTAACCAGAAAATTATTCCAACATTAATATTGATAATAAAGGTAAAAAGAAAATTAAAAATGTTTTAGCTGATGAATCAAATTAATATTGATGATTTACAAACCTTTTTTTAAAATATGCTTGTTCTTCCTGAGGAAGAATTATTTCCTTAGATATAACAGTGATAAGGTATCCTGGACAAAATGTCAAAGTTCATAATTATAGAATTGCGACTATGCAAGCTCTATTTGAATCGTTTAGTAATAAGATGGGATAAGTATCTCTTACAGGTATTGCCCAATTTTTTTTCTTTGTGTACCAATATCAACATTAAAAATTTTTTTTTTAATGAAATTGTTCGATGATTAATTTAATTTTTTAAAGAAGATATAAACTAAATGCCTGAAATTGTGTTAATTTTCTTGGAAAATATTACTTTTATTCGAATTATTGGCCGTTTTTTTTAATTTGTTCAATAGCAATGGAAGTAAATAAACTTAAACCGTTAAAACGTGATTATAAAAACAAAAAGTTTGAAGAGTAGGGTGTCACTAAGATTATTTTTATGTGCCACTAAGATGCTATTAAATTTAATTTAAGTGATTTAAAATGTTTTTTTGCTATTCTTCAAATACCTAATAGCCTTCAAATTGAGTTAGAAAATTGCATAATTGTTTTGATGTTAAAGAAGTCCCTTTTGAGAGTATTGACTTATTTTTCCCACCCTGCCATTTTTTATATTAAATTATATATTTTAGATATAATTTTATAATTTAAAATAACCAAAAAAATTGTAAAAATAATCTTAGTATTTTAAAATCACTTAAATTTAATTTATTAGTATCTTTCTGTCTTACATATTTATAGAATTTAATCTTATTTGATTAAATCAGTTGAAGTAACCAAATGAAGTGGGTAATAAAAAAAAAAATAAAGATAAAAATATACTGGAAAAAACAAATAGAAAAAAAAATTATTATCGAAATGAATTTTTAATGACTTTTGAATCTTAAAAATTTCATAAATTAATTAAACAAATTACAGTTAAACTACTGATGGTTTAATTTTATTTTTTCTCATCTTCATTTGTTGTTAATAATTCCAATTATTCCATTCCTATTATAGTAAAATCCCAGCCTCCATCATCTTCAAAATTGTCTTTATTAAAAAAAAATATTAAAATTTACAGATGACCTTCATGACGCTAAGAATACAATGGGTGAAATGAACCGTCGCCTCCATGAAATGGAACTAGAGATCAGGCGTCTGGAGAATGAAAGAGACGAACTGGCTGCTGCCTATCGTGAAGCTGAAGCTGTAAGTAATTGTTTAAATATTTATCTAATATTAAATTAGATGCTTATAAAAGAAATTGAATTTGAACAAAGAGATAGGAAAATAAAAGCTTCCATATTTTTTTTTCTTTTTTATTCAGAATACTGGTTTAAAATGATAACCGAATATAACTCATTTTATTTTTTTGAGTTCAGTTTTTATTTATTTAGTACATTTTTATAACCTGTTAATATTGTATTGCAGGGCCGTAAAGCTGAAGAACAAAGGTCACAGAGACTGTCGGCTGAATTCGGTCAGTTCAGACACGAGGCTGAGAAGAGGATCTCTGAGAAGGAAGAAGAAATAGAGATCATTCGGTAAGTTTTTTTTCTATTAATTTGTAATTATTATTTTTATGACGCATGTTGTACATTTTTAATACAGAACTACTGAATAATTAAATACAAAAATAAGAAACTATATCTGATATAGATAATTATTCTGTTTTATAAAAAATAGTTCATAGAATTGAATAAGTCAATAGAAAATTAATTTCTTCCTTTGATATTTATTAAAGTTATATACATGTTGTGCTGGCATTATTTATGTATAATTATATATTTATGAATTTTGCGTAATATAGATACTGTCTTAAAATAAACAATATTCAGTCAATTGCATCAATTGCATTGTGATTCATTAATATATATTTAGAACAGTTGACTACTACTATAAGATATGGTTTACGTTGAAGAGTCTAAATCTAGTATACTGTTTCGTAATTAATTGTGTCAATATACAGCTCCATTGTTACTCGACTCGATAAAGTTTATTTTTTATTTACAATTTCTAAAAATAATTTTGTAGTAGATATTTTTCTAATTAAAGTTGTAGTTTATTGTATGAAAGCTTTTAAATACTATGCATTTAGTGATATTAGATACACCCATATGCCACAAATCAGAAACTTCATGAAATTTAATTTTATTTATCTGGCAATATAGTTGCCAATCCCTTCCTTAAGATAAAAGAAAACTCGATAAGATTTTTAGTCATATTAGCATGAAATAAAATTATAACTAATATATAAAAGTATATGCCGATAATAATATTTATTCTTTGCATAAGATAAATAAACTATCCAGAATGGAAGATGTATTAAAAATACAGAAAATTAATTAATAAAAAGTTAAACTGACAATTTGTTTTAATTTTATTTTTATTTAAAAAAAAGATATGGTTAAAATGAAATTATATTTTAGCAATGTTCAAAGCTGTTTATTGATTTATCAATTTTAAATTTACTAACTAATTAAAGTAATATTACAAAATAATCACTAAAATTAAAACAAATAAGTGAAGAAGGTTTCACCTTTCCATATCAACTATTATTAAATTTTTTAAATAATTATTATTGTACGAAATTTAATTTTTTTTAACTGTCGAGAGATTTAGAAACAGTTAAAACTTGTAACAGTTAAAACATTCATTTTATATAAATTAAGAAATTTTAAACTAATATTTTTTTCTTATAAGATTGCCGCTGTCGTTGATGCCAAGTTACTTTCTAAATTCTAAAAAAAAAGTTGAAAAACTAACTTCTCATTTTCTTCTTGTTATTTTTCTTCAAGGATTAATCGTTAAGATTAAAAAAATATATATAAATCAAAAACTAAACAACATCAAATTAAAATTATTTATTATTGTTTAATTCAGCTACGTTGATAAACTTATTAAAAATAGGACAGCTATCAATTGAACATTTATAAATGCAGGAATAGAAATAATATGTGGCCTGTTGTGTGGCGTTGGTTAATAAAAATTTCTTGTTTTGAAATAATTTTTCTCTATCTATGAACTAGGTGTCAAAATAGTAAATAAACTTGTTGTTTTGGACCTAGGCCCATTCTACAGATTAAACCATTAGTTTTCCCTTTAAAGTGAAATTGTCTCATTATTCGAGATATGATCATAATATCGAGCTAAAAATAATTTAAAACTCTAAGGACATATCACATTCGAGACCTTGATTCAGTTGGCTTTCATAGCAATACTAGTGCCCAAGAATCGTGTCTAATTATAGTTCGATTAGAAGCGAGTGGAACAATGACTTAAATATAGGTTCTGGTTGCTGTCTGACAGTTCTAGCTAGTGCTTGCTCCGGGAGAGACAAAACTTCCATTCCTTTTTACATTGTGTCAGAATTCTTTCGCTCTACATTTGAATAAATATGGATAGTTACGGAAGCAGGAAAAGTGTTGGGAAAACCGCTCGAGGTATTAAAACACAGTTGATGGGTGAATATTATCATAATATGTTCCACGAAAGTGAAAGTGAGAAAATAAAAAAAGTTTCGACCAAAATACACACTGAAAGAAAAAAACTGGTCGAAAAAATAGAGCGTGTTTCTTGCGATGAATTGTTGAAACCTTTGGAAGATATCAAGTCTGGTCTTGCTGGATTGGAATACCATAGTACTGCTAATTTTATGGATCATAGGTGATAGGATATAGGTTTTAATATAGACGTATTAATTGTAATTATTGTTTTGATTATTAATATTGAATAATGACTGTTTTAGCAAGCAGACCAGCATTGAGATCGAGCAACTGAATGCCCGCGTTGCCGAGGCTGAGACCAAACTGAAGACTGAGGTGATCCGCATCAAGAAGAAGCTTCAGATCCAGATTACCGAGCTTGAGCTTTCTCTTGATGTTGCCAACAAGAACAATCTCCAACTCCAGCAGACCATCAAGAAGCAGTCTCTACAGCTGACTGTAAGTTAAATAATATTAAATTCATATGTTGAAAGTGTAAACTAAAACATAATTTTTATCAACTTTTTCATTTTTGTTTTTATAAGGAATTGCAAGCTCATTACGATGAGACTCAACGACAGCTGGCTGTGACTATGGATCAGTTGGCCATTTCATCACGCAAAGTACAATCTTTGACTGCCGAGATTGAAGAAATCAGAGGAAACTATGAATCTGTAAGTTTTTTAAAATTATTTTATGAAATAAAATTTATATGACGAGTTTTCTATAAAAAATTAAAATATCTACTTTTCAAAAACTGAAATTTTTTGAACAAATGTATATATTTTATTCTAAAAACCTATTCATCTTATTTATTTAATTATCTATAAAGTGTTACCGTATTTCCATCAGGTGCCCTCTATTAACCTTTGTTATTTATTTATTTAATTTAAAAAATATATATATTAACATTTAATATAAAATTCTTTAAATGAATAATAAAAATTCTGTGTAGAAATAAAAAAAATGAGGCGTAAGCATGACAAATTATACAATATTTCCTTAATTTGTTATTATTATTTTGAAATAAATTATAAAAGTACATTATTATTTTCCACTAAATAATATAAAAATATATATTATTGTCTACTACGATTATTTAAATTTATATTATATATAGTAATAATATAAATTTGGTTTTCAACATAAAGGAAAACATTTCTCCTTTAGTTAATTGCCTAATTCTTTTGCAATTGATGTTTATAAATTTTTTATTAATTTTGGCAATTAGATATGATTAACTTTTTGAAATAAATAAACTTAATTTTGCAATTAAGGAATATTTCAATGATATTAAAAAACATTTAATAATTATATAGTGAAACTGTGTTTTCGTCAATTACACTAGGAAAAGTTTTTAAAGAAAATGTATAAAATTGGTGATAAAACATAAAACAGCCTTGGGGTTACATAAAAAGCCTACTTTAGCAAGAATGGTGCAGTAGCAAAGTGGAAAATTTTTATCTTAAAATATAACTTTAGTTTTGTAAAACTTATTTTATTTGAGCCAGACTTTTTTTTTTTTTTTTAATTTATTTATTGAAATTTACAACTGTATACAAAATACATCTAGTAAATATAATGAGTGAATACATGAGCCAGACTTAAATCACTTATATCAATACAAACTATTATGTCAATTTAAAAAGTCAGTTATTTGTAGTCAGAGGACTTTAAATGGTGCACTTCCATTTCTTATTTTCAATATTCTTTATTACCGCAATGCTTTCTCTTATTATATATTAGTTATTAAAAATAAAAGTGAATTTTATCCTTTTGCTTCTGATTACTTTAATCAATATTGGTTCTACCATTAAAAAAAAAAAATCTTATAACTTTGCCAGGAGAAAGTTTCAGTTCTCATTTGTTGTTTTACAAAAATTATATTCAATAGTTTAATATTATATTATATATTATTTTTGAATAGATGTAATTTCTAAATATTTCTTAACTACCTGTTACAGGCTCTAAGAGCTAAACGATCTGCAGAACAGATGTATGAAGATGCCCAGAGCCGTATCAACGAACTTACAACCATCAACGTTAACATCTCCGGCCAGCGAGCTAAACTTGAACAAGAATTGGCATCCATTGCCTCTGATTACGAGGAAGTCACGAAGGAACTCAGGGTAAGCAGTGAGGATATATAATAGATGTTTTCTTATATTACGGTTATATAGAATATATTATTGTTCTTTTGGTTAATATTATGAATTTGATGGCTTATCCAGATCGCTGACGAAAGATACCAAAAGGTACAAGTTGAACTTAAACACACCGTCGAAATACTTCATGAAGAACAAGAACGTATTATCAAGATTGAGACAATCAAGAAGAGCTTAGAGATTGAAGTCAAGAACTTGTCTGTGAGGTTGGAAGAAGTTGAGGCTAATGCGATCGTTGGAGGACGACGTATCATCAGTAAACTTGAGGCTAGGGTAAGACAAAATTTTAATTACCCTTATTTCCTCATAACAAGTGTTTATGAAAATTTAAAAAAAAAAATTATTACAGATACGCGATATTGAGCTTGAACTTGATGAAGAGAAGCGTCGCCATGCTGAAACTGTCAAGATCTTGAGGAAGAAGGAACGTATCGTTAAGGAAATCATGATCCAAACTGAGGAAGATCACAAAAATCTGACTATGCTCCAAGAAGCTTTGGAAAAGGCCAACCAGAAAATAGTAATCTACAAGAGGCAACTGTCTGAACAGGTAATTCATTATTTTCAATTATCTTTTACAATGAAGCATTTAAAGGAATAAAATAAATGTGATCAACATTATCATAAATCTTATTAGGAGAGCTAATATTTGAAGCATTAATTTTCCCATCTTCAGCGTCTTTCTTATGAAGTCCTTCACAATTATTATTATCAATAAAATTAATTTTGCAAATATTAAAATAATAGTCAAGAAATAAAATTTACTTTCGAAAGTCTAATTATGAAATAATAATTAGTTTTATAGTTTCATATTTATTAATTTAATGAGGAATGGGGCAAAATCAGTAAATAAGGCAATGTACTTCAATCTCCTACTGGGGCCTCCACTAAAATTAATACCTCTATAAAGTGGATACCCTCAATTGAAGGAAAACCTGACCATTAATTGCGATCTTGGCACCATATTTCACCACTTTTGGCTTTGAAACGGTATTGCCTTACCACATGGACCTTCATGGGTTGTAGTGGCATAGTTTTTTTTCATTATAACCCAAATAGCACAATAATTTTTTTAAAGACTTTCTTTTTATTTATTTTTTTAATAAAAAATTCATTTCTGAAAATGCTTCATTTTTAATCTTCACAATATTTCAAGCCAATTGACTCATTTCCAAATTTATAATAAAGCCAATCAAATGTGTTAAAAGTTCTTTTCAATTTATTTATTTCTTTTCTTACAAAATTATATGAAAAGAATAAATAATAAAAAATAAAAGAATAATAAAAAAACTTATATATTTCAAGTATATATGATCACATCACAGTAAGTAAGAGTAACCAAGTTAATCAAAATTTTTATTAAAAACATTTTCCTCTATTAACTTTGAAGTTTTATTTGTTTTGTTTTTTTATTCGCAGGAAGGAGTATCCAACCAGAGCGTAACAAGAGTAAGAAGGTTCCAGAGGGAGCTGGAAGCTGCCGAGGACAGAGCCGAGACTGCTGAGAGCAACCTGTCCCTGATTCGCGCCAAGCATCGCACATTTGTCACCACTTCGACTGTACCCGGTTCACAAGTGTACCTCGTACAGGAAACTCGTACAACCTCCGAAAGCTATTAAAGAGCTTAACCATATCTCCATAAATTTTTCAGATCGGCTAAATAACAATTTATCCAATTGAGAGACTTTAGAGTTTAGTGTTAAAACACTAAGTTGATACTGTGCATTATTTAATTGTTCTGGTTTATTATTCCATGTTTTAAAAAAGTGTTGTAAATCAGTAAAGCCTGTTTAAGCAATAAACCTTCATCAAGGAGATGTGGACAAACATTGTCATATTTTTTTATTGAACATTACCATTATTTATTTATTTCGCTTTCGTTAAGATAGCCTTTCCTTTAAATAATCGAAGAAGCATTTAAACGAAAAGCTTATCAGGTCCATGAGGTTTTTTTTTTTTTTTATTTACAATGCTTAAGTGTCTATACTGAATATTGAGGATAATATAAAAAAATTATTGTTTTATGTTTATGTAATATTTCGACACATCTGTAACAAGTAGATAACTTTTACAATAATAAAATATAACTTTTCCTAATAAAATCCATTGTTTCTTTTGATGGTGAATCAAAATCAATCTTTTAATGTTAACAGAGGTTATGAATTAATTGATTTATAACATCTAAAGTGTTACATTAAGTTGTGATGTGTAGCTGATCCTTTAAGTTGTATATTTGAACATTTTTAAAACCTTTAAAAGCAAATTATTTGAATAAAGCTAATTGCTGAACTATTCATGCATGAACTTTGTAATGAAATTCAATAATGAATTCAGTGAATTATTTATTCTCATAAAATCATATGAAAAAAAATGTTCAAAATGAAATCCTATTATTTTCCTGAATATTAAAATAAATAAATGGAGAAGCTTCGTAGATAATATTTATGATAATTTATACAACAAAACACATAATCAAGGATAATTGTCTCTAAATATTGCTTAATTAAATTTCCTAGCATTTAGATTTAATTGCACTATAAAAAAATCATAAATATAGAAATTAGTATATGCTTTTATTTAATATTACATATATCGCCAGCCTACACTGTTTTTTTAATACATACTGGTACTTCTTCACCATATAATTGAATAACCTCAAAATGGAAGGTTTCCTTCATGTTTTTCTTCCTGTTAATATATAATTTGCTAGCACTTCTCTGTTAGATCGTTGCCACTAATGCGTAGCACCTCTGTTTAGAAGTTTGACATAAAGAAATATATCATAAACACATAACATTTTTTTATTAACATTTACATTAAATAAATCTTATGACATTTACAAATAAGTCCTGAAAAATCTAACCAGGTTCCAGTTCTTAAACCGCAGATACTTCTGCAACTTCTAAAGTGACATCTCCAAATCATTTTATTTTTACATAATTTCATGTTGTGACCATGTCGACAACACTTCTTCCGAGGCAATATCCCGTTTTCTAGTAACTACTTCAATCTTCTCTGCTTAATTAGAAACAAAAAATGCAGTAAACACACTACATACACAACAATAATGTCAAAAGATTACGACATTGCTATCTGCTCTACTGTTAGTAGTGGAAGCACCGCTCAAAACAGAGAAGTAGCGATTTGTTAAGAGCTAAATACCAAAATTCCACCCGAACTCGTTTATATTCCTTTTTAAAATATTAACTCTTTTTTTTTGTGGGTCTCTGCTTGTTTATGTAATAGTTGTCATAAAACAATAATTAACAAATATTTTTTTAGTTATTAGCCGTAAATTATCAAATGAATATTATTTCTATAAGTACTATATCAACGTCTACACTTGTCTGAAAAACAGACAATGAAAAACTATGTTGATATACAGACACATATAAATCATGGTAAGTTTAAATGAGCATACATTACAGTTTCAATTTATACAAAAAACAATTGACGGTTTTATCAAGAGAAATGAAAAAGAAAACGATGCACTGAAGAAAACAATTATATTTATAAAAAACAAGTACATTGAGTATATTTCATATTTTATATATTTCTAAAATCATAATTACACATAAAATCATAACTAATAACAGATTAGAGATCATGCGATATAAAAAAAACATGATAGAAAAAATCTTAGCTTACAAAGCTGGGATTATGAAATTTGTTATTCAATATCATCTAAACATATACAAAAAGTAAAAACTTTATTTATCAAAAATATAAATATAAGAAAGTTAATAAATAATTACAAACCACAACCCAACCTAAATAGAATCAGTGCGAATAAATTAAACTTATATACAGGATTGTTAAAATAATTGATTTGAGCGATTCAACGAAGTCTTAAAACGAATAGTGAGAAATCTAAAAATTTAGATAATGGCTTGAGCAGTAATAGAGAGCTAATGAGCCTTAATCCAAGTAAAAAAAATAAAATTAATTTCTTTAATTTATCAACCTTATCGTAAATATTAATTATTCCTGACTGCCACCAGTCTCCTGAGTCTTATTGGCGACTGTGAGAGTATAGGAGCTGTACGGTTTCAGGGTATTAAGTGTAATCGAATCTATTATCCACTTCTCTGAAACCCAAATACCGTTGGGGTTCGCGTTTGGCTTAGCACCCCCGACTACAATATCTGCGGAGCTAGACGACTTCGATAAAGTGGCACAACAGATTTTGAGCAACTGGTCCAAGTCTTTTTTAGGAGGATTCGCTGCTTTAGAAACGTAAATTTTTCCTAAGTCCTTAAATATATCTATGACGTGTGATGTTCTAAGGCCTCTGCGCTCTCTACAGCATTCCTATATACAAAAGAAAAAAAAAATTATTAATTAGTCAATAAGTAAAATGAAAGCATAAACATTACTATAAAATAAAATTCTTCAATATGAAATATTAATAAATTAATCAATATGCAGCAAAAATTTGCCGATCCAAGGCATTATAAAAATAGAGCATTTTCTAATTTAAGACCGATTGTATCTACTGACTTTAAATCCTCTAATAAATATCGATTTTTTAACAAACAATCCGAAATAGCAAGATTAATATAATTTCTATTTTAAAAATGACCGAGATTCGATGCATTGAGCCCCATGCGGGACCTAGATCTCGTAGGATCCATCTCCGGCTGCTAACAGATTAAAATAAAAGTCTTCCAGTGAGCAGGATTTGAATCTAGGACCTTCGGAATGGTATCTTAGCACTCTACCACTGAGCCACTCTGCTCCCAATTTTTGAGGCTCAATGTGCCAAACATAGAAACAAATCACACCTTTTTTTAATTGAAAAGAAAGCCGAAAATTTTGAGGGAATTATTGAAATTAATAAACCAAAATCAACTCATACAAAAATATTAAATAAATTGTTTGACTCCCAAATCATATACATTTTATGATAATTTAAGGAATATATTAAAGCTAAACTACTAAGCCCAAAATCGTGTTCGTAGCCCCGCAGATGTCCCTAGGATTTTTTAAAAGGAGTAAAAAATCCTTAGTTACGCTGCCCTTCAGAAGGGACGTTAAACGGGGGTCTCTCTAGCCTGTACGATGTCAGGTACTCGTTAAAAATCCCTACCCTAATTAAACCTGGATAGGCAAAATTTAGAGCTCCCACTGTACCATCGTCCAATTACCCATAGCAGCATAAAGTGACATTAAATGAACAAACAAACATTAAAGCTAATTACTATTAATTATAACTTAATCCCTCCAATTTACCTTAAAAGAACCTTTTATTGATTCACAAATAGTAAATGATACAATACTTACAGTGATGCATGGAAATTCATCAGACAGTATATATTTTTCTTCAGGGAGCCATTTTTTTTCTTTGACAGATTCCTCAAACTAAAAAAAAAAAAATAATAATAAATATTACCGTGGAATATTAGAATGAATGAGATGATAATAATGGGTAATGACTATATAGAAAATTTATACATAAATATTGTTTTATTGTATTTATAATAATACAAGGTATTTAATGAGTACAAGGCAGGTTATGAATTGTAAATTAAAAACAACTGGGAAAAGGGCTAGAAGTTGGAACAGCTAAAAATGGTCTACATCTCAATTATTAATTAATTTAAAAATAAAAAGTTAAACTATATGACTGTGATAAAAATAAAATAAAATAATGAATTGACATTGTACCCATTTTATATCCAATATCCAACAGCCCCTAGCGATGCCTTTAATGAGATTCAGGGTCCTTCTTGGGCCGTTGCAGACAACATGAGTCGTCTTCTTGGTTACTTCATTTTCGACAACACATCTTCCCAATTCCTTTACTTTCTCAACGTACTTTGTCAGTTCACTGCAAATAATAATAAGAGTGAATGTATTTATAAAAACCAAAGAATCTAACAGGCAAAAACACCAAATCAAAATAATTTTGTTTTCAATAATCTATGCTTATTTTTAAGATGAACCACTCAATGATGTAAAAATGGAAACAAAAATATGCTTTTAGCATTTAATATTCTATTGAAAATTGAACAGAAAAGGGGTGGAATAATACAACCTTTTGGTGAAGAAAAGAAAATGAATAATAAATGGGGGTGGACTTAGTAGTCCACAGTTTGTTAAATAAAATAATATATATAATTTTAATTTTAATTTATCACCAAGTCTTGTTGATTGATAAACATAATATTATATGATATACAATAATGTATCAAAGGCAGATTTAGCAAAGCCATTGAAAAACTAAAATTGAGAGCAAAAGCTCAAAACCGACATTAAATTACACATTAAGGCATTAGTGGAAAAGTGTCTAAACAAAAATACCTGTCAAAAGTATTTTTGTTTCCTGTTTTAGTTCATAGACTTAAGAGCTTTAGGGTTGGAACTGTTCCACTAATGGCATAAATTGTTAATTAATTAAATTATTTTTTAATGACCTAGGGAGTATTCACAAACTAATAAATTACACTTTATTTTTATTAATTGTTATTATGATAGTGATTAATTTTAAATATTTTTGTTTTGAAGAGAAAAGATTTGCCCTGGCTGAGATTCGAACCCGAGTCTGCGTCTCCGTTGTGTGCTCTAAACCACTGAGCTACCAGGGGTCGTATCCAAATCAGACAAATTTAATAATAAATTATACTTTTGCCTTCTTCGGGCTGCTAACAGATTAAATAAAAGTCTTGCCAGCAGCGGGATTTGGACCTAGGACCTTCGGCAAGGTAAATCAGTACTCAACCACAGAGCTCCCACTATGTAGAAAACAATTAAATTTACAGATAAACAAAAAAACAAACATTAATAATAGTATTTTGAACAGGGTTAGAAGAAAATCTATCAAGTTAATGTACGTATGAACTAAGAAATACAAACACATTGTTAGGCTACGTAAACAAACAAACATAAAAAATAATTGAGTACTACCTTTTTATAGCATGTGGTAACAACATTATCGGATCCTTGGGGGGAGTCAGGAGCTTGTAAAACTCTGCTAAATAGCATAATCATAACATTAACCACTTGAAATTAATATTAAAAAAAAAAATGTTTACAAAGTTATCTGGGTAAAACACTTTCCTTAAGAAAACTGTTCATCAACTAAAAACTGAAATATCACACTATTATTCAGAAGTGGCCAATCCGAAGGATCTTGTAGAAATGCATAATAACTCCATAGGGCACAAATAAAATTATAAATCCCCATATTAGATTTGGATCCACTACAGACATTTTTTTAAAGTAAAAAATTGAAACATAATGAGTTATTATAATTGTATTTAGTATTACCCTTACATGTAAACATTGATACTATAATAATAACGCATATAACGATTTTATCTCATTTTTTTTTAATATATGGATGCACAAATAATGAATTTTTTTTTAATATATTGGTTTTCACTACTTTAGTCATTACAAAATAAACATTTAGAGAGGCAAATTTATCAAAAGACGACGAACAATTTCTATTTCGCATGCATTGTAAAGGGTTATAATAAATTCCTGCCACAATGCCATACGAGAATCCTAAAATTTATGTGAACGAAGGGAGTGTGCCTTGAAGACAGGTGTACATTAAGAAAGTTTTGACTGCAATATAATTCCCAATTAATAAAATAATTTCATAGATTTTACATAGCTGTACCAATAAACAAAAGTAAAAAAATAAAGGAGTAGAGACTAAATAATCATAGAAATAAAATACTACTAATATTAAGTGGAATGGTGAAAAATAGGATAAAAATAGTTACCTGCGGTGAACGCTTGTAAACACAATAGATCTCCGTTCCTTATACTTCTTATTCTTAAGGCCTTCAATAGCCTTGTCGTCAACAAACGTAGAAGGTGAGCTTCCACTGTCATCATCTGGGTCAGTCTTAATTTTATTGTTTCCTCTTTTTCGAGCAAGAGCCAATTTTACGAGCTGCCGACTTGCCGTGGCTTTCGTCCGCGGCCTCTTAACAGGTGTGCTAACTACAGACTCCTGCGTGACCTGCCCTTCGTCGAGAGAAACGTACACTTCATCAGGATCGTACAACTTTCTCTTCTTTCTGGCAGGTTCTGGAAGAGCCCCATCAATTTTTGGAACTTCAGCTAGTTCTAGGGCATCTTCATTATTAGCGATATTTTGATCCTGTGTTTCAGAAGCTACTTTAACAATATTTTCATCGGTCGAAACATCAGAAATCAACAAAACTTCTTCTTTTTGTTCCTTTGTTTCAGTAACTTTCCGTTTTGCGGGTTTCTTGAAAGTGATTTTAGCAGGTGCACTTTTTCGCCTTAGAACAGCGCTTTTAATATCGGGCATGGAATCTGAGCTAGAATCCTCAGCAGTAGACTCTTTTACAGTGTCTTTATTCTGGTTCTCTATCTCGACCGAACTTCCCTGCTCGGTGAAGACATCTTTACATTGGTTAAACACGAGTTTCTTAGTACAGAATTTCCGAATGCCTTTATTCTCTTTGTCTTCGGTGGAGTTGGCAGTAACTTTATCCTTACACACGGTAGCTGCTTTCTTTGTTGCTCTAAAACAGAAACAAAAGGCTATGACAATTTTTAAAAATATATCTCAAATAAGAAATAGAAAAAAATCTGTTATCATAAATAAATTCCCATAAGAATAATATTTCTAGCCTAGAAATGTGTTAGAATAAATACGATGAATAGGTAGTAGATGTAGATATAGTTTCTTCACAGAGGAGGGAGGGAGAGTTACTCGCTTTGTATTTTAAGAAAATTAAGTTATTTAGATCTCTTAACACCAACCATCAATGTTTGATTTATTTGGCCATCGATGACTAGATTAGATTGGAACATTTACAATTCAACTTATTAGCAAACGTGAAACTTATGAATAAGAACAATTCGAAAACTTAATTTTAAAATATTCAAAAACCAGAATTAGGCTTGTAAATGATTCATATATTAGATATAAAGGAAAGTTAAACCGGTTGGTCATTTATGTATAGGTTAGGAAAGTTGGCAATGGATCTCAGGAAGGGTTTTGAATCAATGACAATGTACTGAGTCTCAGGAGAGTT
This sequence comes from Troilus luridus, assembly GCA_964056705.1. NCBI lineage: Eukaryota > Metazoa > Arthropoda > Insecta > Hemiptera > Pentatomidae > Troilus > Troilus luridus. The sequence goes on from OZ057413.1 coordinate 124,792,727, forward strand.
TAACCTTAATCCAATGAAGTTTGCCAATACGCGAATTTGATCTAGGTCTTCTTGAATCACGGTAAATATATTCGCTTTAACAAAGGAGTTGGAAAGAACAAGAATTATGTTGGAGCCCAGAACAACTCCTGAGGACAGAGTAACATAGGAAGAAAAAGGTTGATTAGGTATAGAAGCTGTTTGGGTACGTTGTGAAAGGAATAACCGAATCGAAATGCTAGAACTGTTGGGAAAGGATAATGATTTTGTTTATTTATTCATTTAACAGTTCTTCATGCTGCTATGGCTAAACAGACGATACTACAGAGGAAGTCCTTTGTAGTCACAGACCTGACAACACACAGGCTTGGGACGCCTCCATTTGATGTCCCTTTCGCAGCGTGGGATAACCAGGGATTTTTTACTTTCTTTAAAAAACCTAGGGCCACTTGCTAGACTGTGAACCATCGACCTCGGGCATAGCAGCTTGTTACGCTAACCACTACACGACAAGTGATCCCAAGTAATGATTTTAATTTTGAAAACAAATAATGAAAATAAAATTTTAATAATTTCAAGATAAGAACAGAACATAAATGTTACTCACAATCTTTTTCCATTTAATGTTGGAACAAATGTTGGGTCATTGTAATTCTGAAATAGGAAAGAAAAAGAAAATTAATTTAGAAAAAATATATGAAAGTTGATATAATACTTAATATACAATATACAAATAGATCAATTACTTCTAAAATATTTTTTCTGATCTTAGAATTGGGATTGAAAAACTTCGGCCTTCTTTTCTGTAACAAAAAAATAAATTAAAATGAATCAAAGGTGTTAAAAATGAAACATTATATGTTTATAACATGTTTGAAATAATCACCTTAAGAGTCTGAAATGGTAATATATTCTCGTACTTCTCCATTCGCCTCGGAGGATGTAGAGATGGGTCAGCCACTCCGCGAACTCTTTTGCACGCTTCTATCCATAAAACGGAAACTAAGGGTACACCTTCTTTCTTCGCTTTCAGGTAAGTTGAAATCCTGCCTTCTTTAAAAACCACATGAGTCACCTAATTGTGAAAAACAGATTTTAAATCGAGAAAATAAAAAGTAGATAACCTATTATTGTCAAAATAGATATAACTTTTATAACTTTACTAATAAGTAAGTATTCAAATAAAAAAAAATATTTTTCTATAATCATTGAAGGATTCGTATCCATTGCTTATAATATAAAGAAAAGTATCAATAATTGGATCATCCTTTAGATTCATGAGAGACATTGACATTTATAACATATAAGGCTTTAACATGGAAAAGATAGTAAAAAATTTCTTTCAAAGAAAATATAGTAATTTATTATGGAAATATGACAGAAAGCCAAAACTAGGAACAATTTAGTTTCTATGAACGGTGGTTACTATTTTCTAATTGAAACTTTCATTTTTAATTTTCAGAACAGTTTTTTGCTTCTGTAAAATTACTTTTTCATGACTAGCTACCTTTTCCATGTCAATGCTTCAATTTTACTTAAAATAAGTAACATACCATGTGTCACAATTTAACTTCTAAGCATAACTCCATAAAAATAAATAATAAGTATAAATACTATCACAATTTTATAGTTATTAATTATATTTGTTAATTTAAAAAACTTGTATATAAACATAATGAAACTGATTATTCCATACTTTTTTGGTAAAATTCTTTTCTATTTTAGCTCCTAAAGTAAGCAACTCTTCCTGTACAGAAGCAGTCATGTCTTCATTAGCACTTCTCACGTCAACATAACAGATTATTCCTAAAAAACATATCGAGAAATAAACATTTTTATTTATTTGAAATTCACGCAAAATAAAAAAATGTAGGATGCATAAACAAAAATTACCACATAACAGAGTAGATTTGGTTTCGGGTGGCAAATCATGTACAGGTGAAAAAGTTTCATTCAATGATAAATCGGAACAACGAGATGTTAAACTACAATTTAAATAATTAGGAGTAAAAGTATTATCGCCACAATAGGATGGCAGTCTCTTAATTCCACTAATAGGTGTATTGAGATTAGATCTATCTGTTAACGGTGTAGTCACACACTCAGAAAACGTATCAGTTTTTGGAGTGCTGCACTCAAAATTGAATTTTTTGCAGCTGCCACTTTTTTTGGTTGTTTTAAAAACTGATGAAACATATTCTTCCGGGTCGATTCCTTTCTTGATCAGGACTTGACAAAAGTCCCTTTGTCCTTCAATAGCTGCTCTTCGTCGTGATTCTCTTTCTTCTTGAGTCACATACCTCCATGGTTTAGAGGCAGGAGTTTTAGTAGGGCTAACCAATGTGTGTCTAGGAGTACATGGACCAGGGGTTTTGGGTGTCTTTGCGACAGGAAATTTCGCATGCGGATCGTCATATTTTTCAAATACTTTGTCGACAATATTTCTTCTATTGAGATCCGCTTTGATATTCCTGTGCTTATGACTGTTGAATATTTCTTCTGAATTGTCATCGTTTTGTGATGCTTTAATGGTGGGACCCAAAAGCTTGGTGAAAAAATCCTCGCTGTCCTTACTTTCTTGAAATGTTTCCGGGAGGGCAATATGCTCATTAGTAATAACAACAGGCTTATCTATTCCATAGCTATCTTCCAATGAGGACTGTGTCACAGAATTTTCCTTTTCATCAAATTTACAACTTATATCTTCCCACTCATCATTATTCCAAGAACAAAGCAATGTTGAAACCATTTTCAAAATAAATACATATATTATAACATATATGCTAACCAACACCAATAGCATTAATAAACATTATCCTAGTGATTCAATAAACCTAAATTGAAAAACTGTTAATACTCTATTTTCCTTAATATTTTCCATGTTCCATCTTCTGGCACAAGATTTTAGTTAAGAATTCGCCACAGTTATCACATAAAAGTGTCCTAATTAATCTAACAATCATTCCAACCGAAACACTTAATCAAGTCTCTTACACAATTCCAATTCAATACACAAAACTAACCTTGCGATCCCGAGCGCAAATTCAATTTTAATCAATGGTAGGTTAGGCAATGAAATAAAAAAAAAATTACTTATTAATCGGGTTGAATTGGAAAAAACGAAATGTGCATAAAAATTTAACAAAAATAATAAGATATATTATAAGGTAATTCACTATAAAGTAATGTAATATATTTTAGATAATAATATTGTATGGTAGCTGAAGGTTTCGTAGTTGCATTTCCAAATCGAGGGGGTTAGTGCGGCAGCGATTGGATTGATTGTCAGCTTGAACTGCTAGTTGTGTGTGGTGAACTCGAGTTGGGAAAATCTACGATGTTTAAATAATTATTTTATTATGATTCGTGTAAATACAATTTTAATACGATAGCAGTTGGTGAATGGAGAAAAAACAATAATGCCTACGAAGGCTTCAAAAAAAGTAACTGGTATGATAATTCGGAACAGAAAACCTATTTTAAAGGATACTGTTATGACGGTAAGTTAACATTTAATTATGACAGTATGTAACATTAGTAATTAGTTGAGAATATAGGATAGATCTGGTCCCTCAAATTGCATTATCAGTCGCTTGGAGTAATGTTTTTCTGTTGATTATTTGTGCCATAAATGAGTATTTAAGTCTCTGTTATTCATTGGATTAGACATTTTTTTAATCATTCAACTAGCTTGATGAAGTTTTAAATGTTCCTTTCATACTGATTCGGTATTAATATTTTCCTTTATGAACTCAACAATTGTTTTAGCACTTAAGTGTCTTCTTCATGATTTAGTTCTGTTTTTCTAAATTAGTAGATGACCATACTTTAGAAAAGATGTATAATTAACTTTAATGTAAAATAGCTCAAAATATGGTCAACTTCCGTCTGAACAAACAGTGCGATATTATTGCCTGGGAAGTTATTTTTGACGTTTGCCTGTTATTAAAACCATTATGGGAACACATTTTTTTAAGTTTCTAAATTCTATCTTTTTCCTTCGCACTGTATGTAAATAAGATATACTTGGAAATCAATTGGTCATGTACTAGAAACTATACTTCTTTATATTACTAAATATCGAAAATCAATTAATTGTTAGTCAAAAGCAATATTTCTTTACAAATCATTATAGTAGTTCACCTATAGAATGTACAATCAGGTTAAATGTTGGTGATAAAGGTCTACCTACTGCTATCTGTTACAATAGGTTTGGCCCTATCTCATGTAAAATGATAGTAGATAGTGTCGAAATGAAAAGGAATAATTGAATAGTGATATCTCATGTTAACTGAATAAATGTATCTTACGTAAAAATGATATATACTGTAAAATTTTCATGGAGTAGTTGAATTACAGACATATGAGTCAATTTCTCTTAGTAAGCTTTGTAATTACGATGTAGCAGACTTCCTTATTATGTGAGACTAAAACTATATACATGATTATAAAAATAAGTGACTTGTTTTAATTATAATTTTTTTTATGAAGTCATTGTAGTAAATTATAAGTGTGGAATTAAAGTAAAATTATTTAGTTAAGGTTATATATTATGGTTCATTATATAAAATAAATATTTTTAGAACTCTGGTGTTGGTGAACCAAGCGTATACCATGCTCTCGTGGTTATATTTCTCGAGTTCTTTGCTTGGGGATTGCTCACCATGCCAGTCATTGCGGTTAGTAATTATATGATTAATTTTTTTTTACTTAGTGATTTTATTTTTCGTACCATGAATATTACAAAATAATTTTAATGTTTTTTAGACTCTTAATGAAACTTTTCCGGACCATACATTTCTTATGAATGGTTTGATAATGGGAATAAAGGTAAATTAATATATATTTATTTTATTGTTTGTTTATTTTATAATTGTGAATTTTCAAATTTAATTTTGTTAATTTATTTTTAGGGAATTTTGTCATTTTTAAGTGCGCCACTGATAGGGGCACTTTCAGACGTATGGGGAAGAAAATTTTTTCTCTTGATAACTGTGTTTTTCACTTGTGCTCCTATTCCATTAATGACCATTAATACTTGGTAATAAAATGTTCATTTTATATTTTAGCAAATATTTTTGATGAAGTTTATTTTTTATATAATTTTTATTTGTTAACCATTGTATACACTTTGCTTGCAGGTGGTTTTTTGCCATGATTAGTATATCTGGAGTTTTTGCCGTTACTTTCTCTGTGGTTTTTGCTTACGTTGCTGATGTAACAGAGGAGCATGAAAGGAGTTTAGCATATGGCCTTGTGAGTATTTGAAAAAATAACTATTTTACCTGTTGTTTATAACCTTACAAATATTCTTAGAAATCTAAAATATTTGGTATGATGGAGAAATGTAATAGCCTTGTCTCTTATAATTTAGTTTACAACAAAGTAATACAATAATAATTATCACACTTTTGTGGGTTTTATTTTAGAGTCTGTTTGCATATTGGTGATTTAGATTAGTATCATTAGAACAAATATTATATTGCCATCATATTTATTTTTTTAAGCTAAATTAAACTAATGGGACTAATTTTCAGATGTTTAGTTATAATGTTATTTCCCAAACAATTGGTAACCTGGTAACTTTTCTAGAAAACCTACAATTTGTTTTTCGTACAAATCTTAATTTTGCTTTTGTTGATTGTAAAACTATGCATTCAATAATAGGTTCAACAACTGTTATAATACAGCAAATCGGTAAAGTAATCTTTTTAGAAGATCACCATTGAAAATAATCAATTATTTAAATATTTTTAATGATATTCAAATTTTATTTAGTTAAGCTGACAGTCTGGTAAATAGTATAATTATTGTAATTTATATAAGAAGGTAATAGGGTGTATAATTTCAAAATTTTTTTTTAACTATCCATCGTTTGTCATTTCATCAATTCAGTATGGTGATGGTATTCTTTTGGTTATTGATTCAGTTGGCAGTTGAATTGGTATAATTTCCCAACCTTTGCAATAATGTATTTATTAGAATTCATTTTAAGTTTTTGCTATAGCTACTCAGTCAATTTCTATAATTTCTTGCATAGAGAATTCTTTGATATAAAAATTAATAAGATATGCCTTCAGCTAAACAGTATTATCTTATCTATATCCAAGCCTCTCCATCCAATTTTTTCCTATTAGTTCAATATTTACTTTCCATATTTTTTTTATCATCTATATTCCCATGTTAATCTCTGTTAAAGTATGTTTTGGGATTGATCTCGTAGACACAAGAAGAGGGTTGTTAAATCATCAAAATATATATTATTATGATTTTCTTTAGTTATAATGTGAATAAGGTTAAAATTTGTGATAAGGTCAACATATTTCTGCCTTAAAAATTAAAAATTGGCGTTAAATTCAGTAAAACAAACTGAAAATATTATGTTACGTTAGAATTCTATTGTTTCAGTTGTCTTTTCAAGCCTTTGTTTTACTTTAGGATTCTCATTTTTAAGTTCATTCGAATTCTGAACGTAACGTAAATTACAACATTTTACTTAATTTCTTATTTAATTAAAAAGATATATAATTCATATTTTACCAAAAGTTAAAGTGGATTGATTTTCAAACAGATCTTATCCCCATGTTTATTGTATTATTTTCTTAAGAAAATAATATGGTGTTCATTTAATTTCAATTCTTGTTCTGTTGAAATGAAGTTAAGGTTAGCTTTAAAACTTCCTTAAAATTTCCTGAGGTCGCAATGAAAAAGTATGTTTAGTAAGATTGTCCAGCAAACCTTTTTTGTCTTTTATTTCTTCATTGGTCAGTTATTCTCTTCTTATCTCTCTCTCTTAAATGAATTATAAAATTGAGTAATAAGTTTTCTAATTTTTTAAAATTATTCTGGCATAGTCCCGGTCATCTTTTGCTGACAATCCTACATTTTTTTAAGCTACTGTTATTTTTATTTATAATATTTAAGGACCCCAAAACTACTAATATTTACCATCGTGGTTTGAAGTTAGGATAAAAAACAGAATTGTAAAGAATAAAATATGACTATAAACAGAATATAACAAAGGCCACGGATCAATCCTGTGGTATCAGGAGAACTTTTTGTAAAGTGGATAGTTAGTTACACCTTAATTGAGGAAATAAGGTGTAACTTTGCATAACTTTTTTTTTTGATAAATTATTCTACAAAACTGGTATTTATTTAGTTATTTTCTGTATTATTTCTGTGTGAAAATGCATTACAATGTTGTTGTTTTTTTCCGAGTTGTAAAAAGTCGATACCCACAACTCAATTATGAATCAAGCATCTGGACTTAGAGATACACTGCTGCTTATTTGTTTTTTGTCGTAACCTATTTTAGGTCTCTCACAGCTCATTATGAATCTTTGTAATCGTAAAGGACAACAAAAACTCATCTCTCCTCCCATTTAAGATTTGTTTTAGACTTCAACACATGTAGAGTCCATCCAACTAATGAATAAAGAAATATTTTATCTGTTCGTGAGATTACTTACTGATGATCCACTCAGAACTCAGCATTGCTATAGTTTCATCATCGCCACATTTTAAAATGGCAGCCTATTAGTAATATTACAGGCCCATTTAATAATGAGATTTTTGTTATGATGAATAGAATATTAAATTAAATTTTAAACTTAAACATTAAAATAGAATCGGAAGTACAAGAGATTAAGCTTATAGAACTTAATAGAAACGTTTCCTGGATCCTGTGTTCATTCCCATTGAAACTGGTTTACCTTTGTTTAGTTTTTTAAATTCGAAAACTTATTATTTTTCGGAGCACCGTTGGTTTGTATTTGAATGATGATTAAGTCGTATCGAAAGCTACATAAAAAAAAAAGTTAGCTGCTCTGACATTACCGTGAATATTTTAAAACATTTATCATACATCGAATTTTTCTAAAGATATCCGAAAAAACACAATTCAATTTTAATACGGAATTTATTCCTTATTAATTTTTTACTCAGTGGTATTAATTTGACGTGCTGCAGTGGTGCACTGGAGAATCATGAAATTTCAGCTAAACGTATTGTAAATTAGGTTGAAGTTTGTCCACCACTTTTACAATATTTTTCTGTTTATGAAACAACAAGCTTAAGCCTGGTTTACATCGGTATAATTAGTTCTAGAGTTCATTAACATACTTTTTTTCTGAAATACTCTACTGTGCTCATTTTGGTAGAGTAACTATATTCACGTTTGCTAGTAATTTCCATGAAATAATCCATTTAATATTCGGAACATAAACATCATTTACAACCGGCCTCTGACTTTTTTATCTTCCCAACTTCTTGATTATAAGTACATCCGATATCCGAAAATACGAAAATTTTCCTTTGCCATATATTTTACGATTTCTTCGTAGGCGGTTGATCACATTGTTCTATTTCTATAATTAGGATTGCTGATATTCCATATAGATTCGTAATCCTTGTACACTGCCACTAATTTCATAGTTTCATGTTCCGTCCACTTATTTTCGTTTATACGTTGTAAGCAAAATTTGAGATTAAACTAAAATGGCCGTATCACACAAGCAGCTAGACAAAGACACACTATCCTCGGCTAAAACCAAACTTGTGTTTGTTTACTATTGGTATAATCAACAAACAAACCAGTAGATTAGAGTAAGATTGTGGAGGCTGAGGGTGGGATAGTAGAGCCTACTACTCCACAAGTGCTATCCACTTTACCCCCCCCCCTCCCTCCCCCCCCTACTGCTCTCTGTAGTACTCTACTGTCACTAGCACAACCTATTTACATCATTCTAGTGGGGGAATATTAACCACTCTACAAATAATTATACCAATGTAAACCAGGCTTTATGTACGAAATTTCAGCTCGTAGACAAACATGGGTTTGGTAGAGGTGCCCAAATGTAGAAACGGAAGAAAATACGTAAGATATATTTTATACATCTCCAAATATTTTATACCCAATTTCTAAAACATTGGAATAATCTATTAATTGAAATAAAATGCTATAAAGATTTCCGAACTGAATTCCTGAGTTCTTCTCTAGTACAATTAATTTTATCTCTTTCAATTATATTCATAACTAATGTGTATTTTACTACATTTATCTTACTTTTTTATTAAATGAATATATCCATGTTTAAAAAAAAGTAATTGAGTTACGTAATTATGATAGGTGTTAATTTGTTTGTTGTTTCCTGGGGTTTAGAAGGCGTAAAACATCCAAGTCATCAACGCCCGTTGGTTATTAAGCTTTAGGTCTTGCTATGGTAATCTACCTATCCGGGCCCGAGGAGGAACGAAGCGAGAGGCGCGCCCAGGCCCGAAGCCCAGAAGGCGCCCAAGTCCCACAATTCAAGTGGTGGTTATATTGTTAGTTAAGGCACGGTTACTGGTTAGAGGGTGTGGATAAAAACCATGTTAACCACCTAACTAGGTGCCAATTTGTTATATAACGTCATTATAATTTTATGTCCGTTGCAATAAATTATGTTTAATGTATAATGATGTATTTAAAAAATTCAACGTAGTAGGGATTTATGTTGATAAGTAAAATAGACCATTTTACTTTACTAAACCAGAATGGACATAACTTAGGTTTTGGAGTCTAAATTATAATTATAAGAATAACAGGCTTAAAGAAACCCGATGTCTCGATGACATATTCGTAACAAACTTCAGTCCACAGATTATAACTCAAACCCAAATCTGTGAGATCACCCTACACGTAATCCTCCAATCTACGCATCGGACCTTTACCAGTCGGCTCAGCGCTTATTGGCCTTTTAGGGTTTCGTTCGTTAACGAGCCCAACAGCTTTACCAGTCTTATCTCAGTCTTCGCAATGCTATCACTTCAATTATGTGCACGCTCTGCAATTCCCCGTTGTTTAACTCGCCTATCTACTGCACTCGTCCTTTTTGGGATCGAATATTTCACGTAATACCTTATTTTCGAATACCTTAAGAAGTTGTTCATCCTTCAAAGCTGATGACCACATTTCATACTCAGATGGAACAATTGGAATCAATATAGTTTTATGAATTCTAATCTTTAAGTATGTTTCATTAAAAATGGTTCTCTCGAAGCATATCCAAAAATAACAAGCATTTACTTGACTGCATCTTTATTTCCTTTTGAATTTGTTTTTTTCTACTTATCTTTACTGTTAAGTTCTGGAATGTCTTTTTGGAGTCCGAAAATCTGTACCACTACAACCCATGAAGAATTTTGGATTATTTACTTGGTAGAAATTGTACTGTTTATAGGATAATGGTTGTGCAGAGAAGTGGTCTGTCCGAGATCACTCTCAACCGGCAAGTTTTTCACCTAATCCAGAGGGTGGTTGTGTTTCAGGAGGGTCTTCAGTTCCGACAGGGTCAAACCACGGCTGTTAACATATTAAATAATTTATCTGCCACAGCCGCATTTGAAGCAGGAATCTTTGGGATTGCGACTCAGCGTTCGACCCACTGAACTACCCCCATTTTAAATTAATTTAATTAGAAGCTTATAAAATTTGTTAGTCCACAATCAAAAACAATTGATAGCATTAATGTATATATTTCGTTTAAATTATTTAATATATATGTTAAACTAGACTCCGTGGAGTGACATCGCGATGAGTTTGATTTAAAAAAAAAAGCGAATCCTTTATTTTTTTTCATTGCTATTACTCTAACAAGGGAGACCGCTCACCAAAATGGAAAAGGCTTTCTTTAGCTCATTCATCACTAATCAGTTGGAATGACAAACAGATTGATAATACATTTTCTGCTTGACTCTGTAAATCCTGATTACACGATCATTATGTGTGTCAACGGTTGGAAAACTATCCTTCGGATTCTTATCATTCCTACAGCCTGTCAAAATATTGTCGAAGCAATATAGTATTTTGAATGGGGAAAAAGCTTTAGTGCGCATGCTCTAAGAAAACGTTGACTAGTTGTTGGAACATTATGTTTGCGGATTAACAATCCAACCCAATGCCTTTTGTATCTGTAAATAGATCGAATGTATCTTATTTTTTTATAATAAATTCCTCCCTTCCACTGCTTTTCTCGTTATTGACGTAAAATGAGGCAGTTAAATGCTATAATTAACGGCCTACTGTGTCTTTAAGTATAAGTAAAAGTTTTAATTAGCACGTGGGTATAAATATAACTTTAGAATGTATCGCTACTATCTTGTTTAAAATGCAAAAATATTCCTGCTGATAAGTTCTACGATTACCTTTCTTCAAGGTGTCAAGCAACATCTTTACGGCTTCAATTTGCAAAATGTATTCGTAGCGGTATGGAATTATGGGAGTTGAGACAATTCAAAAGATATTTCTGTATTAAAGTATTCTTCAGTTTAGATTTTTTTTCGTGGATATTTCCTACTTCCTTGTATTTCTTATCTTTTGCTTTTTATATTTTAGATAGTGGGATGGGTTCTAATATTTTTTGTAATATGATTTATAATTATGTTGGACTTTAACTGACTGGATTCATGCTATTTCGCCTGTAATATTTAAAAACAATATACATATTTCACTGATTTTAAAGTTTAGGAGTACCAGAACATCTGTTCGTACTGTTGAGGTACCGTTCACGTAATGAGAACGGTATCTAGGCTTCTCAAGGCCGGGATATTGGAAGAATTACCTTATTTTCGAATTCCTCAATACGATTTTTTCCATTTTTGCTGCCATATTTCAAACCCTTAAAAGAAAGTTTTATAAATTCTAAAATTTTTATTTCGGTACAAAAAGTTGCGAGATAAGTACTGAGTTAATTTCTGAAGTCTACACTGATTCCATCGAAGAATTTTAATGATGAAAAATAATACTACACTAAACATTAATGGGGCGACCTGTGGCCTATTGGTTTGCGTAACAACCTACTGTGTCCAAGATCGCGGATTTGTTGCTCAGCAGGTGGCCGTAAGATTTTTTAAAATGGAGTAAAAAATCCTTGGTTATGACGTCCTTCGGAAGGAACGTGAAACGGGTATCGTTATTAAAATCCCTATCCTAATTAAACCTTAATAGGCAACATTTAGGACTCCAACTGTAGCGTCGTCCGATTAGCCATATCAGCATAAAGTGACGCCAAATGAACAAATAAACTAAAAATTAAAATTTAACATCGGTAGTTTACAAAGGCAACCAATTGTAACAATAATTTAGATATCTAGTTGTATGTAAAAACAACGCGGAGGTTATATAACCTATAATCCATATAATCAACCTATTGTTTATATCGACCCGAACAGTCGATGGAATCAATAATTGATCAGCGATTTCATAGTTGATGAAAGAGACGCCCTGTTGGTTTCCATCGATTATCTTTTTTTTTTACTATAGGCTGTAAATATTTCAATTTCTCAACGTATTTTACTTATTCGCATTTATGTCTTCATGTAAAAGATAACGAATTAAACTTGAAAAAATATTAGTTAACCGTATTAATATGGAAAAGAAAATGGTCCGGATGGAGGTATGATAGAATTCCTTAAATATTAATAAACTTTTTATTAGAAACCGACGAATAAAAAGCAATAAATGAATTTATTTATTTTAAAATAATTAATAAAAATCTTACTTTATTAACATATAATTATTTACCTTTATAAACACTTTATTGAAATATTACAATCTGCCACTTGTGGGCTATATGTAATGATGCTAATTAGCTATACAATCATTGTCATGTAATTATTAATATTTTCTTTTGGTTTTCTATGAAAATTATCGGTCATTTATCTTTTTAAGTCTTTAATTTGTTCCATTTAATTATTGTATTGTTAAATTATTCTAAACTGAATAGAAAGTTGATCTAAAAAATGGCCATAAAGGCACTGCTCAAGTTAAAAATTAAAAGATGTAGCTAGGGGACGAGAGTATTGTGAATCCGGAAGGAAAAGCATATGCCAATATTGGGACTGAAAAAGAAACGGGTTCCAACAATTGTAGGTTAGGAACGGATCGAAAAAAATAGCGGTAGCTCACACAGAGGAGAGTAGAACGGACCATCTCTACAATACAAATGAGCGTCAAGATGCTCTGCCAAAAAAGTAGCAGCACTTTTTTGTAACATTTTTTTCCATGTATTTCATAAAAATGGAACGATTCCCTTCTACCATGTAACGAATCAATTGTTCTATTATTCTATATTTCTGTATATGCTTTCAATATTTTTAACATTATCACTTAAATAGCATAAAATATCACAATGCTGGGTATTGTTTCTAGGACACAAATCCGCTGTTTGTTGTCAGGATGGCGATTTGTATAAAATAACGGCCAACCGCCAGGTTTTTCTCCTAATTAAAGATACCGACTTTATAGAGGCAGGGTGAGCCCCGGGAGGATCTGTAGATTTCACAGGGTACACCCGTCACTGTTGACAGATTGAATAGCTACCTATTTTTAAATAAATCGTGATGAAAAAAATGAAGAAGAATCGATCGAACACTATCTTAAACCGGGCTTGTTGTATCAATTAGTCTTTACGTTCAAACAAACGAAATAATAAAATTAATTTATCTGTTTGATTTGAAAAACAGTATTGATATTGATTTAAATCAATATCAATACATATAAAATTAAGTGTATAATGTGCGTGCCGCTAAAACTCAGAAATGATTCCCGGTACGATCAAGGGATTTATATGGTGTGGTAGCTCTCTATATCCCGTCCGTGAAGAAGGTTCCCGTTTTTACCTGAAGGGCGTGCTTTTGAAGGGCTGAAAGTTTCGCCCTCTACAAATTTCTAGAACAGTCCAGAACACTTGTGATTGTTTGTACGATGCCTTAGAATAAAAGAATGCAAACGCAAGCCAGCCATGAAAATATCACTCTAGGAGAAGCGCGGACGACGACAAGTAAGCAGTACAACCTAACAAATGAACCATTCCACTACGAATAAATCCAATACATTTTATACCCATATATTTTTAAGTTAATTTTTTTATTCCAACTGCCACACACTATCATATCAACTCTATGAGCGAACCCAAGCTAGTAAAGTTATATTTATGGATTAAAAACCCAAGTAATCTGAGGATCTTTGTAAATTTTCATCACTTTTTTTAAACTATATTTTTTAAATCATCCTGTTGAAGTCTTGTCTATTTGGAATTTATCACGATTGTATACTAACATGGAGGTTTGGTAGCGGTTCCAGGGAGCTACGGTAGTTTTTTCTTGCGATCCAGAGATGAATGAATTGTGTTCAGTTGGGTATTTTCGGCATTGAGATGGAAAGAGAAAACAAATTACAAGAATACGAATAATCTCTTTAAATTAATAAAAACTTTAATATTTTATCTTACTTTCAATAAAAATAGACGATATAGTACTCTTACAACTGCTAATAGCAATATTTATTAAATACTGTAGAGCATCGATAAAAGGTAGGATAGGTATTGTCATTACTAGAAAGAAGTCTACAGTTTCTAAAATAACGGTTGTGGAGGGAAGTGATTTGTTCGAGACAACCCTCAAACTCCAGGATTTCCTCCTATTTTGGTTACCCGCTTTATTGAGACTGAGTGAGCCACAGGAGGGACTCTTGTATCCATCCTCTAGTATCTACCCTTGCTCTCAAGTATCAATCCCCGGCTGTTAACTGATTAAATAAATTACTAAACACTATACTTAAAGGAAGCGCTGAGTTGCCATGCCGGAAATCCTGGTTCAAATCCCGCTGCAGGCCATGACTTTTATTTAGTCTTTTTGCAGCGGGAGATAGATCATTTAGGTTCTAGGACCCTCCTGGGGCCCACCCAGCCTCTATAAAATATTATAAAAATAGCATACGCTAAATAAGGGGGAAAATCTGGCGGTTGAGCGTGACCTAGGACAATTCACCTCCTTGCAGAACCGTTGTCCATGAAACAGTATAGTCTCTACCATGTACTGAACCCCAGACCCGTTCACGGGTTGTAGTGGTACATGTTTTCTTTTTTTTATACTTAAAGGAATTAGATACTTAACTGCTATGAAGAGGAAGTCAAGATTGGAGCCAACTAATATTAAAACATTCTTTGAATCACAACCTTGATAAATCTTGCTATGTACATATTTTTATGTACGTTTATTTATTTAACTTGTGTACTACAAAATAAATGAAGACATTTTATTTGATACATACGTGGTGAATTTTTATTATTGTATATTTTAATTTAAATACATTTATACCTAGCTTCCTCTTCGATTCCCGATAATCCTCCGAGGCGTCTGAAAGGAAGATGGCCACGTGACCTTCTTAGTTGAACTTGCGATTTGAGTACTACCAGTGGGTAGTTTCTCTACTTGCCATTAACTCATGCCATTATGTGTCACATAGCCTATTTACTTGATGTATTATTGTAATACAGTTGTAAATATCAATAAATAAATTAAAAAAATAAATAAATACATTTATTCAATTTTCCGAACTTTTGATTATCACAACCACTTCTGACAGCATTAGTTCGGATAAACGACGCTCTTCAGTTCTTGGATTTTGTTAATCGGCAGATTTAACTTCTTTTTTTTATATTAATAAATAAATAATATAAAATGGACTGTACTATTTATAATAGATAGTGAAATATTCGTAATATTACTTCTAAGCGTTGGGTAATTTTTATTAGTCACTAGAGAGTAGAAACTCATAGAGCGTAAATACCATATACAACACTTGTTTCAACAAAATATTTAGCCATGGATTTCTAAACCAGGCGTTTGTCATTTATTTTACTACCTTTTATATCCTGATGGATTTGAACTATTTCACGAGGTATACATTTTTATAACTTTTGATTTAGGAAGTTTTTTCATATACATTATATATTTTAGTAAATACATATGAATAAAGTTGAATAATATTGGTTGACCTTATGTAACATTGAGGAAGAAAATGGTTCGGTTGGAGCTCATGAAAATTCTCTTATATAGGGAGCACTTTTTATTGTTGTTTATTCTCCTTATATAAGAGAATTTTATATGAAATCCCATTGAGGATATAAAAGGACTTTTTCTTCCTCTAGATATGAGTAAGTGTTTTTATTAAGTGATGTCAGTTTCTAAGAAAATTATTTATTTGATTTGAAAAAGTTCAGTGTATAATATTATAAAATAAATTTATAATTTTATAAAATATTGCATAAAAAATGTTATATTAGTTTTTTGTTGTATAATTTACTCAGGCCTCCAGCGTTCTAAAAAATTACGCTGCGGCCGTTGTTCGGGCTTTGAGAAAACCCATTTGATATGGGTCTTTGCATGTCTTTTATGACTCGTGAGTGGCAAATATTTATAATTTGGAGGAATGATGACTTAGTGTAACCCTAAAGCTTTACTCCGTTATTCCATATAGGTCATGTAATAGTCATGTATATGAGTCTTTGGCAATTAATTGGGATCGTAGAACGTTTGTCTAGTACAGTGGTTTACAACTTTTTTTGTTCCACGCCCCCCCCTCTGTTAAAATAAAATTCCTACTACGTCCCCCTCTTGCACAAAAAATTGTATGGGCATATGGATAAAAGCAATAAATATTACATTTAAACACAACATTATAAGTTTCAATTTAAGGTAAAGTAAAACTGGTAAGAGAGAAATAAGTAAAATTAAGTTAAAATTTTTAATTTTAACTGGCCTGGCGCCCCCCCCCAGGTTGGGAACCACTGCTCTAGTAAGTGTTGAAGTAGCCTGAAATGGCGAGCAGATTTAAAATACAAATTCTTTATCAACATTCCAGTTTACACCTAATTAATTTTTATGTCATTGTTGAGATATAGGTTTCGAGTGTCAGATTATGCTAGAATTTTCTTAGTATCGACATTAAATAATTTTATGTATTACTAAGAATATTTTTCGAGAAAGTATGTATTAAGTAAATAGAGATTAGTAAAGGGCCAAGTTGTTGACCTCTTGTTGCGTGTTCTAGATAACAGTTCACTCACCTTCTCTCTCGAATTATTGAACACTGTTTTACATCGATTATTTAATTTATTTTTGTTTTATGTATAATTTTACCACGTGTAGGGATGAATGGGCATCCTTTTATTATAGTTTATATAACATTCATTTTGTCATTTATAAAAAACTGGCTTAATTTTTAAAATACAAGAAAATTATTTAAGGCAGAGGAAACCAACAGAAACAAAACTCCTTCATTCTGATGGCCACAACCCAGTCACAGTGAGTATTGTTCTCTCTTGTTTAGGCTGGTTTGTGAAGAAGGGAATGGTTTCTGCATAGATGGGGTGGGGATACCGTTTGCTATTATCTTCTGAAGAAAAAAATGTATAAACCAAATAGCAATAGCGAGCTTACCGTACAATTTTTTTTTTTTTGGCGGAAAACTAAACCTAATTTATGGTTAATTAAATATCCAAATTTTGGCGTTATAGAACATGAAGATCTTTGACCAAGCGAAATGGCTATCTTGCAGGCAGACATGTTTCTTGCGGGGGCACGGACAGCCTGGAAGGAGTATCCCAACCTCACTTCGCTAGGAGCCATTATTTTTATGGTACAACGGCAGGTTGCCCATATCTCTAAAACTCTTTAGTTCAATTCACCAGTCCCCTTCCCATCGGCTAACACTCGCGTTAAAGACAATGACAAATCGGTCTAGATCCAAGGATTAAGACTGTTCAAGATCAGGAGGCCTTTCTACCAGCCTAGCAGATCTTCCATAAGCCACTGTTCCGATCAGATATTTGACCTCCTGGCAAACCACACCCCGATTCCTGAATGTAGTCATTGTAGCTTGCCTCCAGTAACCTGAGTGTCTCACATTCTCAACTAGTGGATACTTTAGGAGTCCTTTGCCCGAGATACGCGAACCAACAAACTGTGTGTGTGTGCTTGTGAATAAGTGATAAAGTCGAATTATATCAATATGCAGAAACATGGCTGTAATGACGGAATCGCGTCATTCTTTTATTTTCTGGTTTGAAATGAATATAAACAATAACTCATTTTCAAACCAATGCCTGATGAATATAAACAATAACTCATTTTCAAACCAATGCCTGACTCAGCTATTTATTCACTACTAAAAAAAAAACAACGATTCTGCTTCCCTAAGAACGAGAAACTCATTTCTGAAAGAATACGACTTAACCACTTATTCACCGGAGCTGTAGAAATATCTTCTTGTTTATCTGCTCATTAAACATCAGTTCATGCAGCTTTGGCTATTCGGACAATGCTACAGTGGGAAACCTAAATTTTGCTTATCCAGGTATAATTGGGATAGAGATGTTTAACGAGTACCAGACCGTAAAGGCTCGGGACCCCCGTTTTACATCCCTTCCGCAGGATGGCGTACCAAGGATTTTTACTCCCTTTTAAAAAATCTTAGGGTCACTTGCCGGGCTACGAACCCGCGATCTTTGGCATACTAACCCTGCCATAGGCTCATATACTAACCACTACACCACAGTTCGCTCTCTATCTTCTTGTTATACGTTCTAAAAAGAAATATCTAGTCAAGCATTTTACTTGATTTTGTTTCAAGTAATTATGAGTAGTAATATCCCTAGGACATTGATAATAGACGAGATAATTTTATGACAATCGAAAGCTCGTTCCTTGGTAACAAGCTTGAGAAATTTGTCATAAAATGATGAGGCATTTGTCAATGTCCGAGGGATATTCGGCGGAAAATTTGTTGACAGCTCGGGCTGGTTTAGATACTACATCGTTAAACGGATCAATCATAATATTATAGTCATTATAGCACTATTCTTGCAAACGTTTTGCACGAGACGTTCCACATTTTCTCCACCGTTGCTTCTTTAAATTCTTCTAAGCTTCTATGTTCATTTAATTCATTTTCTCATTCGCAGCAAAATTCCTTAAATATTCCCCAAATATATTTGTGACTGTTGTATTTCTGTGAATTTTTTCTTTGATTAGCGCATTTATACTCTGAACATTGCCATTGCCAAAACGTGACATTTTGAAATTTATTTGGAATGAATTTGTCAAACTCGACACGTGTTGTCACAGTGATTGATAATTGCACTGAATACAATTATCAGTGTAATGTTGACATGATCGGGTGAAATTTTTTCATATGACACAAAATGACAAAATTTGGATCGTTGTTAGAACTGTCAAAAATGTTCGCATTAACAGCTTTCGTATTTGCTTATGGTAACATTTATTTTCATTTAACAGTACATTAAACCATTCTACGAAACTGTTAGCTACATTGCCGTACCTTACTAACTAGGCCAAATGATTTGATAATGAGCCGCCCATTCATGGCCACTCTTATCAGCTGGGGTTAGTGGGTTTCGTGTATCATTCCCTTCATCCTAGTCCATACACTGGTTTCAATATATATTTAAATACCTTTATGTTTTCCACTCTACAGGGTTTGTATACAAATACATATTATAAAACATTAAAGCACTCTCCGCCGATCTAATCAATCGTTGTAATTAGTTTGGTAATAATTTATAATGAGCTCTTGATCGATATGACTCAGTTGGCAACATATTATTTTCTTACAATAACATACCCAATAATATTGAGGCTTTGTGAAGTAAACTAATGGGATATGGATCTATATTTTACTAGTAATCCATACAATTTCTTCTTGCATATAATTTTGCTTATTTTTTAAATATTTTATTTATTTATTTTTAAGGGACCTATTCGTAGTTTAATTCAGCATTCTAGGAGGTATGAACGTCCTTATTTTTTTAGTCCGGCATCCAGACTACAGATCTATGTACAGGCTCCTTTTGACTATTTGATGGATAGCAGGCATAGCAAATAAAAAAACAAAACAATTAGATTTACTTGGGAGGCTGTAATAATGTATTATGTATATATATATATAGTTTGTCCTGAGTGAAAAGACCATCGCAGAGCCAAAACGACATAAGCTACAGAATTTGGGCAGTAGATACATTTTATAAGGCCAACGCGCAATAAGAAAGGATTTTTGAAAATTCATCACCTAAGGGGGAGAAAAACTTTTTAAATAAAAATACGTTTATATAAGTGAAGCGAGCACCATGAAATTTAATATTTAATAGCACAGTTTATTAAAATCTATCAACAAAGGGATAAGCATTGGTAGCCTGGCTCAATTCACATATCCTTTAAGTCATTGTTTATAATATGGGGTTCATTTATGGATTCAAAATTCACTCTCAGTTTAAACTCAACATAAATTTTGATTTAAAATCAACCCGGACGAAGTCGCGGGCAAAAGCTAGTAAAGGGATATAATAATGTTTTCAAATTAAACATTTTTTTTTTAATGTCTGTCTATTTTACTTCTTGTTTGTTTGTTTATTTAACGTCAATTTATGCTGCTAAGTCGGACGATCCAACAGTGGGAGCTCTAAATTTTGCCTATCCAGGTTTAATTAGGATAAGGATTTTTAACGAGTATCTGACATAGTACAGGCTCGGGACCCCCTTTTATTGTCCCTTCCGAAGGACGGCATAACCAAGTGTTTTTTATCTCCCTTTAAAAAATACTGGGGGGCAACGAGCCGGCGAACTTGGACTTAGTAGGTCGTTGTGCTAACCACTAGACCACAGGTCGCCCCGTCTGTTAATTCTTGCTTTGCAGTCAGTGATTCAAGTGCCTCTTTTTAAAAGTTGTTTCCACCATTTTAGTAATAAGAACTCGCCACGCCCTAAAGACAACCACAAGTTTTGTAGTCTTCTATCAGTTTTAACATATTTTGGTTTGACCGTACTTAAAATTAAAAAAAAGGTTAAAAGCTTTAATACTAGACACCCGGTAGACCTACGATTATTTCTCTTGCAACATACTCGTAGACATCGTTTGATCTATAGATAAGTCTATCTAGACAACCCTAGACTTGTCTCAGAGACTAAAGTCGCAAAGCATGTCTTCTAGTGTGGACTAGCTTTAAGAATATTTTATTCGTAATTGTGCGCGCAGATTTTTGGTCGAGTCTAAATCGAGTTGCCAATATTTTTTCCTTGGGATCTTTTTCCCCGTGAGTTTCCTTGAAGCTAATAGTACCCTCGTCAATTATATTGGCAGCTTCCTACTTCGATTTATTTTTTTTATTTTAAAATTCTTCCAACGGGTATTATCATTAGTTCTGCCGTTTATTTCGGTTTGCCTTTTATGGATAGAGGCTATCACCTTTTTTATTGCATAAGTTCAAGACCTTGCTTCCTTTTTAAAGCGCAGTAATGATTCGAAGTTATGAAATTTTAGTTTTCGAAGCTGGACAAAATGGCAATATAATTGATTTCATAAGAGAAAAGTTGAACTTTTTAAAATAATTTTTTATGCATAGAACTTGGAATTTCTCAATTTATTTCGGACTTCTTGTAATACATATTAGTGACCGACACGAAAATGTATCTAGAAAACAGCCATTTTCCAGTAATGAATGAAATTTCAGAGGTGATTTACGAGTGAAAACAATAAACTGATATCCAGACATCAGAGGCGTAAGATCTTGTGACTATAAAATAGAATATGAAAAATGGTGTTGCTTACTACACGTATCTCGAAAACGTCAAATTATATCACTAAGGTGGCGATTTAAACACACGTTTATCTAATTCTCTCATTAATAACTTCCATTTTAATTTGTAATTAATCAAACAATTTTAATATGAAATTCTAAAATGTGAAAACCAAATAATCATCTCGTATTTATTTATTTGTGAAGTTATCGAAACAAAACTAATCGACTATTCTCTGAACATTTCGTCCTATTTAGATTCACAATTTCACTGTGAATATCTATTTATTGTCTATATGAATCACACTTGAATTCTAGTTTTCACACAGAAAACAAATACTTGAAGTAGTTAATAATTATTGTATAAAGAAACAGTTATAAAATATTTACAAAACCTGGGGTTACGTTGATTCATTTCGACGTGTTAAGAAGAAACGACGATGCGTAGTATATAATGTTATTTATAACATGTTTTGAAATTTGTTTATATAATGTCATTATCATTTAATGTTTAATGCATTATGGCATTTAAGAACTACTGCGTAGTTTGTTTATAGTAATGGAATTTATCTGCATTGGTATAAAACGCCATTTTAACTTACTATAACTTTAAAGTAGTAATAATAACGATAGTTATAATAATAATAAGATTTCCTCAATGTTCTGGGATGAATCTGTTATCAGTGACCATACGGTGCGCCACAATAGACCTCATATCCTCCTTATAAAGTTGAGATAGACGAGATGAAATATTATCAATATTGCTATCCCTAACGATAATAATATCTACTACAACCGTTGGAGTGAAAATACGATAATATCAGGAACTAGCAAAGAACTCTAGCTAGACTTCTTCTTGATGTAAAGGATGACCAGGAAGCAGTTCTCTTGAGCACAGCCAGGGTAACAAGAAAAATTCTAAATATTTGAAGGTGCTGATAATTGCAGATCGTTAGACTTGTCATCAATCTCATTTTTAACCCGCAAATGCGTGGAAAAACGGACAATAATACTTAAAAAACCAAAAGCTCGATGCCGATACTTAATATTGATGTGCAATCCTCTGTTCTCTCCTTAACTCGCAAATCTTTAGATCACAGCAATCCTCCTACCTACGCCTCGGTAAAATGGGTTCGTTACCAAGAACATCTATTTTATAGACCCTTCTTAATCTTAGACCCCCCCGTCACTTATGTAGGGTAACCTGTGGTGTAATGATTAGCATAAAGACATTATATTCCCGATTCAAATATCCTTGGTCATGCCGCTCTTCAGAGGGGGCGTAAAATGGTGGTCACGAGCCTGTGGGATGCCAGGCTAACGATACTCGTTAATTATACATGGATAATACTGTAGGATCGTCCTACTAGCTATATTACTATAAAGTGACGTTAAATGAACAAACAACAAACTGTAAAAATGTTATGCTATTCCCTGTTGTGTAACCTTGTAAATTTCCTCGTTCTTTTTCAGAACCTTTAGATACTGTTTAATTCCTAATTTTCATCGTTGTTGATAAATCATCTGCATTCAAACCGTCTCATTATTGTTAATGTTTCAACTCTAGCATGGAATTATTTATTAAACTTCATTATTAAACACCACCACTTATAAATCTTGCATCACCTACAGTTAAAACTTTACCTATATTTTTTATCATCTAGCTATCGACCTATTATCATACTATAGTAAATAAAACTTTTTTAAAACTTTCTTTTTCGACTGTTGATAAAAAAGATACGTGGAAAGTCATGTTTCGCCGAACGACATGACGATATCTGATAAAAAATTAAATCATCTTGGACCTTGAAAAATCCACAGGCCCTCTTCGCGTGATCGAGAGAATACATTCTGAATTACTCGTTCGTTATTTATCTCTGTGTCGAACGGACAACACACTTTCCCTGTACGATTATTTCATACCCGGATTCAGTTTTTTCCTCTCCCCATTTCTTATTATCATTGTTTTTTTGTTTTTTTATTAATCACATCGTTAGAAAGCTGGGTGACTCTAATTTTTTATTTTATTTTTCTGATCATTCAAAACGTGTATAAATACAAGCATTACTGACTTTTTAAAGATATTCAGTGATTTTCAGTTTGCTTGGAAAATTATCTATAAAAAAAATTGAATACATTCTTCCAAGAATCTATCCATGTATCCATCTGGAAGACCCGGGTTCGAGTCCCGGTCCCGGTCCTGGACATTTCTTTTCTTTTCAAATAAAAATATTTTAAAATTAATTAAATCAACAACTAATATAATAAAATAAATTATAATGACGTATGCCAACTAGATCCGAATTAATTAAATGTTCAAAGAACATTCTTCCCCTCCTATACATCGCAAATCTTGCGAGAACGCGGGGACGTCGGATCTGTGAAAAGAAAGGACATGATCATGACCGGGGAACGAGCATGATGTAGCCAGGATAGCTCAATTGGTAGAGTCCCAGACTAGCTATCTGAAAGACCCGGGTTCGAGTCCCGGTCCTGGACATATCTTTTCTTTTCAAATAAAAATATTTTACATTCTTCCAAGGTTTCTTTGGGTTTTGACCGTGTCGTCGAGTTCTTTACCAACGCTTCGCTAGACCCGTCACTAACTTCTTCAGGGCTCATTCTATCTTTTCAGACTTAGAGTAAGCCCTGAGGAAGTTAGCAGCATGTCTAACAAAATGTTGGTAAAGAACTTGACGAGACGGTCGAAATCTGAAGAAATCTTTGAATAATGTACTTAGAATATTGGTCGTTGCTATTTAAGGAAGAATGTACGTAAAATTCGTATAAGGTGATTGTGTAAAATATTGGAAGACTGTATTCCAGGATTGTCCTGTTTTCCCGATTACCAGCTACGTGTTTTTATTTCAATTTAATCATGATTATTGATGTTTCGACGAACTGCTAATTATGTGAATCTCTCCTTTCGAATTTTAATTAAAACCTACTACGCGGAATTTCCTCACCAAAGTTATTAACTTTTAAAAACAAACATTTAAAAAAAATTATTGTTACAACCCATCAAGTGTCAACACATGTTAGAGAATGTACTGTTTATGCACGACATCATACGCAATCGTAAGGTATCCAATTTATAGAGGCTGGTTGAGCAATGGCAACACCTATAAATCCTATCGGGCCCATTTTATGGCTCTTTAACATATTAAATAATCGCTGCATCCGGACTCGAACCCAGAATTTTCAGCACACTTACTCAGTGCTCTACACGCTGAGCTTTTAATAATTGTTTGTAATGCCTTTGCAATGGACAACTCCATCGGATCCGTCCATGTCCGTTGTAGAGAGATTTCCATGCACACCTTCGTAAAAAATTTCGCTTCGAGAAGATGGTAAGTTGATCTGGTATTATCAGATAAATTATAAACAATCGTGCATTACTTCGGCCTGTCGGGTTTTTTGTTTTCCACTGCCTCCTCGAGTTCGTTCTGTCTGCCGTGGAATGATCGTCTTCTTTCTACATCCACCTGCTGGTGCATAAGCAGAACCCGTCTGGAATACTAATACATCAAACTGATTTTATCCCTCTTTGCCGTGCTCTCTTATTCTCTATCCGGTTAGCTATTGTTTAAAAAAAAATGATAATGAATGTCTCGTATCGAAAGTTAAAAGTAATGAATTAGTTAAATCTTTGTTATTATTAGAAAATAATAAAGATAATAATATGTAAAGATGGCGATATGACAGGTACCAACAATAGGCTAATCATATACTTCACTACGATTTATAAACGAAACATAATCAATGAAAATTCCTCTGATATTTATGAAAGAAAATGTATCATACTGATTTTCCTTATTGCTATGATAGTAATTGTTTTCACATTTTTCTTATCTTGTTTTCGAAAACATCACGGCAGACGTGCTGAATTTAGTATTGTTGAAAGGTACATAACACGTCGTATTTATGATTATTATCAATAATGTAATATTAGATTTTATAAACTTAAGTATAATCTCCTTTTTCAATTTATCATTAGAGTTTTTAATATTTTGTATATCTCATCTGTGTAAATCTCTTCGCAATTTATAAAACACGTTTTGTATAACGATAGGATCAATATTATCTTCAACATTGCTGGATTTATTCTCTTTTTATTTTTTTAACACAGGCCAATATTTGATAGGATAATATATATATGATAATAATATAATATATTCAGGAGAACAGCCTTTGACAGAGACAGGTGGCGCTCCTTATGTAAAACCTCTACACCACAAGGTAGAAGAGATGTATGAATAAGAAAGAAAGAAATATTTAAATAATTTTGTATTACCTTTCTTTTTTTTCTTTTTTCCTTCTATTTGTTACCCACACCTATTATCCTACCTATTATAGTCCAAACAATTGACAATCAGTCGATTGGGTGTCCGTAAAATAAAACCAAATGACATGAGAGGCGTGAAGAAGAGGTACCTCTCCCGTGGTTTGATAACACAGTTAATATTCTAATGATAACAGATCCCCTCATCCTCGTTCTTTTTTGTCTCATCCTAAAGTCCTCAGGCATCAGGCATCCATTTGTTCTATCAATGACTTTGGGTGTCCGTGTAGTTTTTCTTGAAAGCGTAGTATTTTCGTATTTGTATGTATTATAAACATCGACAGATTAAACAACCTAATTTTTAAATTTCAAACCTTAAATCATCAGGTCTATTATTTATGCATCGATTTTTTGCTTTTACAAATAACCAGTTATAAATACAAATTTATTTACAATTTTTTTTAGGAACTTACCATCTTATTGGCATGATATACCCGTAGTTCCGGTGAATAAGTGGTCAGGTCAAATTTTCTTCAAAAAGAGTTTCTTGTACTGAGGAGAGCGGAATAGTATTATTTTTGTAGTGAATAATGGATTAGGTCAGGCATTTGCTTGAAATGGAGTTGTTGCTTATATTACAACTCCATTTTGAGCCAAAAACTACGAGAATGTCATGATTCCACTTCCTTGAATACAGTTTTAACTTTCTATGGTCAAAATTCGACTTAGCCACTTATTACGCGGGCTGTAGACTTTGCTATAAACGTTAATTCAATATTATATGTTGTTAATTATATACAGTGGCGCTCAGTGGCAGATTAAAGGTCCAGAGCGCCCTAGGCAATAACTTTATCGGCGCCCCTGTACCGGCCATAAATGGCCATCTTAATTTTTACTGATTGTCAGCATCATAGCATCATGCTTGTATTATATTATAGATCAGCATTTAGTTCTTTCTTTCTTTGTCGATATGTTATTTTTTTTATTTATTTAAAAATTCTGAGCTCGCGCGCCCCTTGTAACTAGGCACGTGCCTAGTTTGCCTTACGGATAATCCGCCACTGGTGGCGCTCCCTCTGGCAGGCTAGAGTGTTTCTTTGAAACCTTTCCTTTTTACGTCTGTTGACTTATATTTTATTTGTTCAAGTGGATCTTACTTTGCTTTCTTTTTTCCACACATTTTTTGAGTTGATAATGCCCCTAGAATTGAAAAAAATCCGATTATATGGAAGATTTTTGGCTTATTACAGTTAATTACAATTGCTAAAGTGAAGAAGAGGTTATAGGCTGTTATAAATTGTTTTTATCGCTCTTTCTGTCTTCTCTTGTTACATCATTGGATAACACTTTCTAACTTTACTTGTGTAAGTAAATAAAGAAATATCCTGCACTTATTGACGAAACAATATGGCGGATGTTTACAAGATCGACGCTGTCAATAACATACAATCAGGTCTTCTATACTGAGCCTTCTATTGGCTTGTTTTCCCGTGCTTGATAATGCAATACTGGCCATCCCTTTTATTAGTATTGTCTTATTATTTACAATTAAGTATTCTAATAATCAACTGTTGTTAATAAATTATTTGTTCTGTTATTTATAACAGCATAGGGTTAACATTGTCGGAACTGCAGACCATCTTGGGCTACATCCAGTCTTTGTAAAATGGGTTATCCCGATTTCGGGAAAACCTGAGGGTTGAGCGTAATTTCGTCCTAATAACCTTCTTACACAACCGTTGGCTTTAAAGCAGTATTCTCTATCACATTATGAACCCAAGAACCTTTTTGTAATATAGTGACTGGCCAACTTTTTATTTTATTTTAGATTCATTGTAGGATACTTTTGTATTTAAAAAAGTTAATCATAATAAAAACTACATTCCCTGTCTTTTGTTTAGATCGTAATGGATATCTACGCGTTAAAATTTTTTTTTTTTTTTAAATTGGTAAATAATTATGACAATAAATGGTGAACTTAAATAGTTCTTAAACATGACATTTTTTTTTTTATAAGTGTCATAAACATGACACTTATAAAAAAAAAATGTAATTGTTGGCAAAAAAAAAAAAAAGAAAAACAGAAGGGAAATGTAATTATGAGTAATTACAACACATTTTAACTGTTTATTCGTTCCATTTTAATTTTCATAAAATAGAAGTTATCATGGGCTAAGTATGGAAAAGAGAATGTAATTATCGACAATGCGTAGATCTCGGTAATCATTTCATCAAGAGATTAATGTTTCGACTAACATTTCGAAGTATAGATGATAAATGTTGAAATGTTAATTTCTAGATGAAATTTTTACACACATTTCCCATAATTACATAATCTTTTCCATACTAAAGTTCATGACAACTTGTATTTTTGGAAAATATCAAAAGGGAAACGAATGAAAAGTTAAAAATTCTTTTGACTCAACGACAAGCGACGATAATTACCGTTTTGTATTTGTAGTTTACTGATTATTGAAATAGTTCCTTTTCGATGGTACAAGTACATTTGTATAAAAAAAAGTAGTTGGTCTCAATAAATAAATAGTTAATTGAACAAAAAAAAAAAGAGAGAGAAAAAAGCGGAAACTTTTAATGGGCAAACATTTAACTTGTTGATATAAGGGGCCCGATAAAATAAGAAAAATTGAAATCCATCCAATATAATTGGGTTTCTTTATTCTTCAACTTTCATGGCTTAATGTCTGGACCATATATTATGGTTTAAAATTAGGTCTATCAGAGAGTTTAACTTGATTTAAGCGTTCAATTTACTGAAATCGGCAATAAGGGAATAAATTCAGATAATAAAACATCTTCAAAGTAATATTTAAACCTCGAAGTTTTCGAACTTATTTGCATTATAAATTGATGACCATTCTTATTATCTGTAGAAAAATATTCTAGTTTCAGGGGATTTTCATTGAAAACATAACTTAATGCTTTTTCGCACCATCATACTCTGGCATCGTCTATACTGTTGCTTGAAAACAATATCTTTTATACAACATACAAGATCGTGGCAGTACTGTCATACTATAATATTTGAAATTATAGTAGGCGGCGTCACCACTTGTATTTTCATTTACAGTGAAATGTTTCATCTTATCTACCTGCCTTCTTAATCTAACCCACTTATCATTTGTACGTTTATTAGATTATTTTTGAAGTTAAAATTGTCTGCATTCAAGGTTTTGACGTTATTTAATTATTCTTGGAGGAGTAATAAAAATTATATAATTTAGTTTTTTATGATGACTCACTACTTGCTATTGTCTCTGTAATCTCAATTTTTTCTAAAGTACATTTCTCTGTTATCAAACTATATCAGTGCTGTGTTAGTGCTAACATGACAGAAATTGTCATAGTGTAAAAGAATTTTTAATTCGAAAGCCAGAGCGAAATGAAATATTGTGTTTACTATTTTAATTACTAACAACAAATTTGAGAGTAATTAACTATTTAAATTTTGTTAATTCGCGATTTGAAAAAAAGAATCGGGTGATATGCTTCTTGCTGACTTAGCCGTCTGCTTATTTATAATAATAATATTTAATTAATTAATTTACTATGTTAATTTTTTATTTCAGTAATCATGCTCAACATTTCAATTTTATTTTTAAAATAATTTGGGTATTAATGAATTCGATGTCTATTAATTTCTTTTTTCCGCGGTGGAAATGGGTTTTATCTACTAGGGAAAAAAATAGAATAAAATAATTTGAAAATAATCGGAATTATTATATTGAATAACGGCAGTGAGTTCAGTTTGTTACGCATTACAGTAATACCTCAAAACTCAACTGAAAAGGTACCGTTTGGCGTTGGTTTATTTCTTGACCGACAGTTACTAAATATAGAAATATTAATAATTCCGAGGAACATGATTTTTTAGTATCAAAATAACTCAAAGCTTTGAAATTATTCCCTTTTTGTTTTATTCGATAAATACGTTCTGACAAAGAAGAAAAATATTCAATTCTTTGCATTTCCTTTTACGAAGGAATATAGTCGCGTAAATTACAGGCTTTTCCTGAATCCTTTCTGACTAGTTTCAACATGACGCCATGTCTACACCAACATCCCTATTTTCGTCTCTCGTGTAATTTAGAAACGAATCTTAGTCTCATTGAGTTGATATTTCGTGTTTGAAATTGACGTAAAATATAGTTGTGGACAATTCTTTACCACAGGTGATAGTTAAAATAATGATCAAATATAATTTTCTCTTATCTTCATCTTTTAAAAAAAAGTTTAAATGTGGTATTTAGCAGTTCGTATCAATAGAAATGCTGGGTTGTTGAACTCCAGGTTCCGATTTCGAGGCAGGTTTTTGGAGATAAATTATTTACTCTGCTAACAGCCTTGAATAGACTATGGGATCAAGAGACCCTCCTAGGACTCAGCTAGCCTCAATAAAGTGGGTGTCCTTAATTGGGAGAAAGCCCTGACTAAATCGCCTCATCCCACAACCATTGCCTATGTAATAGTAAGGTGAATAGCCATGTACTAAAGCCTAAACCCTTTTTGTGGACAGCAGTGGTGCAGTTGTTTTTGTATCAGGAGATATAACATATTCAACTCTAGATATAGTTGGAAAACAGGAAGTGATACTTAACTTGAAACTATAAATCCTTTCTATCTCCCGCTGAATTGGATTTTTGTTATAAATCATTCAATCTGTTTTGGTTTCCGCTGAATCCTCATCATTGTATAATCCCCATTCTATTCAGAATGTATTGTTTATATTGTTATAACAACACCAATACTAAAAGTAATGGGCTTGATAACCAGTTGCTCCTTGCAAACTTCCTTCCACAGATTCCACCCAAACCTAAATCTGTAAGATCACGCTTCACAAAATCCTCCCACTTCAGTCTATCCCTCGGACGTTTACCTGTTGCCTCAATGTTTATATCTTTTTATTAATCCATTCGTTACCGTCTACAACAACTCAATAAAATTGTCTTAATCTTCCCAATTTTTTAAATATTTATAGTAACAAACTATTCCCCAAAGAGAACATTGAACTAAGTAGCAAAGTCTCTTGTACGGAGTGTTATGACAAAAAAAACAACTTTCTTTTTTCGCTACAAGGATTCCCCAAGATACCTATTAGTTCTAGCTGGAGGAAGGAAGCAGTGTTACCAACCCAACCCACTTATCAATGCTGGCTTTACTATTACGAGTAACAACTGGTTTAGGTCCGCTGGGACTGGATAAGACCTCGTTCAAGGCTTATTTGATATAACTTGTTGCTTGGAAGGAAATTACCAATGTATGAAAATTATATACACAAATACATTTACATGTGTATTAGTTATCGGAGGGAGCGGGGTAGATCAATGTGTGGAGCGATGAATTGCTATGCTGAAGGTTCCGGGTCTAAATCCGGCTGTGGCAGTTAAATTATTTAATATGTTTATGATGTAAACTTTTTATTAGCGCGAAACTTGGCGGTTAAGCGCGATTTTGAACAAACCAACTCTTTGCACAACCGTTGTCCTTACGTATTGAACACAAGATCCTTCAGGGGTTGTAGTAGTACAGGCTTTAGATTTTATATACTGGAAATTATTAATAGAGTTTTTTAGTTTTTTCTTTTTTTACTTTCACATATCCTATACAGAAAATTCCATTATTATTGAAATCATGAGAAGAATGCTCATAACTCCGTTAGCTTAGTTGTTAGAGTCCTGTCAGGGTAAGATAGAGGAGCCGGTTCGAATCCCAGCCGGGGGCATATATTTTCTCTTAAAAATAAATACATTTAAAATTAAAACAACTAACTAATACATTATAAAAAAATATAAATAGTAATATGACGTATGTCAACAAGTTGCTAAAATTAAAGTAATGTTCAAAGAACATTCGTTCTCGTGTATACATCGCAGAATTTGCGAGAACACGGGGACATGGGATCAGATAAGAGAAAAGATTTGTCCCCGGCCGGTATCAACTCCGGTAGTTTAGTTGGTAGAGTCCTGTCATGGTAAGATTGAGGATCCGGTTCGAATCCCGGCCGGGGCATATCTTTTCTCTTAAAAATAAAAATATTTAAAATTAAAAAAGGAAAAGTTTTAAACTGAAATTAAGCATCTTAAATCAGCGATTTAAAAACAAAATCGGAGTAGAGCTTTGGGGCTCCACTAAGCCATCGAATTCCTCTCGTATCCAATCCCTACAATCCAAAATCCTTCGTAAAATCCTTAATGCTCCTTATTTTGTTAAGAATAAAATCATCCATAACGACCTTAATGTCCCATTTGTTGCTGATTTGGCCCGAACCCGCTATCTATCCTTTCATAACAAACTTCATTTCCACGCAAACCCTCTGGTTTTAAACCTAGCTTCCTCTTCAATTCCCGATAATCCTCCGAGGCTTTATTGGGGTTAGAATTTGCATAACATAACATGGAATATAATATTAATAAAAATAAATAAATAGAAGGAATAATAATATAATTGAATATATAACATATGTAACAACATAATGAAATATTTAATATAAATAAATATAATAATAATAGAAATATATAATCAAAAATTTAAAATAAAAACCACCCCTAACCACCAAACAAACAACAAATCACCAACAAACAAAAATGGGGATACAACAACAACTCTACAACACAAGAGGAAACAAAGAAAAATGAATCTGTCAAAAATGTAACTGTTAGAAATATAACTATTATAAAATGTAACTGCTAGCGCATGCGTACAAGATTGCCCTTTGCAGGTGGTGGTTTATATACACAAGTACCGAGTCATAGAACGATCTATTCAATGCGTAAAGATGATTTCATGCAAATGTTGAATGCGGATACGCCTCAAATGATTCATACGCTGGACCCAATTTTGGCATACTTTCTCCAACATATCGGCTGGTATCTCAGGAATAAATTTTTCAATACTGGCTTCCAGTGCGACAACCGTTGCGAGCTTGTCCCTATAAACATGAGCCTGAACATAGGCCCATCAAAAAGTAGTCTAAAGGCGTTAAATCGCACGATCTAGGCGGCCTATTGACCGGCCCCATACGTGAAATAAACTGTTAACCGAACTGGCTTCTCATCTTTTGATAATAAAATTCAATAGTCTGCAAGCGTTGTTCGTTTGTAAGTCGATTCATGGTTAAATTGTAGACCAAACTGAACATCCTTAAAGTAACATGCTACACGAAAACAGCTAAGCTGCCAAAAATAGTGTTGCCAAAAAGAAAGTTGTTAAAAAATCACCCCTTAGTAATAGTTCATCATCTCTGATTCTGTAAAAGCTTTTTCGTGCCCCCTCTAAACATAAAAATATCAACCTGTATTCAGGAAGTTAAGAAAGAAACAATATTAGAGAAAAAGACGCGGTAGTGAAAGATATTTTTAGGGGGAAAAAGAAAGTGATGGGAATGGAAAGTTTCCAGGACAGAAAAGAAAAGAAAACAGGCTGAAAATGATCAGAAGGGAGGAAGAAGATGCAGAGTGCGAAGATGAAAGAGTTCTCGAAGATGAAAAAGGAAAAACATAGGACCAAGCTTGGAAATTGTCTCGTTATCTCTAGAAGATACTAAACAGGGAAAAAACTTTTATATTTTCTATGGAACAAATTAAAATGTTTTCTTATTGTGAAATTAACTTATTTGGAAATTGGCACATTCTCAAGGCTATTTAGTTTTTAATTGAGTATAGTCAAAAACAAGTGAAATGAGGGTAAGTCCATTTAAATGTCTATGAAATCATTAGTTGGATTTCATATTCTCATATTTATGTAGCAAAAAAATAGGAAAATATGAACTATTTAAGGATTATAATACAAGATCAAAAACACGCCCATTACGATTAAAAATAGTATGCCCATGTTTTTTCTTGTTTGATTTTTTTTTTGTTATCTACTACAGTCATTGCAAGACGAATTAATCATGACAGAACTTTTTTATTGCTTGGATTTACTGCTTTGACAAAACTATAAACTATTATAAAAACTAATTTAAGATCAAGACTTCTCTTATTTTGGAAAAAAGAATAAATGTCGTTACCTAATTGATTTTTCAGTATTTTTTGGGCAGTTTTTGGTCGATCAAATTGTAGAATCTGTTTATAAATCCCTACCTTGTTTCGTTATTATTAGAACTAAAGTTACTCTACTTTATTTCATTTTTTTTTTTCATGTCTCTCAATAATTATTAAATTGGTAACTAACGGAGAGAAACTAGGAACAGTTGGTTTGAATTTGAGAACATTCGGCAGCCTCTGTATCGTGTAAAGTGTCGTCATTTTTTTGTGTTTAATTAGTTCTGTAATTAACGTGGCGACGTGTCAGTGCAATGACTCTCCGATCAGATTTAACAATTTCAAAAAAATATATATTTTGGTGTTATTGGTGGTTAAATTTTACAATGAAATTACTTCCGAAATTGTTATTATTATTCTGTTTAATATAAAATATCTAGTCACTTTTGCATAGTTTAATTTTTGCTAAAGTCGTAAGAAATATGTGTCACAACAGTGCCTCCATGATCACATTTAACTGCTTAAAAAAGAAAATTATCTTGGCTTTTTTACTAATTAAATTTTATAATCAAAATACTTTCTAAACAGGCATTATTTATTGCATGATTCATGTATTTTAATTATTTAATTTATATTAATATTAATTTTACGTACTTTCATTCTTTCTGAATATGTAAGAAATATTTCACTACAGTGCCGCTATGATTACATTTATCAGTTAAAAAGAAATTATATCAATAAACTATATTATAAACCATTAACGCCTCTTGTTTCTTCATTATCTAAAAATAATAATAATAAAATACTTAAAGATTTTCTTCATCGAAAGTCGATAAAGAAATTTCGATTCTATCGAAGGAAATAAGGACCTGTCGTTCGTGAATAGATAATTATTTTTCCATCATAATTTTGAAATTTTTGTTTCAAACAAAAATGTTTGATTTGAAACAAAAATTGATTGAAGTATAGGAAAATGTTGGTAGCACCAAAATATCGATCAAAATCAGTGATCGTGCAATCAGATCGTCAATTGATGATTGGTTTAGTCATAATAGCCATTCAAAGGTAGATCTTATAAATTTTTAAGTTGCTTCCGGTATTTTGTTTCTATAAGGAATTGTAGTTTTTTAAATGTTTCCATCGGCTGGAAAATTCGTGTTAGTCAACTTTCAAGTTTATTGCTCATTTTGTTAGTTTGCTAGAATTTCTACAGATGATCGAATGAATGAGAAAATTTTTCTCTCTGGCTGCATGCGGTACATTAAGTTGAAGGATGGCTTGTGTAGTATTTCGATTTGAAATGTTCAAAAGAACTCTCTTATAACAATAATAAAAATAATGCTTAGCGATCTCATAAAGATCATCCTTAACACAATCCTCCCATCTATGCTTTGGTCTGTCCCTAAGAGTTCACCAGTAGGCTAAGCGTTTAATAACATAATAAGCTCTCAATCTTCGTGTTACTATTCATTCAACTTCATGGTTTTCTTGATGAAATTAGTAAAAGAAAACCATTTGAAGAATATTTGTGTTCTAGAATTGTATCAGAGCCTGGAAGCATTCATCTTAATCATACGAATATCCACACTATCTGCTATATATGTAGAGAAGTATCTACAGCTTGTCTATACAAATGGCAGATTTCATCAACAACTACAAATCTTTAGGTTTCATTTAAGGCTGCAATGGCATATGATTCAATTTATTTTTGTTTCAGCCTCTTGGCCACTTAATTTCTTATTGTATCACAATTTTATATACATTTTATGCTAATTGTATATTTTTCTTTCTAATATTGTCTTTTTTTATTTTTAGGTTTCCGCAACTTTTGCTGCAAGTATGGTGATAAGTCCTGCTCTCGGAGCTTACATAATGGATGTCTATAGTGAAAGTGTAGTAGTCGCTCTGGCTACTGCAATTGCTCTTCTAGATGTATTCTTTATCCTGGTTGCTGTTCCTGAGAGTCTCCCTGAGAAGGTTAGACCATCGTCTTGGGGCGCGCCAATCTCGTGGGAGCAAGCGGATCCATTTGCTGTATGTATAAATATTTTTCATCTGTAGATACATATGTACCTATAAGTACATCTTGAAAAGGAAATGTTTGAGATTGGCTTTAGACTAAAAGAAAACAATTTGGAAATTTATTACATTGGTTACTCTATAGACATCCCAAATTGTCCAAATGACAGTATTATCATCTACAAAGTACAAATATGAAATTAGTCATAGAGCTAAGGGCTCTGCTGAGACTTCTAACAGAATTCAAGAAATTAAGTCATTCTGGTAACAATTATAGAGAAAAATAGTAGATTTATCATTCAATATAACAAATGACTTGTTACTCTAAGTCTTTGGTATTTGAATAGTTTCACACTGGCACAGAATACTGTAATTTTTACAACAGACTTGCTTCTGTCTATCCTTTAACACAAATACTTATATTAAATTCACCACTGACAACCCATACATTCTTTCATTACTTTTGATGTGGGGTCCATGAAGCTTACAGAATTGTTTACTAATTCCAACTTACTAAATTGTTACAATATATTTTTAAAATAAATAAATGAATTTCTATCAAATCCTACATTTAAATATTTCTAAATTCCCTCTTCTTTAGTGAATAATAATTGTATATATTTACTTTGTCAGGCATTGCGGAAAGTCGGAAAGGACCATACAGTGCTGATGCTATGTGTAACTGTTTTCTTATCATACCTACCTGAAGCTGGACAGTATTCATGTATTTTTGTATATCTAAAATTGGTAAGTTCACTATATCTAACTTGATAATGATCAATACTTTGATGATTGTGCAATATTTACAAAAAATACATGATTGTTTAGTAAATAATAATTTTAAATTAAGTTTTTCAAATAAACTTAAAATTATTTTGGGAGGGTACCCCTGTCTGCCTAAGGCTACACCTACATTGGATCCGATTCGGTGCGACGTGATTCTATCACATATGATGCTGGGGTGTATACATTATACATATTTTACTATACATTATAGTAAAATATAAATGTATTAAAAATAATTAATAAATAATCTTAATTTTATAAATTTAAAGAACCAAATGTTATAACTCTCGATATATTTCAGTCATTTGGTTTGCTTGCGACGTCTCATCGTATCACACCGGA
This sequence comes from Troilus luridus, assembly GCA_964056705.1. Classification (NCBI taxonomy): domain Eukaryota; kingdom Metazoa; phylum Arthropoda; class Insecta; order Hemiptera; family Pentatomidae; genus Troilus; species Troilus luridus. The sequence goes on from OZ057413.1 coordinate 124,829,551, forward strand.
TCCAATGTAGGTGTAGCCTAAGTCCTCACTTTACAAATTATACATTTAATTATACTCTTAGTTGTTCAAATTGTATGACTGTAATTTACAAATATTCTGTAGTTCACATTGTATTTATTTTCAATATAGTGTAAGCAGGAAAACATAATAATTTTTAAGTCTTCAAGCTTGTAATGTATTAATCATTTATTTAAATCTTCTATGGCGAGAAACCCTGATCGGTCTTACTCCCTCCTGTATCAGTTTTTATTAGTTCTATTAATGTGTACATAAGAAAATTTGTCAAAAACTTAGTTAATATTATAATATTTCTTTTAAATACCTTATAATATTGTAATGGATAAATTATATTCACTGTTTAGTAAATATAAATATTTAATTTGGCTCTAACTAGTATTCTCCTTTCAGGTTATGGGATTTAGTGTTATTATGGTAGCTGTTTTCATTGCGACTGTCGGAATTCTCTCCGTCGGTGCACAGCTTTTCCTAGGTTTCTTAATGAAATCTCTCGGAAGTAAGCACACCATTATGCTCGGTTTACTCTTTGAAATGCTGCAACTGATGTGGTATGGTTTTGGATCTCAGACTTGGTAAGGAAAATTCTGATTATGAATAATGAAAAACAAATTTTTTAAATTGTATTTTACTATCCATACCATTCTTAATCTGGTTGTTATATTGTTTGTCTTTAAAAAAGAAAACCCTTAGACGGTTAGAGACATCAAAATTTCCCATGATACATCTCCGTCTTGGTTTTTTTTTTACAATTAGAATTGACAGTTCAACATAGTATGAGTAGTTGTAATTTTTCTGGCTCGATGCCGATACCACCAATCTTCGTTTACCAACCTCCGTCCACAGAGCACCAATCAAACCCAAATCTGCCAGATCACTCTTAATGCAAGGCTCCCCTTAAACACTTCTCAGTCGCACAGTACTTATTAATATCTTAGTAATTCATTTGTTACTGAGCATAGCAACTTTACAGGCCCATCTTAATCTTCACGATCCTACCACCTGATTAATATTTACGGATGCATGCTTCGGAATTCCCCATTATGTAATCTCCTATGTTCCCCAGTGGTCTTATCCGTAGCTGTAATCTCCCTCATAACCTTTTCTGCCAAATGATAAAAAAAAGAAAAAGAAAAAAAGGAGGCCTTATTGCTTAGATAAGCAATAAATATTTGAGTTTTATTGGTTTTATGTGTTACTTTATTGATATTATCACAAAATATTTTGATTCATCTTAAACGATCGAGATATGAAGGTTGTATTAATTGGTTTACGAGTTCTTAAATCAGCATCCACATCTTTTATTTCTTCAGAAAACTTTTATTTTTTTAAATTACCCTGAAATCTATTAATTTAAAAACCAAATAAAAAAATTTAAAAGTAATCATGACATTAAAAAAAAAGTAATAAATTTAATATAAAAAATAAACCATTATTAAAAACTATGTAATACAAGTTTATTTATTAATAGATGTGGTATTATAAAAATAAATGAGAACAAAGAGAAATACAATAATTATATAAATATAGGTGTAGATATAAAAAAAATTTTCCCTTATGTTTTTTATTTAATTACATAAAAGAAAATATATATAAATATAATTTTTAAAACATAAATAAATATTATAGTTTTTTCTGTAATAAAAATCAAACATTTCTATAAAATAATTAAAAGTATTATAAATCAAACAACAGTTTTTAGTTAAAGCTGTCCACAAAACTCGGAAGATATTGATTTATCAACTGCTTCAGCTTTAAAAACTGTTTTGTGGTGTACAAAAAAATAAATAAATAAATAATAGCAATATTCTGTTACAAAAATAAAAACAATAAAGGACATAGCAACTTTCTTTACGTTGTTTATTCTAGTCCGAGCTTCCAAAATTTAATCTTAAAAGGAGCTTTTATAGCACACTTGTTTTTTTAATCTCTAAAAATTCTGATTTCTGAGCCGCTTTTATAATAAGTGAAAGGAACTGACGCAAATAAATGGAGTCAGAAAATATAAAAATGTAGATTTAAAACTACTTAATTGGAGCAGCAAATGATTCAAAAAGTTCCTCTTGCAGCTCTTATAGTTGCATTACCCTTTCTTGACTGAAATACCTCCTTCGTATTTGAATATTAAATGTTATTGTACTTTTGTATATTGATATAAAGTGTTTTATTATAATTTGTAGGATGATGTGGGCTGCAGGTACATTGGCTTCGATATCCAGCATCACCTATCCTGCCATTAGTGCTTTTGTATCGATGCACTCAGATGCCGATAAGCAAGGTATTTCTTTAAATTAAACTTTTGTTTATTGGAGAATTTTCTTTGTTAACATCCAAGAATAATATACTATGTACTTCTCCTCTGTTCTACTTATAAATATTATTAATATTTATTTATCTAATGCAATCAATTCTTGGGCTTTGAAATATAATATGGTAGTGGATAAGCCTACAGTACCTGCTTTTCTTTTGATTGTACCAGGAAACTTGCTTTCAATGTAAGTCATTCGATATAATGGCCAATCTAAACATTGTTTATCTGACATTATTAGAAAGTTCATTTATAACTATAGGGTTCTACTGCATACAGCTCTCAAATTATTTACCTAAAGCATCAAAAATCGTGCTTTTCTTGAAAATCACTATCCATTGTGATTTAGGTTCGTCTTGCAATAAATTTATTGAATTTTGTTTTTTTTTAATAAGATGAGAGGTTATTAAATTAAAAAATGTATTTCAGGTTTAGTGCAGGGGATGGTAACAGGGATGAGAGGATTGTGTAACGGCCTGGGTCCTGCAATGTTCGGAATCATATTTTACCTCTTTCACGTTGATCTCAATTATGACCCCGCTCGCTACGACAATAACACGTCCGGCCAACACATGGACGTCATTCCTCAGGTAATAATACATGTTGGCTATGCTATTCGATTTGTATACATATGTTTAATTGGTTGCTATGTAATGATAGCGCTCAGATAACTGACTTTTAAAATAGATTCTGCCAGGTCGAAGTAATAAAACGGTTTTCATTAATTTGTTTTATGTTTTGATGTTAATCCTTTTTGTTACCATGGCTGACAGGAACCCGTCTGGAATATGATTCAACAGGTACTTGTAACTTAATTCAATTAAGTAAATAGCTTAAAATTTAATTTTATTATTTCATTTCATCACATAATAATTACACAAAAATAAAATTAAAAGAAAAAAAGTATATTGTAAAATATTTTTATAAACTTTTGCACAAGCAAATCCTTTTGTTTAAAGCTTTTAGAGTTATATATTAAATTGGGGCCTTCCTATAGCGTTCAATTTATATTTTTCTTTTTAAATAATGTTAGTTGATAAACTGCGTAGGATCACCGCCATATCGATATAAAAGTGCCAGTATTCCTACTTTATGATAACACACCTAAACACTCATTACCTTTTACACTGTTTGTGAAATTTTGGTATCTGTTCCGCAGGCTGCTGCTTCAAGTTGAGTTACAACAAGTTTTAACTGTTTATTCATTAATATTTTCCAAAAATGTAAGTTATCATGAGCTTTAGTATGGAAAAGATAATGTAATTATGGGTAACAATTAGATTTCTGTAATCATTTCATCAAGAAATAAAAGTTTCAACTAACATTTCAAAGTATAGATAAAATATTTTTGTTGAAACGTTCATTTATTGATGAAATGATTACCGAAGCATACACATTTATCATAATTAAAATCTCTTTTCCATACTAAAGCTCGTGATAACTTATATTTTTGGAAAATATTAATGAATAAACAGTTAAACTTATAACTCAACTCAAAGCAACAACCTGCGGAATAATTACCACTTTTTTCGTATGTCCATCCAATATACTTCATATAGAGCTAGATTTTGAGCATGATTTTTTATGCCTTAAACATGCTTTGTTTAAATGAAATGAAGAAATATAATAAACACTGATTCAATTTGCCTGATCAAACAAATGAATATCGCTAAGTGCTCCATTGCTCACAGCTGATCTCATCGTCTCACTCTTGTATATATTTTAGTTTACTTATTTATTAATTAAATTAATTATTTACTTATTTTAGTTTACTTAATTTTTTTTATAATTTTATTTTCTTTCAATGATAATCACCTCCATTAAAACAAATTTCAACTGTCAAACTAATTCAATGTGGAATCATCTTTTTAGTCGTAGACACACTAATTCTTTTTGTTTCGAGGTGGAAATGTCAATTTTGCTATGTCCATCCAGTGAAATGAAGTAGCTATGAGTGTTTAGTGCAAATATCATCATCATAATCTCTCCCTCTCTACCGCTGCGTAGTGTGGGGATTCCCTCTATGGAGCTTGACCCAGGTGTCCCTTTCCTGAACGCCTCCCGCATGCCTTCTTCCCAGGTGATCCGTGGTCTTCCTCTTGTTCTTCTTCCATCTACTCTCGTCTCATATGCTATCCTGGCCGTTCTCTCCGTGCTTATCCTCAGGAGATGCCCAAACCATCTTAATTTATTTTCTTCAAGAGTGGTTTCTACCGGCTGTACCTCGAGGTTCGATCTTATTGTGTTATTGCGGATCCTATCTCTCCTGGTCCTTCCTTCAACCTTTCTTAGGTATCTCGTTTCCATTGTCTAGATCTGCAATTTGTGTTTTGAGGTGAGGATCAATGATTTGGAGGAGTAAGATAGGATGGGCAGGAACGTAGACTTGTAGACGGATAACTTTGTCTTCTTCGTCACCTCTCTTTTGTTGAGGAAACCTTTCTGGACTGAGTTGAACAATCTACCAGCTGTTCTCAGCCTTTGCGTCACCTCTTCATCGATATAACCGCTGTTGTTGATCCAGGCACCTAGATATTTGAAGTCTTGCACCTGTTCTAAGACAGATCCCTTCAGTCTCAATACTCTCACAACACGGTGAGGACGTCTTCCTATTCTCATGCATTTGGTCTTATCTGGATTAATATCCATGTTAATGCTCGACAGCTCTTATTGCATGATTTTTATGTTGTATTGTAGGTCCCGGTCATCTGCAGTGAACACAACAAGGTCATCAGCAAAAGCGAGAACCGTATACAAATTAGGCCTTAGGTTCCTATGGCCTAGCTGAAAACGCCGCAATCTAGGTTTGGCTCTCTTCAGCACCCCATCCAGCACCAATATGAAAAGTAGGGGACTTAGGCTGCAACCCTGGCGTATTCCCTGCGTTGTCTCAAACTCCTTGGAGGTGTGGTTGCCAGTCCTTATAATGTTTCTTGTTTTTCGGTAGAAACTCCCGACTGCCAGAATCGTGCCAATATCCACTTGCTTTTCCGACAGAGCTCGCTCTATATCCTCGGTTTTGACTCTATCAAATGCCTTTTCTAAATCCACGAAGCAGGCAGAAAGTTTTTTTACCTTTCTTGATGGACTTCTCCATGACCTGCCTCAAAGTGAAAATCAGGTCCTGTGAATCCATACTGCTCCTCAGTGCAAATATAACCAATAAAATTGTCCTCTTAAAAATGTTGATTTGTGCTGATATTATCATGTCTTCAGTTAAACTCTGCAGCTGTGTTTAGATCAGTTTATTTATTTCTCTTAGTTTTGAAATTTAATAAACTGATTCTCTATTATTACTCCTGGTGAAGCACAATCCATTAGATTTTTTATTTTTATTTTTTGTGATATCACAGTTAGATATTTTTTCTCATGTGCATTGAGATTATTTGAACATATTTCAATACAGAGAGGCTTAGCATAGGCCATTGAAAACAAAGATATGAAAATCAGATGAGTAAACGACAGCAAAATTGATTATTAAGCTAAGAGAAGAGTTAAGAAGTGTTTCTAATCTAAAAGAACATTTAAAACTAGAGATAAAGACATTATTGGATTAAGATTTGTTTCTGCCCAACCAATCCTTTTGATAATTAATTATCTGTAAGAGTTATAATTATTGTCATTCAAAACTGTAATGTTGCCTAATGAGATAGTAAAAGTTTCGTTTATTGTGAAAGGTTTAGATATTGTTATCATTTAAATGTATTTTCATAAGGAGTCGATAATGCCGTTAGCCATAACGTTCCTAGTATAGGTTTATAACAATTTTTTTTCTCTCATAACATATAATTTTTTTTTTTATGATTTCATTTAAATTTTATTTGAGAAAAACATGTTACAAACTTAACAGTTAACTGTAACACTACAAGGGAAAACCTGGCAATTGAGCATGACCTTGGACAAATCACTTCCCTGCACTACTGTAGGCTAGGCAATTGTATTAATCTTATAGTTATAATTTTGGAGACTATTTCTTATGATTTTTAATTATTTTGAAAAAAACAAATTTTATGAAAAGAATGATAAAGCTACCTTCAAAAATTTAACAGATTCAGATTTTAGACTAATTAAAGAGCATTTCTGAGATTTACCGATAATGGAAATTCTGGCTACAGGCATATAACTTTATATTCCATATATCTTTAGCCAAAACTGCAAATTATTTTTAATTTACTAACAGTTAAAGTTTTAGTAGTTTCACATCCTGCAATCTGTATTACATAGTTTAATATTTTTATTTACTAGTTACCAGTCCTGTAATCTACAATAGATACTTATATAATGATAAATTATTCCTCTCCCAATTTGTCTTTATCTAAACCAAATACTTTACATGTTTAGCTACAAGGTTATCAACAACTACTAACATTTTGTTTTCCTTTCAGGAATGTTTTTACAAAACCTTTAAATTATACTATTTAAAACATTATAAACTTTACCATTCTGCATTTTGAACTCGTTATCTTTGTAAAAATGTTATAGAATCATATTTTCTAACGCCGCACAGATAAAATACTGCTTTCCTATTTAGAATATTTAACTGATTTAAATGAAAACTCTTGGTTTCAATCACTTGGCAACAGAAACGGAATATAATTCAGAAGGAACCTCCTTTGCTTTCCATTATCTATCCATTCAATTATCTATTGACGTAATGAAGGAAAGAAAAAAACATTTCAGCTTTCGTGTAAGAGTTAACTTGATATGAAAGTTCAGATATTGAAACTGGTGGCTAAGATAATTAAATATCCTAGGCGCGAAGACATCTTTTCCTTTTTAATATTTGTTCAGTAGTATTTCTCATAAAATTATTTTCTTTGACATTCAATATATTATGAGATATGTAATCATATTTAGGAAGTTATTGCATTTTCATTGTAAATTTAATAGACTGTTTGTTTTAAATTTTATAATTTGAATTATATTTTTTATTTTAGTCTCTGCTATCAACCTAACTTAAAAAAGAAAAAAATGCTTGATTTCTTCTTTTATTGTTTTAGCTGGTGCCAGGCCCTCCGTTTGTTTTTGGCGCATTCCTTGTCATCTGTGCTCTACTGGTTGCTGCATTTATTCCCGAAGGATCCAATCAGGCGATAACATTGAAGCCAACGACACGAAGGCAGTCAGGTATCTACAACAACGATTATACATCAGGTTAGGATTTTAAATTTAAGCTCGGTAGTTTGCGTTGCGGCATGCAGACTGTATCAGTAGAATCAGTAGAAGAGCCATTGGAATTGAAAACTCTTGCTATTCGCAAAAGGTAACCTTTCAAGTATTTAAACAATTGAATTGCTTCTTAAATCTATTATCGGATCAATACATTCTTCGCTGAAACTACTTAACTGGTGCGCTTGAATCCAGATGTTTTCAACTATTGTCAAAATAACTATTGGCTTGTTGGTTGTCTTCCAAATGGAACATTGATGGTACCTGAATTAGATTTAACATTCAGCCTTAAAGTAAAAAATAAATAAAAAAAGTATTATTTCTATTTTAAATGTAACAATGTATAGAAGATAGTTGTTCTAAAGCAAAACGGATATCCATATACAATTGAAGACTTAAAATAAGAAATTCAATTAATGTACTGAACTGTGAAGACATAGAAACAATAAAACTAAATTCAACATTGATGGATATAAACAGTCAAATTGTTAGATATCAAAATAAATAAAGACAAGATGAAATGTTTATTTAGCATCAGAAACTGGGACAATTTTATTAATACAAGATAGATAAATATTGGAGAATAGATACAGCATATTGACTATGAAAACTGAAAAAAAAAAATACTCAGCTCATGGATTGTGTTTAAACCAGCCTTAAAAGTAAATTCTAAACTTCATACTGTTCCTTATGAATGTGAAACGATTGCTAACTTTGAAGGAAGAAATATGCTTTAAGCTCTTTAATAAAAAGACATTGCATATACAGTTAGGGAGGTTACACTGCCTGGAATTATGGAGCCTGTGTAGCGTGATTAAAATATGAAGGTTGAAACAGGCGTAGAACGTTGTTGGACTTAAGAACCATCAAATCTCTACAAGGTAAATAAGTTCAGAGCCTTTTTGTAACAGCCTCAGTGTTTGAACTAAATGTTTGAAGGACAACTATGTTTAGGCTGATATTCAAGATTTGGGTTTGAATGGAGCTTCTAAAGTGAAAAATATTATCAGCATCAAGTCTTCCGAGTTGCTAAGCTTTTTTTATTACTGAAGTTTTAATTTTTATTTCTTATTTAATACCTGTTATATCTGAATATTCAATATCAGGAAGTTGCATGTGAAAAAAAGTTTGTAAATAACTGTTATATTGAATGCTCAATGATTCTGTTGCCTGATTTTTGTTTGTGCAATTATATGTTGTAATGCATTTCAGTTTATAAGTATCAGAAGTGAGGTGAATCTTGTAATTTATATTTTTTATCATTTGCTTGTGAATTGATCTCATGTGATAAATTTAAGCTTTTGATTGAAGGAACATTACTTATTATTACTTTTAAAGATTTTAAAATAATCTGGATCAGAAAATTTTGGTTTTTGGAACGATATTGGATTGTAGTATTGAACCCTGTTACAGTGGAAACTCCTATTAATTTTAATTTAAAAGAAGGATTTCATCATCTGTGAACTCTGTGTCTTATCATTACAGAGATAATGGAGGTTCCATTTTATCAATGGGTTGTTATATCTAATATAATTTTTATTGTTTGTTGATAGGTCTATCGATGGAGGTACATTACGAGATGGAGAGATGCAAGAAACACGATGGACTGAGCCCCCTTTCGCCGCTGGTCGACAGTTCGGCTCTGCTTTGAATCTTTAACAATAATAATGAAGGTATCTTTGCCACCTGCAACGGCGTAAGTCTCGCCATCCTCACACATTACTGCTTCGTTCCAATTCAAACGGGAATTTATCACTGCCCATTAACCGATTTTGGTATACGAGCATTTTTTTTTTTTTTTGGGAAATACAAATTTTTCCACTCCCCACCCCATATATGCCTGATTTCCTAATATTAAAAAAGAAACATTGTATTTATAAATTTGAAAAAACAAAAACAAAAAAAAATGACCGGAACTGCTCACATTATACTCTTTAAATATGCACAGTGTATTGAGATGAATTAACCCACCTCTTTATGGATATTCGATTAGCGAACACTTGACCTGTGTGTAAGTGTGAGTACATGTCGACTGCGTAGGTTTGTAGAGACCCAAACCAAAGTATAGTTTATGTAAGTGTATTCTTTTTTTTCTTTTCGGCTGGAGAATAAGGCTGTTACTAATAACTAATTTATTTTTCCCCTTTGCTGGGTGATAGTGGCTATCAGCCTTGCGTGTGAGTTTGTTGGCTGTAATGTTTAATATTTTTTTTGTTTCGTTTATACTTATTAATTTTTTCTTATTTCTGTAATCGAAGGAATCCTACTCGACTATAATTTTACCAAAGTTAAGCATCATAGCCCAGGATGTAAGTTTCCTTTTTATTTTCTTTAATATTAGTATTTATTTAATGGGCATTTTGTGATGTCTTATATGTGTACAGTATTCCTTTTTGGAACTAACCATTGAGTGATAATTTGTTAGTGATTTATACATTCCTTGTAAATATGAACCTTTTTAAAAATTTTAAATATTTAATTGTTTTGTTGAGAAAAAAAAACTATGTCTAATGAATGGTATTTGTTAATAGTTTTTGTATACAAGTCCTAATTGAAATTGCAGTTGAAAAGGTTTGTTTACAAACGTTTGTGGTACACTTCATCCGAACGATTAAAGGGACTTAATTTACTACAAATGTTATTATACCAGTTTGTAGTAGGCGATAATGTCTTTCATTGTCTGTGATGTCGATTCTTACTTGGTGATTATAATTCAAAGCGAAGTTTTAATCCACCATTACCAAATAATGTTCAAATTATTAAAATTGTCAGTGGCTAAGAACCCGGCTGGGCTGATAAGTTTACTAAGATTGAAAGGGTCTGTTTTCGATTGAATTATCCTGTATTTTTATGGAGTTTGAAAACCTGAATCATATCTCAACATTAAATTAAATAGTCATTTGACATAAACTTTTAATCCTGCCAAGAAAATGAGTTTGTTTTCATTCACGCAGAGCATTGCTATTTAAGGATAGAATTTATTACACTGTAACAATATTATATTTTGTAGAGTTCATTCATTTTGACTAAACATTACTCAATAAAAATGTTTGATGGTGGTATGCCAACTTTTCATTTTTAATAATTAATGACACTATTTGTTTTTCTTTTTTCATGTACCTAATATAACAAAATTAATATTTTTAAACTTGATGAGAGTTAAATAATTTTATTTATACATCTAGTCACTCCGTTTTAAGGCTCAAATCTTCCAATTCTAATCATACGCAGGCAAGGTCAAATTATTATTTATCTAATGAAAGTACAAAAAGTTATTGCAGTAATAATTTTATTTTTGCCTATTCCTCAATAATTCATTTCTATAGATACTTAGGATAAAGATCTTGTTATATCCCCCCCCCCCATAGACTGCTAATCACTATTTTGTAACATAAGCTTCTCGTCTTCCATGAATTTCTATTACTTCGTTGGTACAATATATATAGAAGAGTATAAATATATGTATGTTCTGTTTTTTTGATCAATTAAAAATGTATGTACAGAGATATTTAATTTTTTAACTACAAACATATTGTTTACATCAATAATCAAACATATTATTCGATGTACAGGAAGTTTTATCTAGTACAAATTTTAAGATTCCTTTGAAATGTAATGGCTCTATAGAGATTCTTGAAGTGTAGAAGTGGGAATATATTAATAGTATGCAAATATTTTAAGAACCCTTCCGAAGTTACCTTCGAGGTTCATATATATTTATGCACTATGAGACACATGATTCCACAGAGCTTATGATTCCCCGCCCCCCTGTCATTTGATGTTAATATCAAAATGACTTTTTCAAGTGCAGTTTCGATTTTAAACCTGTGTACTTCTGTATATTTGAAAACATAACTATTATATTGAAAATTTAACTGTAAGTATTAAAGTAAATGAAGTTAAGAATAACATATAAAATGAAATTCTTATTGTGTATATGTACAGTAGAGCTATTTTAGGTAAAGTGAATGACTATGTTTATTTTTTGCCCAATATTTGTTTTGGGATTTTAGTGCTGAAGTTTTAAATGTAACTATGTGAATAAAAAAATGTAAAGAGAGAAGTAATCGAAGTATTGAAATATTTTTGGGAGGATGAATATATATTGTAGTGTATAAGCGTTTAAATGCACGCATTTATGATTTGAAGTTTTATTGTTTTTTGAAGTAGATAAATAATTGTTGAATATTAAATATATATAGTTATAAAAAACAGGAAGTATTCGTTTAACTATGATACAAATAAAATGACCGACCTAAATACAAGTAGGAAATATCATCACTTACGCTTGGCCAATTACATCACTTGTCGATTTTTGTTTTTATTAATGAATATAGTTTTAACCATTATTTGTTTAAAATTTTTCTTGAAAGTGCTTTTTAGTTCAATATTAAAGGAAATTCAGGTTTGCATATTTTACCTCATGATATTATATTAGTGAAAGCATCGTGAATCAACTGTTAAAAATAACTAATGAGGTATTGATTGTATATTATAAGGTAATATATAAATATTATTATTGTCATAAAATACAGTTATTTTTTAATGTAAAAAAAAATCAATAATGTAAATTATTTGTAATGTATTTTTGATTTAATTAAAACATTGTTGAACATATAAGTTTCTTTCTATTTTTATAAAAAACCCATATATTTAATAAAATAATTTTATTTTAATAAAATACACGCACAATATAAATACATTTTAAGAGGATTTATTTGTTTAGGATACAGGAAAATCTTGTTCAAAGATTTTTCCACTATTTTTTATCTTTCTTGGGTTTGTGCAATCCATGATGGCAATAAATACTTGAAAAATAAAAATATATACATGCTAATTTAAGTAAGCAAAAACTTTAAACTTTAGTGATACAGTAATATACTTATTAATAACAACAATTCTATTACATATTTACAAACAAAATATTACAGATATTTCATTCGAGTCATTCTTAGTATTACATCTAAATAAAACTAAGAAATAATTAAATACAAATATACACAGCCTTGAAGAATATTCCGAGAACGCCGCTACAGTCATTTGTCCAATTTTCTTTTACCCATCGCCAATTCTGAAATAATTTCTCTCATTCTCCTCTGTTCGCTCAGTTCTTTGTTTAATTCTGATATTTCTTTATCCTTTTCGGATATTACTTTTTCTAATTTAGAGAGAACTAATGACTGTTGCAATATTTCCTAAGAAGAAGAAAGATAAAATTATTATCTTAAATAATTATTGGTTGACCAATAATCAGTTGGAAGAGAAGATGGTCGGGATTTAAGTATTTTAGTTATTTTGACCTCTGCCCATATCATTTTCTCTTCCATATGAAAAAATTATATCTATCCGTTAAGATTCTACATTTGGCTTCATTTTTATTTACAACAAATTAGGTAGAATCTTATTTCTTTTAAAGCTACACAGGTTCTTTTAAATCACAAAAGGCAAAATATTGATAACATTAAGGCTTAATTTATATTATTTATTCATAGAGCACTACATACACAAAATAACTGGAACAAATATTTTTTATAGAACATTACCAGAGAATCTGACGAGGCTGAAATGTCTCTGGAAAAGGGATCTACTCTAGTAGAAAGAGATGGGGTCCCCTGTGGTGCTATGGTTGGCATAACAAGCTACTATGTCCAAGATGGTGGCTTCCCAGCTGGCAGGTGGCCATGAGATTTTTTAAAGGGAGTAAAAAATCCTTAGTTAAGCTGTCCTTCAGAGGGGATGTAAAATAAAGGTTCTGAACCAATGCGGCGACAGCTACTCATTAAAGAACCCTAATTGATTACTGCAAGTTGAAGCCCAGTTTGACCTATTCGAATTGGGCTTAAAGTACATTCAGAGTACATATTTGTATAGGCTCAAAAGAATATATTTCTCTATCCTATGTTTATATCAAGGCCTTTCCTATTACTCAACTAATTCAGCAGAATATTTGAAGCTTTAATATAAACTTAAAAAAACAACATGGTCCTAGTTCCTTTAAAAGATTAACAATTAATTTTATCTATACCTATAAAATGCTTTGTATTGAATGACTGGCGGATCAACGCACAGCCTAATCCGCTGATTATAGAGACCTGAAACTTGGAGGGTGTGTTCATTGTATGACGTAGGCATCCAATAAGAAAGGATTTTCCAAAATTCTCCCCCTAATGGGGTGAAAAAAAGGGGGCAAAGTTTGTATGCTTGCTCACATGTTTCTTACTCGCAAAAACTACATATTTTTGCTGAACAAAACAAATCAAGTAACATAGTTCGCTTCTCGCTGCTGCTGTACGACAAGTGAAACCTTTATGCTAAGTAATCCTTTTCAATAACATTACATACTAATCCTTTACTGCCTGTCCCGTTTGTTAATCAGTGTCAATGCTGATCCGTCTGTGATGAAATTTTATATGGATAATCTCGAGCCTGGGGAAGGACATAGGCTACTTTTTATCAACACACCACACAGGCGAAGTTTATATCAAACTGTAACCTGATTGACTAACACCCCAGCGGTCAACGCACAGCAGAAACCACTGAACTTAGCATCTTGAAATTCGCAAATAGGTTCTTTGTATAGCTTAAATGAGAAACTAAGAAAGGAATTTGGACAATTCCATCCCCCCAAGGGTTTCCCCCTTAATATAGTAGGGGTTTAAAGATTGTATGGAATCCGTTAGTTTTGAAGTTAGACATCTGAAATTTCGGATGTACAAGTAACTTAGAGTTAAAAAAAATTAAATTATTTATTTAAAATGATCTGTCACGAAACTTTATGTGGCAGACCAAATTAAATGCGAGCGAAGCCGTAGGCAAAAGCTCGTATAAAATATTAAGTTATTTACCTTTTTGCTCGTTTCCACAGTTGCTTCTAAACTGGTCAAGTTTTTCTTTAAACCTGAAATTTTATAGCATAATTATGAATTTAATTGTAATACAAAAATATATAATTTTAAAATATATGTACATACAAATATTTATACATTGTATAAAGTGAAAAATTAATTCATTAATGGAACTATATACACACTACAAAATGAATGATGCATTTTTTTTCCTTTTAATTTGTTTGATTTTTAAAGTTATTGAAATATTATAAAAACATTTAATGAAAAATAAAAAATGATGTAAATTATTCATATTTTAATAATCATCAAAATTTTAATTCCTTCTGTATAATACATTGTACAGCTAAATTTTAAAATTTATAAACTTACCTGATATTGTTTCTTTTGCTCCAACGAGTTCAGTGCTGATTTGAGAATATTCCTGAGATTTCAGTTTTAGGTCTTCCTCCAGATTAACAATTTTGTCTTCTTTAATTACTAGTTGATTTTTATAGTTTTCGATTTCTTGATTTTGTTGCGAGATTATAACAGTTTTCGAACGTACATTTTGAAGTATCTACAAATGAAAATTAACAATTTTAGGATAGGACTAATCTGTTATGCTGACGAAAGGTATCAAATATGTTTTTGATATTTATAATTAAAAGGTGTGTAAATAACTTTTATTGAAATAGAAGATATTTTATTTCACCAACAGTAAGTAACACTGCTTAGGTGTTTGTCTAACCTAGCTTTTACTCCCGTAAGAGAAGGCTAGTAAATAAGTGAAACAAGTTTGTTTGTTTTGAATCAACTATGCTCTACAATGAATGATGAGTCCCCAGAAGTAGAGTCCACATTTCCTCGGGACAGTCAGGGACAATTTATACTCCAAGAAAACCTGGTCAATTATGTAATGTATAGGGCCTTGTGTTAATAAATGTGTATCGTGTACTTTGCACAAACCTCAGAATACTTATTATGGGTTTCCTGGGCCTCCTGTTTGACCAGAGACAGCTGGCCGGACAGGGAATTGGTTTCTTTGACTGCCAGTTCCAGACTCTGCTGACTGCCGTACAGAAGCTGATGGAGGCGGCTCACTTCCGAGTTAGTGAGGCACAGGTTGTGCTGTAGCCTCGCTGCCCGTATGTCTGCGGCCTCCTGGCTCATCTGGAGCTGCCTAACGTTCTGGTTCATCGCTGCCATCTTATACTGGTATAGTTCCATTATTGCTGATGTCAGATTACCCTGTTTACCATGGAAAAGTTAAAAACAGCTATTAGAAATAATATAATTCTAATAATTATATTAGTTCTGATATAATTATTAGAATTAATTGTATAATTAGGATAAAGAGAAAAATGGACAAAAATAACTTGGAAGAGTAAGAGTCATACTGACTTTTTAGTCTACAACGTTCATTATGCCATATCTGCTTAAACTGGCCCGGGTAGAGATCAGAAAAATTCTCTTAGTAAGAAGAATAGTTTATTAAGTAGTTCAATTGTAATAAATTAAAATAAACAGTTCTCCTTACTAAGAGAATTTTTCTAACCTCCACCTGGACCATTTTTTCCCTCATATACATAAGGTCAACAAAGTATTTATTCAACTAACAAGTATTAATTTATACATATTATATGTAAAAAAAGTTATTTTTAATTTATATGTGGAAAAAAAAATCAAAAGTATTTATATATGTATATTTTATCTTAAAAAAAATTTATTTTTTTAAGCCCAGGGTATAATTAAACCAACGAATTACATTTTTAATTTACCTTAATCTTTCATAAGTAGTTGGGTTATTGAGGTATTTAATCTCTAATCAGCCAGTTTTTCGAAACAAAATGGCAGAGGGTAATATAGAATCCTGAGGGTGATTCAACCAGTGACTTTGGCACCAAATTAAAAAAAAAATGGGTGCAGTGGTGTCAACGAAAAGATGTGGATAGTGGATGAACAAATATTATTCTATTAAATTTTCAGATTTTATGTGAATTTTATTCAGAAATATAAAGAGAAGATAAGGGTCTGGTGGAGATTAAAAAAATAATTCCTTAAACAGTGAGACTATTTATTAGCAATAAATGTGTCTACCAATGTTGCAGGTATTCTTCAGGGTCACAAGTATGGGAGACTACCACCTAGACCAATATCTTTTCCATATTTATAAGGTCAACTAATAATTATTCAACATGAACAACAAACAAAGATGTAACAAAAAATGGAGATAACAAAATTTGTTTGTCATGAGCAAAACAAAAATTCATTCTTCAAATTCTCACCTCATTTTTCCTTATAGCTTGCTCACATTTCTCTAAAACACTATTAAGATGCCCTTCTTGTGTTATCGTCAACATGGGCATCATGTCAATCTGAGATATGTAACTCGAATTATTATGAGTCTGTGGCTCTTGTTCAGCGAGATTTGAAGGCGAAAATACAACGAGTTTATTTAGTTCAGCCATTCGTTTCGCCAACAAACCAATACTAAAATCAAAATAAATTAGTATGATAAAAACAGGATATACAATTAATCAATTATTCAAATATTCGCTGACAATATACCATTCTGTTAAAAATCCTGCTGTTCCGGTGAGTGTCAGGACTTTCTTTTTAATGTATTCTGAACCTGTGTACAAAGCAATAGAGAGGATGGTTTGGACCTGTTTCTCTTGTAACATTTCATTATAGAGCAAAAGCCAATTAGTTTCCCTATCAGAAAGATCCGTGATAAAGCATAAGGCCTGAAAATCAAAAGAAGATCGTAAAAACAAAAAATATGTATATTAATATCATATAAATATTATAATGTTACACACTTCTACATAAAAAGTATAAACTGTTTTTTGAAACAGAATATTTTCTTCACATTCTGGACTGATGAGGGGATCAAACAACTTCCTGAACATCTAAAAAAAAAAAATGTTATTGAATTTTCGTCAATGGCTATTTATGAAGTATACTGAAAAAACTTACTTGCTGGTCCATCAGAGTAAGAATTTTGTCTGAAAACTTCTCGAT
Organism: Troilus luridus; assembly: GCA_964056705.1. Lineage (NCBI taxonomy): Eukaryota > Metazoa > Arthropoda > Insecta > Hemiptera > Pentatomidae > Troilus > Troilus luridus. Next base: position 124,846,894 of record OZ057413.1, read on the forward strand.
GCGAACCATTTGTGTCAGAAGACATAACAATGTAGTAAGCTTCCGGTTTACTTCATTACCACTCAAAATATCTTCATTGCTGCTAATTTCAATCAATGATAGTATAGTCTAAATAGAAAAAAAAACTTACAATAATAATAATAAAGCCATATAAAATGTTCTTTGGTACTTTTTAATATGTCAGTATGTTATAATTATATCTCAGATATCGTCAATACAAAGTCAAATTATCAAATGTGAAAAAATAACATAAAAATCATATAGTGTCATCTATAAGGCATTGACCAGGTATTATATAAATAGGTAACATATATTTGACGATACATATTGGTTTTGAATGAACCTTGAAACAGTTTCCTCCCTCTCCAGAAAATTAGTGTTTTTTCTTTTCGATACTTTGCATTCAAATTGATATCATGATGAATAACAAAGGAGTAGTAATTTTCTAAAGAATGTAAATATGATGAATATATCCCAGATTACAAATATTATAATTAACCATAAATATTAAAATAAGGGTTGATAAAAAGAACTAGTGATTGGAGAAAGAAAAGGAGAGCAGTATAGACTATGCCAAGGAGCCCAAGGTGATTGATTTCCTAGAACTATATTTACTTAAATTATAATACTGACTACTATATTTAAAAGGTGTTCATAATCAAAAGTGGAGATCTCCAAAATTTCAAAAATTGACTTTTTCACATTTTTCGCTTGCTTATCAATCGTGACACTTTATATCATGTTTCTAGCCCAGTTCTGAAGTATCAGAAGCATAAAACAATGCTTGACTAAACTAGCAAAAAATATGAAAAAGTAAATTTTTGAGTAATCCACTTTGGATCCTGATTGGTTCATATAAGCTAAGTACTAAAGTTAACAAAATGTATAACCGGCAAATTTTCATCTAAGAGCTGCTGGACAGTTTCCATTATTTCAATTTTTTCGGGAGGAGTATTTTTCGACTCCTTCATATAAAGATCAGAGACTATGTTCGAAATCAATCGAAGAGCATCATTGGCAACGTCATCTGATTTAAGCCACTGTAAAGCCAGGACCAGGAAGTGTGGGTAAAGCCCTTCCAATCCTAGAATATCTAGGCCGATGACGCAGGAGAAATAGTCGAAGAGTGCGGCGAGGCAGTCACCATACAAGTTATCAGCTTCACTCACTACATTTAACAATCCCTCTATATCCTCGGCATAACTGAAACAACAAATAATAAGAATAAATAAAATGAATACACTATTCCAAATATATAAACACAAATTTATTTAATTGGTATCATCTCTTTGAAGAATATTGTTATTACATTATACTTCCGATGGACTGATAAAGGCATGGAGGAAGTAGACATTTCACATATCTACTTCAAATACAGTTTCAAGTAAAAAAAGAAAATAAACAGCAAAAAAACCTGGAATTTTGTCGTTTTTTTCTTCCTAGTGCAAATAATTTAATTGTTTCTGTATGTGCCAAGTAAAGTATACACCAAATGAGATGACAGATGGAAACAGATTGAAAAACAAGAAATATCTGAATAGAAAAACAATTTTATTCACAAAAACTAATTAAATTTCTGTTATCATTTTTATTTTATTTTTTTAATAACGGGTGATTTCTCCCCTTGCTTGTATCACGGCCTGGATTCTCCTTGGCATGCTGCTGATTAAGCTGGCAACTCTTTCCTGTTCAATGCTGTGTCATTCTTCCACTAGCGCGGTTCCACTAGGTGTTGAAGGTCCATTGAAAGATTGAGTCCCCTTCAGATGCACCTCCCTACCTCATCCCATAGATATTCTATGGGAATATCTATATATCCCACCTTACAGTGGGCGGGCTGGCCACTGTAAGGTGAGTATACCGACTTCATTAATATAGTCGGTAACCATATTTGCAACATGTGGCCGCGCGTTGTCATGCATTAACATGAAATCATCGCCTATGAAAGGGGCGAATGACACTACATACTCTTCCAGAATTTCGGATATGTACCTATGTGGAGTTAGATTCCCTCTCTGGAACACATGGAGATCAGTCTTTGCCACTAAAGTGATCCCACCCCAAACCATTACAGACCCACCACCGTAAGGCACCCTTTCGGAGATATTGCATGGTGCAAATTGCTGTCCTGGCCTTCTCCACACTCTAACCCGATGATCTGAAGCAAATAGTGAAAATCTCGATTCGTCTGAAAACAGTACTTGATCCCAGTCGTTTACTGTCCACACTGAGTGCTCCCGAGGAAACAAGACGAGATGCCCGGTGTGCTGGAGTGAGCTGAACTCCCGTAGCTGGGGCCCTTGATTGAAGGCGAACTACATGAAGCCCCCTCCGCACCCTATCCACACTGATATTCATATTTCGGGCAATTCAAAGCCTTTAATTGGTCTCCACGGCTGTCTGAAAGTGATTTCTTAACGTCTGCATCCCAATTAATCTATCGTCAGCGGGAAGAGTCGCTGTGGGCCGACCTGAACCTGGCCTCCTGGTTAAGTTACCAGTCTCCCTGTACTTCTGGACTGCCCTGCGAACGTTGGTTTCAAGTAGCCTTAAGGACCTAGCCCCATAACGCTGGCTTCTCCCATCCTCTACCAACGCGACCGTTTCGGTGGGTAAAACCATGCTATCAGTCCCACCCATGAACTGCTCATATTTGTTTATCGCTTTTGGTTGAGGGATGCTGATAATTTTTTTTCAAAGCTCTGCTATATCTTTTTACCTGAGCCTTAGGCGTACATCCTAATGATGTAGAAGCAACTGCTACAACGTTATCAACCCATTTGCAAATAAAAATTCCATCTTTTTTCTCTATTGGTTAAGTTTATGACTTATGTAAAAAAATCAGTTAAAAAATTATTATAAATGCATATTTATTTCTTTATTTTCAATAAACAACAAAATTTTCGTTGGATCAACAATTAAAAAATTTTGTCTTGAGAAAAGACTGGCATGATCATATGATCACAGTCATAGTGACGGCCATATAAAAACCTTCAGGATTATTATTTTCTAATGAAACTCATACTGCAGCATGATTTGACTCTGTAGAGTCTAACTCTATAATCTTATCAGTTAAAAACAATTATTAACAAAATTATAACATTTACCGTTGGAGAAAATCCATTTTCAAAATTTCACAAATTTCAAACTTTTTTTCTGATGTGTAAGATGATTCAATCACAGTTTCGGTCACAAATTAACACTGGAACCTCTTGGAAAAGAGCTGCAGAGGTAAAAGTGAACAAAAAAAATGGTGGGAGGGCAGGGTGTCCTTTCGAGAGGGGGTAGGTTTGGTGTGATCGTATGGACAAGCCAGAACTTGGAGGGTTAAATCCAAAGCCAATTAATTTATGGATTATTGAATAAAAAATAAATACATGTGGAGTTAACCTGAAAATTGAAAAAAATCATCGAATCCACTGAAGAATTCAGGAGATTACACATTATGGAACTTTAGAGTATATATGAGTTAATATACTTGAAGTGATAGCATCATGAAGGTTGAGCTATGCTTAGTAATGAACAAATTCTTGAAAAGTTATAAGTGCTGAGCCGACAAGAAAATGTTTGAGGAATAGAATTAGGCATAGTCAGGAGGATAGCATAAAGGAGGTCATCCGTGGACAGATTTTTATTTTTTTATAAACAGTTATTGGTGGTACTGGCATCGAGCCTTAATGTTCATTGAGCCTTTTATAATTACCATTATATACATGCCATGATATATTAACAAATATAAAAATGTATAATAGATATGAGACATGTTACAAATATAAATTAAAGCAAGTATTGAGTTGATTACTTACTTGGGATAATTATTAACAACCTTTTTGGCTGTTTCATTCTGAATGATCTTTTTAAACAAATCAATAATCTGTCTCATTAAACATCCATTGGATGAATTAATTGCCTCTTTGAGAGTCGGGCAAGTTGTTTTGATATACGTTTCCATTTCCGAATCGGGAACACCTCCTGAAATTCCTTCTAATATAAACAAGAGTTTAAACACCTGAAATTATTTTTATTTTAAATATTTAATAAAAAATAAATAAATAATAATTTATAACAGTATGGAATTAATGGATAATAACCTGTACTTTAGAAGCAGTATTAATTTTTTGAACTTTTAATAAAGTTTTCAGAAAACTTTTGACATTTACAGATTTCATTAGAGTATAAACCGCAGCAGAGTTGTTATAACATAAATTTACAAGAACACCAAGCGATAGTGGTACCAATTCAAGCTCGTCTCCTGTGATCCATTTGGTCAGTGATGATATTAAATGCGGTAAATGGGCCTCTTGCCAAGAGATTTTGATACCATAGGTCAAATCCTGAGGAAATTATGCAGTTAAAATAAAAACAACAAAACAAAGAAAAAAGGAATATTGAAGATTAAGAATTAAATACCTGCATTAATTGTAATATTTTAATTTTTTTTTCAAGAATGAGTTTTGAATCGAGAAATCTGGTGAGAATTGGCAAAATCTTGAACGTGTGGGTTAAGCTTTCCCTTGCAGCCGGATTACGACATGCTAGTTGTAAAACATCAATTGATGCCCAAGTCAAGTGAGCTTTTGCATCAAGAGTCATTAATAATTCATAAAGATTTGAAAACAATTCCATAGTCTCTCTATTCCCTGGGTTGAACAAATTAACACCCGTTGAGCCAGCAAGTACCTAAAAAAAAGTTATTAATTACAGTTACAAAAAATAAAAACAGCATGAAAATTATGTAAAAAAAAAGAAGATATGTAACAGATTAAGGAGGTTGAAAATGAAACAAGAGAACTTCTCGGCAATAGAGACAAGTAATTTTTAAATTGGGATTGGGCTTCTGAAATAAGAATTTATACATGGACTGAAATTTTGTAACAATAAGAATGGAAATATAGGAGATTGGAAAACTGTTTGTGGCATGTGTCTTAAGACAAGAGAACAAAAAAAAAATGTTGACCTGCAAGAAAGATAAAAAAAAAAAATCTGTGCCACTACAACTCGCAAAGGGTCATGGGTTCAGTACACGATAGAGACTGTACAGTTTCTGAGACAACGGTTGTGCAGAGAGGCAATCTTCAATTTCTAGGTTTTCCCCCAAATGAGGATACCCACTTTATACAGGCTGGATGAGCCCCAGGAAGGTCTTCAGATCCCACAGGGTCCATCCATGGCTGTTAACAGATTATTATCATTATTTATTTTTTAGCCAGATTCCAACCTGGGACCTTCAGCACAGCAATTCACCGTTCTACCGCTGTGGTACCCTGCTCCTGTGGTAAAGATAAGTGGACCACTAAATGAATCAGAATTATCACGGTAAGGGAAAAACTAAAGATGTATGGTGAACCGTGAATTGGGTAAGTTTAAGATGGTTTGCACACCTGGAAAGCATACTGAAGAATCACCCATCAAGGCTGGCTTAACAATTCCCAGAAGGAAGGTGAACGCATGGAAGACCATGCTTAAGATTATTTCATGACATGGAGACAGACCTATGCCATATGTAGGAGAGAAGATGGAGAAAAAGAAATTAGTAGTTGCCAGTAACAAAGCCAAAACAAAGTAGAGATTTTGGGGGCCAAGCACAATGAGGAAACAGGGATCTATTTTATAAGAGAAAGAGAGTTCCAGCAACTTGTAAAATCAGAAAATAACTCAATAAAAAAATCGATTGTGCTCCAGAGCCCAACCCCATCTTAGCAGAAAAGGACCTAGGAAAAGCTAGGAAGCAAGGGGGTGTGGTTGAATCTTATGTAATAGAATGGACAACGTTAATTTATTTCCTGACAGTGAAGGGAATATGCATGGTTTTCTTTTAACATATCACCATAACTTATTTATCGGTGGAAATAAACACATAGTTTAAAAATAATAAAATTATAAATATGCATTAAAATATTCATAATGAATTTAAAGTAGCAGTTAACTAGCTAACCTTTTATCAGTATATTAGCAAAAAAAAAAAAAGGAAAGGATGAAATAACAGAAATTCTACTAATGAGATTTGAATTATTGTAAGAATTGCTACATTAAATAAAAATATATTTCTATAATCATCAGATTAAAAGAGCACCTACGTTATAAAATTAATCTAATTACTTTGAAATAATTTCTTGGAATTTATAAATTTGACTGACCTGTAAATTTCTATGTAAATTGTGAGAAGCCTCTTCTGTTTTCTGTGTAAAATATTCTGTAAGTGATCTATTAAAACTTTTTATCGATTCCGATTCCATTTTTAATTCAGAAAATTACGTACAGCCTAACTATAAATGGTAAAAACTAGGGGAAAATTCAAAACAATTATGTGTTCAAATAACTGATGATATAAATGTTTACAATTACTCTAGCGAGTTTACCGCCAAAGCGCTGAAATCGTTAACCTTCTGTTAAAGGTTAACCGTGACTAACCGATTCAGTTGGCATTGCCATACTATGCAGTAAACTCGGAGATAATGGCGGATATGACACAAGTCGAGACTCATAGGTAGATGTAAATAGATAGTTTTTAGGATGTTTTTCTAACTCTTATTCGTTTCCCTACGCGTTGGACACAAGTGATTCAAGATGATTGAGGTGGAACAAGAGACGGTTTACGGGACGGACGACGATTCCCATGTAATGTCTGATAAGGTACAGTCTTTAGCTGGGCGAATTTATCAAGAATTCGAAAAAATGATAGAAAAATACGATGAAGACGTCGTGAAGGATCTTATGCCACTAGTTGTAAATGTGTTAGAGTCCTTAGATTTGTCTTACACGGAAAACCAGGAGCATGAAGTTGAATTAGAATTGCTTAGGGAAGATAATGAACAGCTGGTTACACAATATGAAAGAGAAAAACAGCTTAGGAAAAACATTGAACAGGTAATGTACAGTGGATTGAACCTAAGCAATTGTTACTTTGATATATAAGATCTTTTATAGATATATTCCAGAAATTTTGATACTAGCTTACAAGTGTCAATCCTTGATTTATCATTACATTCAGATTCATTCCGGGTATTGTGTAAACATTTGAACTTTTTCCTTACAGAAATTATTAGAAGTTGAAGATTTAATCGAAGATGAGAAGAAAGTTAAAGGTAGTAAAATTGAAAGCCTTGAGTCAATTGTACGAATGCTCGAACTCAAATCTAAAAATTCTGCCGATCATGGTAAATTGTCTCCTGAATCACCCTTATCATTTTTATTTTGATTCAAAGAATTTGCTGTATTGAATTTAAAAATCTTTCAGTTTATCGACTGGAGGAAAAAGAACAAGAAATGAAAAAAGAGTATGCCAAGTTACACGAGAGGTATACAGAATTGTTTAAAACACATATGGACTATATTGATAGAACGAAAGTTTTAATGGGTACTGGAGAAAGATTAGACGGTGGTAGGCCTAGGTTACCCCCTCTAAGTCTTGCCCATATGAACAGGTAAGTTGTGTTTTTATTTTTTTGTGATGCCATTTTTAAATCTAAAACGTACATACCATTTTGGACTTGAGCCAAAACTATGTTTTTATTCATTCCTTATGAAAAATATAATTGATGAATCATTGTTTACTTAATGATATATCATAAAGTTATTTTTCCGTAGATCATCTGGCCCTATGTCTTTTGGTTTTCAATCTTTGGAAACTCATACTATGTCGAGTATCGCCCGCAATGCGGGTAGTCCCGGGGATTTCCCTACTGCTGGTGCCTCACCTCCTGAAAGCAATCATTCTGCCACTAGCCTTAAGAATGAAATGGTATTTGTTTTTATTATATATAAATTAAATCAGCTAATAATATTTCTGATCTTAGAACTATTAATTGTAGAAATGGTTTTTTTATTTTTTTCTTCTTTATGTACTAGGGTAATGAGGCAAATGATAACACGGAGGAAGATGCATCTGTGAGAGAAGTTTCGGAGAAAGGATGGTCAGAAACATTAAGCCCTGGTTCCAAAGATGCTACACCTGATACTTCGGAGGAATGCCCGCCACCACCTAGTGTTTCCACTCCAGTGGGCCGGAGTACTACGAAAAAGTAAATTATTTTGGATAACCCTAATTTAGATCAATAATTTTTGTCCAAATTTTTAAATTTGATAATTATAATTCATTTCTTATAAGAAGAGCTAACTTCAGTTGATTTCTTTTTTTAAATATGTTACTAAAAACTAATAATAATTGTTGTTTTTTGTTATAGGGAGCAAAGGAGTGGGAACACTTTGTACCAAGAACTTAGTTTCCAGGATGCTGAAGCACTCGGAGAAATGGACGAAGGCGCTGACATTACTGGTAAGATTTATTGTTTCAGTAATGCTTTGGGATTTTCCAGTAGCAGTTTCAAAGTATTTGTAGAAGTTAAAAATACATTTAGTTTAGTTGTTCTTGCATTTACCTGAACTTATACATTTTTTTTTTTTGTAATTTAATATTTTTCCTTTCAATTTCAAATTTACTCATTGTTCCTATAATTTATTTTTGATAAGAAATATAAATAATGATAAAATGTCTTTGTTCTTACTAACAGTTGATAAAAAAAAAAAAATAACAAGTTTACTTTGTTATGTAACAGTACTGAGTTTTTAAAAATAGAAAGAAATCAATATGCAAGAGAAGGAATCACATTGTATCTTATTCCCTTTCGGGTCCTGTACTTTTTGTTATCTTGTTACAATATACATTTAATGTGTTAATATAGTGACATTACTTAATTTCATTTATTTTTTTTTATTTTAATATCACTCATGCTGGATTTAGAATTATAATTATGTTTTATTTCTGCATTGAAACTGTTGATTTATCAATTCTCAGCCAAGGTTTGGATAGAAGACCTTTCCAGAAAGAAAATGATTTTCCATCTCTGGTATAATCTGGTAGGCTTTAGGCTTACTTTTATACAGTTCTTCGCCTATTTTTAGGTTGTATTAGTATTTTGTAGCTTATTATTTGTTTTAAAAATATATGATGTTTTTGTATAAAAATTTATTATCTTTAAGTCTATATGTTTGCATCATTTCATTATTTCCCGCACTTAGCCATTAGTATTAACTATTATTTTAGCAGTTGCCCAATACATTGCCTTTTACTTGTTATGATAAATAATAATAAATGTTCTCAAAATCTTTCTATAATAATAATTTGTTGTCAGAAATAACTGATTAACAAGCCTTGAAAGATGGAGGAATTGTAGTTGCATAGTTTCATATTGTGACCGAGAATATATTGATATTTTCTTAATTATGTGAATTAGTGAAGGTTAAAAATTAAAGGAGGAAGTCAAAGTAGTTTTATACTGAAGAATCTTCAGAAAGGTTATCTGGTTATTTGAAAAAAAAACAGGTTATAGCAGGTTTATACTATAACCTATAGTTTAGGTTGTTTTTTAACCCTTGTTATATAATTCTGATTTTGACAAGTACTAATTTGAATTGATAATTATTTAAATTTTTTTAAATGTGAAAGCCTATTTAGAATATACTTATATTAAATATTTAAGATTTAACCTGTGATATTTTGGCAAGGCATTGGGCAGTTGCTTGTTTTGTTTTTTAAAAACTCATATCCTAAAATCATCTTATTAATAGAGGATGGAAATAGTTGGGGGGTTGCAGTAAAAAAAAAACATCAAATAAGTGAAGACTTATTTTTTTTTTGTGCTGACGTTTCGACCTACTTTGTAGGTCATCTTCAGGGCTAACAGAAGGAGGGGTGGCTGGGTGAACCACGTAACTGACGATCGTCGGCACAAACAAAAAATAAGTCTTCACTTATTTGATGTTTTTTTGACTGCATCCCCCCCCCCAAACTATTTCCATCCTCCATTAGATCTTCCAGTCAACTATTATCCTCTCTAACATCTTATTAATAAATTGACAGTTTTAATGTTGAATAGTATTTTGTTTAATTTAATAGTTAAATTTTCTTTATATTTCTAAGTTGATTTTGATCTGTTTTCAATGTTGTTCTTTTTTTAATTTAAAAAATAAATAAACAAAACTGAGCTTTACTGAATTGTGCAGGCGGCTGGGTCCATCCTGGAGAATATGCATCATCTGGTCTGTACCACAGCCTACAACTATTAATATTTTCTTAATTATTAGAAAAAATACCATCACTTAATTCTTGCTTGCACACTAATGCACCAATCCGTCTTTTTTTTTCTAAATTTTTTATTTCTGTTTTCCATGATGAAAGGTGATAAAAAAAACCTTCCCTTTGAATCATTATTTGACTGTATATATTTTTAGGTTCATATAATTCAGATCATGATTATATGAAATTTTTTATTCTTTGGGCTGGTGTGTTATTGGCATGAGAACCTGCAGTAGCTATCTTGATGTCTCTATTCTGTTGCATGTGTTCCCAGATTCCGAGTCAGAACCAGACCGTGCTTCTGGTAGGCACCCTTTATTTATTTCCTTAATCCTCATGCCATACTTTTGATTTTTTTTTTTTATATTTTACTTAATATTTATTTATCTTTTGTTTACATCAGATTTCAAAAGTGCATTGGTTTATTAATTATATTGAATTTTAATAACTGACATTCCCCATTTATTGTTAATAAAAACTTGTTGCTTCCTTTTAATCTTATAAAATTTTACTTCTAACCTTTAATGTTTTAAAACTGTCACTTGTACTTTTGTAGCACTTTTTCACTAAAACATTTGTTAATTTAATTTTTAAAAGCTTAGGTTATAATTTTTAACCTATCTATGTATATAATAATATTTGTTTATTAAAAGTCACTTTATGCTGCTATTGCTAATCGGACGATGCTACATTCGGAGCTCTAAATTTTGCCTGTCTAGACAAATCAGCTCCCTGCACAACCATCGTCCAAGAAACAGTACAGCCTCTACCATACGCTGAACCCCGTACTCTTCATGGTGTGTAGTGGTAGAGGCTTTATTTTTTTCTTCAAATTTTTGTTAGAAATGAAAGAGAAAAAAAATCCTGTACCACTACAACCCATGAAGAATCTTGGGTTCAGTACATGGTAGAGACAGTACTGTGTAGGGAAGTGAATTATCCGAAATTATACTCAACTGCTGGGTTTTTCTTCCAAGTGAGGGTGAGCCCCAGGAAGGTCTCTAGAACCCACAGGGTCTATCCGTGGCCGTTAACAGATTAAATAATTAATAAGAAATGAATGAATATTATGGGTTGTTTTTTTTTATTATACAGAGTATATTCTTAGTCCTCCCCAACTATTTTTCTAATGATGGTGATTAGATAAAAAAGATATGTGTTTATACATTTTCTTTCAAAAGCCAAAGTAGTGCTTCTGATAATTCCCTAGGATCTTCCCAAGATGATCTTTGACTTTGGTGTCCAATCTCAAGAAAATTGATTTCCGTAGTAAAACAATCATGAATGATGGACATGCGAACATTTTTCTATTTCATATTTGGATTCTAAATATCTTTAATCGTAAAATCTCAGCTTTACGTTCAGAATTTTATCTCCAAGTTGATTAGAATGGTTTGTTATTTACCGTAATAAACCAAAATTAAATTATTAAACTTAAAATGCTAATCAGTAATGAAAAAATACTATAGTGTTTTAGATATAGATAGTAAAAAATAAATTAGGTGATTTGATCTAAGTCTATATGTGTTCTCATTGGAATTCCACCTTCCCTTGAAACATCTAATTGGTTGCTGTATGCTCTGATGGATATTAAAGAACTCGACTTTTGGAGTTTTAGATAATTTTCATAGTCTGTCCAAATATGGATAATAAATTTGTAAGAGAATTGCCCCCTTGCTTTTTAATTTAAATACTGTTATACATATTATTTGCTAATTTATTAATCATTAACAATTAATAAATTTTGTAATAATTGTTTCTTGAATTTTATCAATCTACATAATAAAAATAATGAAATTCATGTTATTAAACCATATATAATAATTAGTTTCGCAAGGACCACAATAATAACTGAATTTAATTCATACTTAATCAGTTTTTATTAATAAAACATTTATTTTATGGCGTACTTGTACATATTTTATTATTGTTGATTTTAAAACAAGTGGTGGAGGAAAATATCGCCATAACTATTAAACTTTATACACTTTCACTCTAATAAACTAGTGCACTTTGAAATTTGTTGTAATTATAATTTATTACTTGAAATTTGGTTTTATTGAAGGCTTGATTTGTTATTATAGCATATTTAATTTAAATAATAGAGATGGTTTAAATTCTGTCATTAATGATATTAAATTTCAAGTTTGTTTATTTATTTAATTGTTTTAAAAGACCATAGTACTTTAGGTAATTTAAAGTTGTGATTATTTTTTTTTGTCATGGCATGTTGCATTTTTAGTTTAAATCATTAGACCCTAAATTTCCACTCCATGTAATCCTTACTAAAACTTATTAAAATTTATATAGTTTTTTTTAAACGTACATGCTTATAACAATTTAATCTCGCTGGTTTTATTTGTAACTAATGGTTTCATTTATCACATTTAATAATACCTAATACTTAGGATGTTGTAGTTCATTCCATTTACTAATATATTTTAATGTTTAATCATTTATTTATTTACATGTATTTTTAATTATTTTATGTTGTAAGGCAATTTAATTACGACCCAATGATAATATCGATTGGATTTGTTTTGTTTTTTCTTGTGTTTGTTTTTTGTTTACTGTGATTTTTTAATATTGTGATGCATTTGTAGTAAAGGGTTACCAGACGTCTCTCTGTTGTATGAATATTTCTTTATTTAACCATCATAATTATTTGATGATAATTCAGTATTTCATATAACACATGTTTTCCTGTAGGTATTGTTTTCTATTCCTTTGAGTGAAGTCAAAAAATGTTTATGTAAATTGATAAAAAATGGACACAGTGCCTGATACCTCCAAGTTACAGTATTAGTAATTGGAACTTATTTTTAATTGCTATCGATCTATCCAATAATAATAGATCTATCCCTTTTCATGTAGGGCCTAAGTTGCATTAATTATTTGATAAATACTCTTGTTAATTGTGTCCTTGTTACTGACAATTTTTTCTAAAAATGAATAAGCACCCTTTTGAAAGTTAGCCTCTTATTTATAATATTTGATTTTATATTATGGAGAGATTTAAAATTTAATATCTAATTTGAGGGTGGGTTATAGTCAACTCCTTAACTAAACCAAGGAGAAGCCAAAGAATAGATTAAAAAAGGTAGAAGTGGTCAACCTAAGAAAAATGCCACCAGGATCCTTACCCCATATCAGTCAGATTATTTTAACATCTGCAAAACAAAAAATGAATCGGTACAGTTTTCCTCAATTTAACTTCTCTATTTTTATATGTGTAAGTCGCGAATTCAACAATTTAACCAAGGAGGTGAACAGAATAACACTAGTGTGGATGCAGTAAAGAACTGTAATTTAAAAAAAACATATTTACAAAGTTATAACTAAATAAATATCTCTAGATATCTTTAATTACAAACCTGAATCAAGACAAAAGTAGATATTCAGTAATAATAATTAATAATCTAACTTAACAAATGTTACTCGAGGGAGTCTTTCACGTAGCAATGCATATTATTTCCTCGCTCACAGCTGTCCCTGTTGGTTATCTTAGATGACTAAGTTTGGCACCAGTATTCAAACTTACACATGAGTGTCACTGATATCTTTCCATTCCATTTTTTTCTATATATTTTTTTTAACACTCAAGGTTCTCTACTACAATCTTAAATTTTAACAGTAAGACTAAAAAAAATAATTATAATTTCAGGTATTTAGGAAATCAATTCATGCTTTAACCACTTAAAAGAAATATAAATTTAAGATATGATGATTATGATTAATTAACCATTTGCCTGTGGACTCGTGTCTGATTCTGCTCACGAGTGACTAAAAATAATGCATTTGGTTTTATTGGTTATATTTTACCGTAGTTGACCCTTGATACCCGAATCAGGAGACTTGCATTTTTTTTGGAGAGAACTGGTCAGACAAGTGGCCTTTTTGCCAAGCACTGACCTTCAGGCTGCATCTTCGTTACTGACCACACTGGGACTGTCAAGATTCAGTTGTTTTTTAAAAGATCGTTGTGAAATAAATATTAATTGATTCAAATTGGAATTAAAACCACAATGTTCTAAACCAGGCATTCTACGACCCTCACATCAACATGATCAGCCTTATGTTCTCTACAGTTCTGGGAAGCGTTTGTGTTTCGGAGATATATATGTCATATTGAAGGCATAAGTTTTATTTTTCTCTCAAAATCTAAGATTTGAAAATGGAGGTAAATTAGTTAACTTTTTCCATGTTGGATTTTTTTTTTTTTAGCCTAATTAAATTGAATGAGTAAGTTACTGAATCATTTTATGCAAATGCATGCATAGATATACCTATCTAGTAATACACAGTGTCGAGAGTTTCCTGATTTAAGAAATGCTTGACAATTAGGCAAGAAAAGCTTCATTCATTTTTTTTTTTGTTCATGCAGTTGTAATTAATCGAACACTTCACTGTTAATTAACTAACCCGTCTAACTTAACAATGCATTTTCATTGTTTCATTTGTTTCTGCACAGGTGTTTTTTTTTGTCTTGTTTATTGTAAATAACAATTTATCAACATTTGTTGGTTTCATTTTTTAATGTTTTTCTGTTTTTTGTCATGATGTCATCTAAAAAACATTACATTGTTTGTTATTTTTGGTTGGATTTTAAATTATAATAATTGATTATAAAGTATTCTGGTCTAAACTAAGTTTGAAATTGATCTATAACTTTATTTATAATTGACATATTATATATTTTTTCAAGTAATTTAATTTAAAAATAATTAATAAATAAAAAAAATAGAAGCCTATTTAAAACTTAATATAGCATTTAACTGTTTTTTTTACTTTATATATATATATATATATATATATATATATATATATATATATATATATATATATATATATATATATATATATATATATACTTTTATCAATGAATTAAAAGTGAAATTTTGAAATATTGAATAAATCATTAATTATTTTAAAAAATTTAATGAATATTTTGTTCATAATTTACAAATTTATGTTGAATTCATAAAAAAAAAAAAACACATTTGCGACTTGGTGGAATAATTGTACTTGTCATTAGAATATTCTGTAGATGACGTTAATCTCTTAAAAGTTTGCTCTTTCTATCTTTTTAGTGTAAAAAATGTAATAACTGAGAAATTGGAATATAAAGTACGAAAAGATTTTTTAATCAATATCTATAAATTCTCTAGCTTTTATTAATAATGCGGTGGGAAAAGAACATTATTACTTAGCAAAAAAAAAAAGTTTGCTATTTTGGTAAAAAATTTATGAAAATTCAAATAATTTATAACAGACAGTGGCAACAAATAAGAATTCATTTCCTTTGTAAATGAATATTTTTACACTTGGAACTTTAAAAAAATTTAAATTAGAATGCTAATAAGGAAGTAATTAGGAAACTCGTGGAAGCTTCGACCTGTCACTATTATTAAAACATATGAATTCTCTTTATCTTTGTGATTATTCGTTATTTTATTTAATTTATTTTTTCTATTACAATTCCTATTTTTTGTACTGTAGAGATAGATTGTCTGGTTAACCTAGAAAGTAAGAAGCAATATTTTATATTTATATACTCCAAGAATTTAATTTATTCAAAATTTTTTATTTTGATTTTAATTCAAGAATGAGAGAAAAACCAAAAGCAAAAAATAAACACTTTTATTTCTTATGGTTGTTAAAAAAAAATAAAATTGTTTTAATTTGTTGCTATTCATCCCTACTAACAAAATTTAATCTGTTCTCTGGTTGTGCCTGCTCCCTCGATTCAACCTACAACAGTTAACGACAATTTCTTTGGTAAGGAAACTAACTCATAGCATGAATTAATTAATTTCTCTAATTTTATAATCACAGCTATGTTTATCATTTGTAAATTATTTATTGTATAACTTCACAACATGGCTGGTGTACCCTTACAAGTGTTATCTAATGCATTTCATGCTAACTGCATTGATTGCTTTAAAATAATTGTTGCTGAATTATGTTTTGTTGAATTATGTATCAGCAAAAATTGTTTATAATCAATATATTTTTAATGCAATATTAAATACAAAGTAGTTAGCCCTGGTAGCGCTATTGCAGACACTCATCAAATAATGCAACCATATTGTGAATTTGTACTTTGTTTATTATTGGAGTAAAGGATTTAGAATGTGCAATATTATTTAATACTTAAATATAGAATTATTAAGAAATAATTTTTATTTTAACTGATTACGAAATCCTTTACTCCATCTAATAAATATTATATAATTATTTTTTTAAATAGTTATACACTGCTTTTAGTATATACCATTGTTGAATATCATATATTTTTGTTTATGTTTTTAAAATCTTTAGTCACATTTAGGCTTTCAACATATCTATTAATATCCTTTGTAGAATATATTTGTGAAGCTTGTAATTTGTTGGTCTCGTGTATTTTTTCCCTTAAAAAAAAAGAAAGTATTTATTCAACCTAAACAATGACAGTGGCTTATGAATATTTCTTGTAAGCTAATGTTCCTACAGTGAAAGTTTTCATTTAAATAAATACGGGTGCCCTGTAAGGTTAGTTTATTCCACTAAAGTAAATTTTACTTTTGGTAAAGGAGTTATGTAGCTACCTGATGGATCGATGAAATAATTTTGATAGGGAATATTAAATTATTAATAAAAAACTTTAATTAAAAAATAATATGAGGGTACAAATAATAAAAAAGACTTTAAAAATCATTATTTTGCACTTTTCTGATTACAGTGGTTGCTAGGGGAGACTAGTGAAGTTGGCATAAGCATACTTCATAGAACTTACATACTAGTTGTTAACAAAGAAATTATGAAGTTGTAGTAAATAGGTTTTTAGAGGAAACAAAATCATTAATCCAATACTTTTATTTACATTTGTTTGAATTATTGGTTTCCCATTAATATTGTGCATTTATCACATTCTTCTCTTTAACCTCTCTTGTTGAACTTATAACAGCAATTTAATCTAGCATACCAATTTCAAAGGGTTGTTCCAATATACTATTTTGATTTTTGCAAAGTTTTGTATTTTCCCGGACAATATTTGAGGGCCATCATGTTACTACAATAATTAAACAATATGAATTGTTTATACCTCTGAAAAATGTACTTGGAAGTATAAATCAATAACAATGTCCTGTCTAATTGCCGATTGCCAATGACATCAAAATTGTAGTAAAACAAAACTAAATTTAAATATAGTTACAAAAAAATTATTTCAAGTTTGACGACTATCCCACTGTGTATATATCATTTCTAAAATTAATATTTGTGTTTTTTTTTATTTATAAATTATCTACTGACAGTCTAGCCAACTAGAAGTAAATGCTTCATTTCAAATTAAAAATAATTATATGTATGCTTTGTGATTAATGCCCAGTTTTTGGTTAATTTACCAAATTATGTGCACATCCTTAAACTCTTAAAATATTATTGAAATTAAATTTCTGGGGCTACTAGCTTTATTAATTACTCTTTACAAGTTTTTTTTGTTTTTAATTTATTAGGGATATTTTTATTTTATTATGTCCATTGGTTTCCTCCTATTATTTCCTTTTAATAATTTTGATGTAGTGTTTTAGTTTCATATTCCCTTTGTGGATGTTTTAGAAATATGAATTGGGTAAAATTGGAGTATATTTTTGTTAAATTTAACAGGCATTGGTTTTTATTCTGACAGATGGCATTGTAAACTGAAAAATAATACTATTTCTTTCTTTTTTCTACTCATGCAACATGATACTTGTGCTGTTACTCAACCGGCATACGCTCTTTCTCATTCCATTGACATTGGTCTTGGAAGGATATTTTTATTTCTGTATGTAATATTATCAAATGTTCTTATTTAAAATTTAATTGATTGTTTCTTAAAAGTATAAATGAAAATTAGTTAATTTTTTTTATATAAAGTTAAAATTATATTTTCAGGAATGGGTAAAGAAGTTGAGAATCTTATAATGGAGAACAACGAGCTTCTAGCAACTAAGTAAGAAATTTTTTTGTTTTTTTTTATTAAAATTCAAATTTTTTAGAGTAAAATCATTTTTTCCCGAGTAAACATTTTATTAATTGCAGTCATTGTTATTTTACAGGAACGCCTTAAACATAGTTAAGGATGATCTTATCATTAAAGTTGATGAACTTACTAGGTTTGTATCTATTATATTGTATTCTTATGATTTAATTTTAGTTGTCAGTGTGTTTTAATTTTATTAGTAATTTATGAGCTATATTATTGCTTATGTACTTTCCAAAAAAATTAATATTAATTAATTTTGATCTAATTAAAAAGTATGTTTTGCAGGGGGAAAGTAGATATTTATTATTGTTATGGTCTATATTTTCTTCTCGCATTTGCGGGTTCAAAACAGAGATGGGGGACAAGTCCAACCATCTGCAGTTATTATTTTGGTTTTTATATTTTTCAGCTCTACACATTCAGAAAATTATTATTGTTATTATTAATTTAATATTATTACTAGCACAAATTTAAATTTAAATTAAATTCTCCCCCCTCAAAAGATTGATAAAAATATTATCATAAAAGATTTAGAGGTATCTGTGAGTAAACCCTATGATGTGTCTTGTATATCTTAACATTTTTATTTTTCTCCTTCTGTAATATGATTATTTATATAAATTTATAATATGATATTTTTGAATATTCATTAGGTATTTTGTCTTACACTTGTCTGTTTATTGTATATAATTAGTGAACAAGAAATCCTGAAGGATGAGCTGAAGGCCCTCCAGGTAGTTAACGCTAGGTTAAAACAGAAAATAGCGGATTTAGAAGAGGACTTGAAAAAATCAAAAGAGGAAATGGAAAAACATTCTAAGTCTAATAAGTCTGATGATGAGGTAATTATATTGTTTTCATTAATATTTATGGACTGGTGTTTAAGTAATAGATATCTACTTCAACAATTTAATTAAAACAATTATAGTTGCTCTATAAATCATTACTTTCCTTGTTAATCATTATTATCAGTATTTTATTTGAAGAATTAATTAATTCAGTATAGTACTTATTTAAATATATGCTAGTGACATTATCACATAATCCATGTTTGCATTATAGAAATTAGAGATAAGAATAAAAAAAAAAAAGTACATATAATTGGGAATTCATTTATCCAATTTTCTTTTAATGCAATGATCCTAAGACATTTTGGATGAAGAAAAAAATATATATCTGTTTAATTTATCTTTATTAACATTGTTCCGTATGCTATTAGTTCCATATAAACAATACCGCCTATCTATCTAGTTATCAAAACAATAACTTTTGGTGAAAATGAGTTAGTAATGGTATCAGACGTATTAAGGTCAGGAACATGGCAAAGTATGATTTTTTGATACTTCTCTTCAATCGTTTTAGTAATAGTTCCAAAAAATACTGAGATTGGCCTGTCTAATGATGACGGGTGCTATGAGGACGACTCCTACTGCTACAATGGAGATGGTGCTTGGGCTTAGGCCACTGACATTGGAACTTGAGTACCAGGCCATGGTCTCTACGTACAGGCTATCAAAACAGAACATAATCTCTTTGGTTACGGGTAGTGAGAGCTTGAGGGAATTGTTCTCTAAAATTGAGGCGGACTCCATCTTAGAAATGCGATCTGATCTTCGGATTCGAGACTCAATGTCACCAAACTACAGTGTCAAAATTGACACAACGAAAAGGCACAGGCCCTGCAACGGGATCAATGTCACTTAGAAGGATTACCTTCTTCACTGACAGTCAGGCTACCATAGGTGCACTTGGTGGACACTGCACTAACTCACGGATTGTGTGGGACTGCTATGAAGCTCTTAACAAACTGGCTGAGAACAACAGGGTTAGCATAGAGTGGGTTCCTGGTCACCATGGCATCCCTGGCAATGAAGAAGCTGATAGACTGGCCAGGCTGGGATCGGACAATTCCGTGCACCCTCGAACCAGTCTGTGGCATCAGTCTTACCTATGCTAAGCGTAGAATAAATGAAATCTACCTTAGAAAAATGAATCAACTTTGGTGCAGGAAAAGTGGCTTAAAACATTCTAAATTATTCATAGAAGATGAGCAAAGCCCTTCTGGAGCTGGACAGACCAGATTTAAAAACAATTATAGCGGGAATTACGGGCCATTGCAGTCTCAATGCACACATGTTCAGGTTGGTACTGGTGGATGTCCCCATGTGTCGTTTTTGTCATACAGCGGACGAAACACCTTATCATATTATCTGCCTATGTGATAGGTTGCCCAGCATAAGGCTTGCAACCTTTGGCATGGACAGAGTCACTAACCCCAGGCACTGCGAACTAATCAATCCGGCAAGCTTACTCAAATTTGCGGGTTTGGCTGAATTAAGATTATAACAATCGCATCTATCAGAGGGGCGCACAATAGATCAACAATGGTCGTGTGCAATTTTATGCCCACCTTAAAAAAAACAAAAACAAAAAAAAAACAATAGTTCCAAAATTGTATAGATAAAAAATAGATTATAAATTGCGCATTTTTTTTCTCTCCTGTAAAAAAAGTGTACTTAAGCGGTATTGTTTTGACAGCAACGATATGTTTGTTTGAGAATATTGAAACTTGTGCTACTGTCCATCATAGTAAATTTTAAATTATTATTTATAGTTTTTAAAACAAATAAATAATAGGTAATTTATTCTTCATATGGCAAATTTATATTGGCAGATTTTTTTGGGTGTTTATTCTATTATAATCATTAAAAACATTATTGTAGTCTACTACCTATTAGAGAATGACATAAGGAAAGTAATACAGAATTTTTCACATATTTTAGTAACCCTTGTGGATACCATTGCAGAATATTCTACATTAATATTGAATATTGTAAACTACATTTTCTTTGTATCTAGGAATATATTTTTTAAATTATTTTTATTGCTACAGTAGATTGATAATAAAGAACGTGGTGAAATAACTTTTGTTTTAAGGATACTATAAAATATGAATTAAGGATAAAAAAAATCACAGATTTTTTGTAATTTTTATTTTATATTAGTTGTCATTATTTTTAAATATTTTTTTTTTGAAGAGAAAAGATTTGCCCTGGCCTGGATTTGAACCCGGGTCCTCCACTTCACCATAGAGTGCTCTAACCAACTGAGCTACTATGGGTCACATCCATGTCAGCCAAATCCGTTCTCTTCACAGATCCTATATCCCCATGTTCTCCCAATTTTTGCGATGTATACACGGGGAAGAATGTTTTCATTGAACATTACTTTAATTAGGATCTTGTTGACTTACGTCAATATATTATTTATAATTTTTATTTTTTATTAATTTTAATTATTTTTAAATATTTTTTTTTTTAAGAGAAAAGATTTTCCCTGGCCGGGATTCGAACCTGGGCCGTCCACTTCACCGTAGCAGTGCTCTAACCAACTGAATAAATAAAAAATAAAAATTATAAATAATATATTGACATAAGTCAACAAGACTCTAATTAAAGTAATGTTCAATGAACATTCTTCTCCATGTATACATTGCAAAAATTGTGAGAACACGGGGATATAGGATCGGTGAAGAGAACGGATTTGGCTGACATGGATGTGACCCCTAGTAGCTCAGTTGGTTAGAGCACTCTATGGTGAAGTGGAGGACCCGGGTTCAAATCCAGGCCAGAGCAAATCTTTTCTCTTAAAAAAAAAAATATTTAAAGATTTTTTTAGTTTTTTGTGACCAGGAGGATTTATAAATCTTTAAATTTTATAAAAATATTATATCAATTATCCTGTGTCTTTGATAAGTGATATTCATTGTTTTTGCCAAAAAGTACGGATCTAACCCCAGACAGTAAACAGACAATTTCTCTTTAAATTTTTATATTTATAATTTAGTATACCATTGAAAAATTCATCTTGACTGGCTTATTCATTTCCAATTCATGGCTCATCCTTTACTTAATTTTAAAATTATGATGGGTTAATATTTTTTTTAAAGTATCTTATACCATATTGTTATTTTCTTGTAGGAAGATGTCCCAATGGCGCAGAGGAAAAGGTTCACTCGTGTCGAAATGGCGAGGGTCTTGATGGAAAGGAACCAATACAAAGAAAGGTTCATGGAACTGCAGGAAGCCGTGAGATTTACAGAAATGGTTAGAGCATCGAAGACAGATTCTGATATGGAAAAGAAAGAAAAAAATACCGTCTGGAAACTGTAAGAAATTTGAAATAACTAAATCATAACTATAATATATATAAAAAATACTACTTTGTCAAAACTAAATTTTGGGAATAATTGGTTGAAAATCCAAGCATTTATATTTTTCTCACTCCTTTCAATGTAATAATTAATTTGCTGTTTCTTTTTTACAAACTTGTATTAATTGATAATTTTAAATATTAATTATGATAATAAAATAAATAAATCTGGTACCATTAACATTGCTTTAGGTATATATAGTAATACTAATAAAAGGCCTAGCGAATCCGAAGGCACCATTGTGATACCATCAATCACTGTTTACAAACTTCTTTCTGTGGATTACTGCCCAAACCCAAATCAATAAGACCACCCTTAGCACAATCCTCCCGTCTACACCTTGGTCTATCCCTTAGGCATTTACCCATTTGCTCAGTGTTTGTTAACTTTCTAGGGATTCGTTTGTTTTTAAGACAAACAATTTTACATCCTAATCTTAACCTTTGTGATTATATTATTGTAATTGAATGCATGCTCTGAGATTCTTCCTTTTTTGAACTGAATATTCTGTCAATTACCTTAACACATTGTTCATCCTTCAACATTAACAGTCACATTTCACATTCAAATAGAACTGTTAAAATAATTATAGTTTTATAAATTACAATTTTTAAATTTTGGGACAAAAGACCCAAGCTGCGTAATGTCAAGAGGAAATTAATTTTAAATTTGGTTTCTTTAAGAGTTCTATTTAATTTTCTTGAAAGCATTTAAGTATTATAAAAATCTTGAAATATTATAACAAAATAAATGTAAGTTTTGGGAGAGGAGTGGCTCAGTGGTAGAGTACTGAGTTACCATGCCGGAAATTCTGGTTCAATTCCCGCTGCAGGCCATGATTTTTATTTAGTCTGTTTGCAGCGGGAGATGGATCATATAGGATCTAGGACCCTCCTGGGGCCCACCCAGCCTCTATAAAATATTATAAAAATAGGGTACCCAAAATAAGGGGGAAAAATCTGGCGGTCGAGCGTGAAATAGGACAAGTCACCTCCTTGCAGAACCGTTGTCCATGAAACAGTACTGACTCTACCATGTACTGAACCCCAGACCCTTCATGGGTTGTAGTGGTACAGGAAAAAAAAAAAAAAAAATGTAAGTTTATGCCTTTTTTTTCAATCTTTATTATGTTTAACAAGTGTTGGGTGTTTGACTGTTGCAGGTGATTTTACATACATTTTTTTTAATTCAGGAAACAGTCTTGAAAAATAAAAGGAAAACATCCAGACAAACATACAGTTTTAGGTTCTTTTTTATAGCAATCATTGTTTTTAACAAGTCATGAAGGCCTTCATAACATACATAAATACGAGACAAAGCTAAAAAGAAAGTTGGGCGAATAAATTTTTGAATAGTGTGGACTCGGTTTTACCGTTTCCATTTTATTTAACTAATACCTTTTTATTTTAATGTCATTCAAAAGCTCTCTTTGTTGATTATAATATTTTTGTTTTGGGTTGTTAGGCTCTGTTGTGGTATCAAAAAAGTTGTTAACTTCGTTTCCCTCAAGTTCCATATAAGCTTGGGTCATGCCGAATGTGACTATGATTGGAGAACTAATTTTTGGAAAAGGAAGGTAAGAAAGGCGTCGAAGCTGGGTTGGTTGCAGAACAAAGCAAAAGCTGTCTTCACTAACGTTGGGGTCTCGTTAGCTTGTCGCTTTACTGTTTGCGCTTGTGAAATATTTCCCATCTTAATGCTGGGTTTTAGTGCTTTTCATTATTTCGCTTTTGTGTTGTAAATAAACAATTATTTTATTGTTACGTTCATTTAAGACTGTTCATAGGTCTTGTTACTTAAAAATTTAGTATTTTTCTATATTAATATTAAATTCTAAAATTCTTTTAGTTACTGAGGAATTTATGACTAAAGATGGTTAATACAAGACCAAGAAAGTTTAAATTTATAAGGAAATAATTTTTAAGTGTAATTTTAGGCTATATTTACAATCATTGCATATTAAGGAAAGGTTTTTAGTGCTATTTCACAGTTTGTAACAGGTGATTGGTCTCAATTTGTTCATAATTTAGGTTAGTAAGTGGTAGGTAGAATCAAAAAGTAATATACATCTTACAGCTGATATATACAGTTAATCATAAGAATAAGAATGCAGCTTAGCGAACCTAAAGGCTATTTGACGATACCACCAATCTCTCCTTACAGACTTCCATCCACGAAACACCATCCAAACCCGAATCCGCTAGATTACTCTTAATGCAATCCTCTCATTGACTTCTCAGTCTACCCCTTGGGCTTTTACCAGTCGGCTCAGTACTTATTTATTAACAGTTTCATAGTTTCAAAGTGTTTGCGTCTTCACCCAATATAACCAAATTGTCCACGATCTTAAGATAAGCTATTTTAATATCCAGATTCATATTCTAATCTTGTTCGGTGTATATTACCCCTCTAATATATTTACTATGTGTATATTACACAGTTAATTATAGTAATATACAATTTTAATATTGCACAATAAAAAGATTATTTATTATTGCAATAAATTTGAGCACTTTTACTGTTGTTCAATTGGATATATGTCTTTATTCATTTATTTTTTTATCAACAAGATTACTTTTAAGTATTTTTTATTTTGGAGAGAAAAGTTTTGTCTTTCTCTTCAAAATAAAAATATCACTATAAAATGACGATAAATATAAGATTAATTTTAGTATAACTAAGCGAAATGTAAATAATCTCAAGAGTGGTTTAAACTGTATAAAAGGCACTAAATTACTTCTTTAATATATTTTATTTTAGTTGTTATTAATTTTTAAATTTATTCATTTGAAAAGAAAAGATATGTCCTGGACATATCTTTTCTTTTCAAATGAATAATACTTCTTTAATAATTTGTTTATGAATTTATATTACGGTACCTTCTATATTATTTACAATTTTTATAAGTATTTGTGTAAACATGGCTTGATAAATACTTTAATGATGATTGACCATATATACTTTAATGGTATAATTTAGTTTAATTTATACAAGATTATCTCTTTATTTTGTAATTTGATTCGTTTAATTTGACTTTTTTTTTATTTATTATTATTGTTGAAAGAAGTGACTTCCAATTGAATTCAATACATGCTTGTTTTTCAATAAATAGTTTTATAATCCTGTTTGAGATAAATGAGAATATTTATCATGAATGAATAAATATGGTGTTATGTCTTTGATTATTCAATACAAGGTTTTGAAACACTTCATATATTTATTGTAACAGTATCAATCAGTCCTTATTCGCAAGTAACAAACATATGTTTATAAAATATTGATTGTCATGTGTTACGGGCATAATCGATATATAACATATGGTATAGTATTTATAGTGATTTGTTTATAACTATTAACTGTTTCAAGTAAGTTTTCATCTATATTCCTTTGATTCAAAAATCATGTAGAATTTCATTCAGTATTTTATTGAAAGTTGGATTGTTTTTTGTGATGATAAGTTATTTACAAATAACTATATTTTTAATTTTTGATTTATACTATTTATCTATTTCTAACAGCCAATTTTTTTTTTTTTTCAGATTCAGTCGATTATTTATAAACAGTGATCGAGGAGTAGGGTCGAAGCCATTACCGAACGCTAACTTACGATATAACGCTCCGTCCCACCACATCAGCCCAGCGCTGGATACCATGAGGAAACGTTCCCTACACGAAAGAAAGCGAGGGCTTGACTTAGACGCGGGGGATATGTCAGTATTTAATTTTGATTTTGAATGCTTTTGCACGAGTATCTGCTTTTATCTTGCTCTCAAGCGTTCTGTCTATGCTAATATCTGTTTTTATTATCTTATCTTCTGTGGTTATTATTTTATAATTCTAAACAATTTCCGTTCGAGGAAGCTTATTAAAGCATTAAATGCAAAATACTAACCTAAGGTTTCTTTTCTCCTCTCCGTATTAATTTTCATTTTTATCCTTACAATCATTCAGCTCATTCACTAACGTGTTTTGTTTTGTTTTTGTAATAACTTTTTTGTTTTCTTGTGAATATTACATGCACACAAGCAGTCGTTTGATCGTTTTAAAAACATTCTTTAGATAATTGATTGAAATCTATCCTTGCAGGAATGGAGAGGTTCCAGGCGAACAGAAACCGTCGGTTGCCCCCTCATCGGGAATAATTGAACTCAGCAAAGAGGCCTTTTCGTGATATTAGTTTAAATAATAATAATAATAATGCGTTTATTTATTATAAAATTATTGTAAATAATCTGATTTTACCATTTGAACATTTTGTACATAACCTTATGTTAATTCGTTAACAAAACAAAGTATTTAACTCGTTTTGTTTTGAGAGATTTTAATAAATTATTATTTCTTTTTGTTGTGTTATGAAGTTAAAAGTTAGTCCATAAAAAGCCTTTCCCTCTCCTCTCCTTTTTGGAATTCTAGTTCCCCCCTCCCCCATATCTACGCTTAGTCTTATTTCATTTTTATATTAAGATGGTGTTAGGTTTATATTTATATATTGCACGCTTATTTTTATAATATTAAGGAAAATATTCTTTTTTTCATTTCTGCATGCTAATTGTACTTAAGCTTACTGTAAATTGCAACTATTTTATTTTTATTCTTTATTTACAAGAGAGGTCTTCAAACTCACAGGTTTTCCTTCCAATTTGACTCGCTATGAGTTATTTTGACGTTTATTTGAATCTGATATTAATAAATATTTTACTATAATTAATATCTGCATGTTGGTGCAATATGATGGCCAATTCTTGGTTTTTGGGACTTATGGAAGAGCTATTTAGGCTAAAAAGTTTGTAGACCTCTTGAATCAAAATACAGGAATAGAAAAAATTTATATTTATTTTCTAAGTGCTTCGAAATTCTCAAAATGAAATTTATGCAAATGTTTAGGATTACAGAATAGTTAGCTGTAGAAACTTGTTAGAAAATTTGATATGAAAATAGGATAAATTCTTTTTCTTTTCATAATGTAAGGTTACTTGGATAAAGATAAGTATTGTCTGATTGAACTGTTTTGCATTGGATTTTTAGTAATTATTTTTTATTCAACTCTGATAGGGTCCTGCCTTAATCTGACTCAATTAATGTTATTGTAGAAAATTAACTGCTCAGTAATAAATTTAAATTATATTTGAATTGTAAAATCAAATAAAAAAAGGATTGTCTGTCAGATATAATACCGAATGCTTCTTTTTTTGAAACTCTTATATATTGATGAATGAACAAATAAATCAAATTACTTATAAATAAAAAAAACAATTAATTAAATCAATATACAATTATTAAGTTTTCTAAAATGACTAGTTTAGGAATAAACAAAAATTAAACCTTTTTGGTCTTCACAAACAATAATGGTGACTGCTATAAGGTAGGTCCGTTAGGTACCCTTGCCGAGACAACAATAAAGTAATTACCGACTTTGGCTAAAAAACAAAAGACGTGATTCAGTGGTTTCCGTAACATCAGTTTCTGGCTAAATCACTATTATACAAAACGAATAAAACTAAAAACTATTGTGATGAACTATTGAACATGGTGTATTTAAAAATAATAAAATTATAAAATAATTGAAAACAAAAATATTAAACATGGGCATATAAATTATTTGTAATTACAAACTGAGCGGGTGTAACAGTATGTAAAAATAACTAAAAACTTCTTAACATTAAAAAAAATCATTATTTATTTTGTATTATTGCCTTATTTGTAATGTATTTATAACTGTCTTCCTTCATAAATAAAAATGGCTTTAAAAATAAAATCATTAATTTATAATATATGTTCCAGTGGAATGAGGCAGTATTACAAAGTTTTTCTTAAGACAGTTAAAAAGTTGGGACATCCAAAAACTGATATTCAAAATTTTATTTCTTTGTGAAATAAAATGGCCAGGGTAGAGGTCAATAAATTTCTCTTAGATGTGGAGTAATGTTTATTAGTTAGTCAACGTTTCGACCTACTTTGCAGCTCTGAGAAGGTGTGGAGATCCTTCAGGGTTGATCCACAGTTGTTAACAGAAGAAATAATTCATCTTTCTCCAGTATCGAACTAGGAACCTACAGCAGAGGAACTCAGCCCTCTACAACACTGAGCTGCCCTGCTTCCGCTGTCTTTGTAAACTATTTTATATTGTTATAATATCAAGATGAGACAAAAAAAACAATCTAAACTTTTCCTTTTGTACAAACAACAAAAATATCAAATAAACACAAAATTCCAAATAATTAAAAAATCGGAAACTTTAGCTTTGATATTAAGTGAGGTCTCCTAATAAATAACATACTTCGCAGGGCCTCACTCATATCTACTTCATGAAATTTTTTATGATTGATGTCCGTATTTAATATGTATGGAGAATGTACTAAAAACTATATACAGATAAGTTTCCAAAAGCTAAAACATAATATAATAAGATTGTAAATAAATTATTGAAGAAAAAAAAACTAACAAGACACAAATTTGATCATCAGAAGATAGATAATTCACGAGCTTGACTCATCTTATTTCCTCTATTGCATTTCATTCTTGATTGAGTTATTTTAATATATTTTTAATGTTCATGTTGTCAGATTAAAATTTAATAATAGAAAAAGAAAGGTTTGTCTCTTCTCCATGGTACACCCTTCTTATCAGGACCTCTCTCATCAAAAGTCATCGCCCCCGAGAACTGGAAAAGAGAATTATACTACTTTAATAATATATTGTGATAAATAAACAAAAATAATAATATATTCACTGAGGTAAAGGTGCATGCAAGTTCTCAAGATTGTAATAAAAATAGTTTAGATAGTAACAAAATAAAGTTTCTCTCTTGATTAACTAAAACAGTTTTACATATTACATTTTTTTATATTCAATACTACCCCTATCTAAATGAATCGGTTTTGATTACGTATTATTCACTTTTCAATAAATTTCCATTCTTTAAAGGTTCTCTAAGATTTTTTAACTTAACATGGATGATTTAAATACCTGCTTTGAGGTTGAATAAAATGAACTTGAGTATGATTAATTAATAAATGTTTTAAATTCAATAACTTAAACATCCTTAGAAGTTAACATTTATTAAGATTCAATACTCGGTAAAATGGAAGTCTTGAGACCTTTATAATCATTAAGTGGACGTAAAAATGGTCATCTTGATATTTAAAACTGCATTCTGGTGAAACAGAGTATTAAAAAAAATTAACTTAAACAATTGCCAATCCATTGTTAAATGCAACATCTCTGAGACGTGCGTTGGCTGGATGTAGCCTTTGTAGCCTATGAAACTATCCTCGGCTGCAACTTGTCTGTGATTTGGCATATGGCATCAAATCCAGTTTCTACATAAGTTAAACTTGTTTTTATTTTTGACAATCACAGTCAATTAAAAATTAATTATTCAAAAAGTTCCGATTTGGGAATAATAAACTCAGGCTTGATGATGAAGATGGTGATTATTGAAGAAACCACTCAAGTTAAAAAAAAAGTTTATATACCCAACGAGTAAGAGACCTTTTGAAGAATTTTCTTGTTCTTATGAATGACAAAACTGAATATTATAGAATATTGCTAGGGTCGATAAAATCCTTTTTAGTTTCTAAGGACAATTTATCTTGTTATAGTTTTATAGCTTTCTGAAAATCTTAATTAATGATTATTTTAGATGAGTATGTATTTAAAAACTTTTCAAACTCTGCCCATTTTTATGTTCACCTAGGTTTTGGGCATATATGCATTAAACTATCTAAGTCAAGGTTCATATAATCCTCATCATAATATCGAAAGTTAATTCATTCCTCATTATATTTCTCATTTTTTCTAATGCTTGTTTGTTAAGTACAGACCTCTATTACAATACTACTTTTTCAAAATGTAGGTCATTAAAACAATCTTCAAATTAAGACTTCTTTCGTTTCCTTTATAGCTTTGGAACTTTAATTATCACCATTGTTCCGCTTTCTTATTTTTATCTGTGAAGATATCTTTTACTATTATTGTCATTCTCGTATTTTTAAGTAGATATGTATGGCTTAATAATCTAGATGTTGATCGCCCATAGAAAAAACATAATCTAATTTTTTTTTTTTTTTTTTTAATTTATTAATATTTACAACTATATTACAATAATATAACAAGTAAATTGGCTGAGTGATACATAATGACATGATATAATGACAAGTAGAGAAACTACCCACTGGTAGTACTCAAATCGCATGTTCAACTAAGAAGGTCACGTGGCCATCTTCTTCTCAGACGCCTCGGAGGATTATCGGGAATTGAAGAGGAAGCTAAGTTTGAAACTAGAGGGTTTGAGTGGAAATGAAGTTTGTTCTGAAAGGATAGATATCGGGTTCGGGCCAAATCAGCAACAAATGGGACATTAAGGTCGTTATGGATGACTATATATAATCTAATCTATGTTGATATTTCCCTTATCATTTCAATCAACATTACTTGTGTCTACTTTACTAAAATAATGATTGATTTAAAGTTGAGTAATGTTCGTTCATTTTAATACATACGCATATAATAAT
The DNA here is from genome assembly GCA_964056705.1 of Troilus luridus. NCBI lineage: Eukaryota > Metazoa > Arthropoda > Insecta > Hemiptera > Pentatomidae > Troilus > Troilus luridus. Next base: position 124,877,703 of record OZ057413.1, read on the forward strand.
GGCTTTAAAACATTGCATTTTTTTTTTTAAATCTTTGTGTACTTTACTTAACTTGATAACAATTAGCAGAGCTATTTTTCATTCTCTATCTTAAAAATCTAAATGATACAAAAAGCAAGTTTTTTATATTTATTGAATTTATAGCTCATCTTGGAATGGAATAGCTCAGTGCTGAAGGTTTTAGGGTAAAATAACGCCTGTGAAGGATAAATTATTTAATCTGTTAACACTGGGATGGACCTACAGGATCTCTAGACCATCCTCAGCCTCACCCAATATCTGTAAAGTGGATAACCTTAGTTAAAGGGAAACATTTTAGAAGATTTAATCTCGGACAAATTACCTCCCTACAAAACTATTGCCCTAGAAACATTACTATTTCTACCATGTACTGAACCCAAGACCCTTAATGAGTTTTAGTGGTACAAGTTTTTTTTTTTTTAGAGCTAATCTATTTCCCTCTCTTGATTAATATGTAGTTATTCTAAGAACGAATGATGGTTTTCATTCATTTTATTCTGCATTTCAGGAGTGAAAAGATGGAGCAACGTACAGCGAGGCGTGCCTCGGAGAGGAGAGAGCAGTTGAGAGCAGTGCAAGCGCATGTTCGGAAGGACGACGGTAGGCTGCACGCGTACGGCTGGTCACTGCCAGCCAAAGGAGCCGCTGCTCCGCCAAAGGTCTCTGGCTCGCCGCAGGTCCCTGTGCCGGTGCCTGTCTACTGCAGGCCTCTTATGGAAAAGGAGGACGGCATGAAGGTACTGCTTTTAATAATTGTGCTAAACTTGTAGGCATATTTAGTCATAAGGTTTTAATAATATTTAATTATCAGCTACTTTCTTTTTTTGGATGTAAATAAATTGTAACATTTATATATTATTTTTAGGCCAATTTACGGCTACTATTTCAAATATTTTCTTAAATAGGTTCTTTTCTTTGTTTTTTTCGCTAACATAAATTTGACTATCATATTTTCTTCACTTATATTTCCCTCTCAGTTTTGCTTCAACCTAATACCACACAACTCCCTTAAACACATTCTCCATTCTGTGAATGCCTTTTGTATTTGGTTTAGATGTCATTTGTTTTACACCAAGAATAATTAAAGGTTAAGGTATTAAGAAATGATAATCTTGTCCAATCAAGTCAGGTTCCAACTTCTTATTGACATCTCCAAGTCATTGTACTAAAACATAACTTCATCTTGTTACCGTTTTGCAACACTTATTCCGAGACAATATACTTTTTTTTTGGAAGAACGATACTACTTTGATTTCTGTTTTTGGAAGATCCCGCATTTTCCTCGTGTTTTATGAATGCTATAAATGAAAAAATTATTATAGCCAATAGAAAACATACACTAAGACCAAAGATTACAAGATCTATAGCTATATCCTCTCTCTTTATCTTTGATGGCGCCCGACCAAGAGGAACATTCCCTTCTTTAATCATATTTTGCACCTTTGAGGAACTGTTAATATAATAATAAATATAATTTCTATCAATTAATTCTTCTTCTTTGACTTCCTCTTATGCCATTGCTAGCGTCGAGGAGCCTCCACCCAATGCAGCCATGCCTCGCGGTCCTTACTCAGCCGCCTCATTTCCTGGAGGGTCTTGCCTCTCTCCCCTCCAATGCACTGGATATATTCCTGATAGGAAACTCTGGGACGGGCTCTCGGCCTTTTCCCAGTGGGTCTAGCTTCCATGACCTTCCTCGGCTCTCTCTCTTCATCCATCCGACAAACGTGGCCAAACCACTTTAGCCGTCGGTTTTTTATGGAATTTTTCAGCTCGATCACTTTCAGCTCCTCTCTGACTACTTCATTCCTGATGCGGTCCCTCCTGGTCTTTTCAACGACTCTCCGCAGGAATTTCATCTCCGCCGCTGTCACTCGGCTAGCTTGTTTGTCCAGCTTTCACTTCCATAAGTGAGGGTTGGGAGGTAAACTGATTTGTAAATGTGCATTTTGGTTTCCTTTCCAACCTCCCTATGCCCAACTATACTGTTGCAAATAGGGTAGTAAACCTGGTTGGCTTTTGATATTCTATTAGCTACTTCTGGGTCAATTCTTCCCCTGGTGCTAATGATTGTCCCCAAGTAGGTGTACTCTTCCACAACTTCAAGTACCACCCCATTACAGATCAGCGGACGTCCTCGTGTTCCTATGCAACACGATGTCTGCAATCACTACTGTGTCATCGGCATACAATAGGCTTTGAAACATAACATTTCTTAAGTTCCACTTGCCGATGACCGTCCAGGCAGTACGGCGCTTACAGATTTTATGGATTTCATCCATAAATAATATAAATAGAAGAGGACTCAAGCTGTCGCCCTGCCTCACACCTCTCGATGGGAAAAGACTTGGATTCCCTTCCGTTTATCCTCACTACTCCTTTCGCAGCCTCATATGCTGATTTAATTGCAGTGATGAGATCTTCAATTTTATTTGTGTAGGAGGTTCTCTTTTCTGGATCATCTAGAGCTCTTATGTTCAACGCTTGATAGCTCTTTTGCTTTCTTTGCCGCTTTTGTGGGATTGTTGTGTCGGCTATTAGTAGCAGATGATCACTACCGATTTCTGCTCCTCTTATAACTTTGATGTCAGAAAAGTATTGCCTAATGCCCCAGTCATATATAAAATAGTCTATGATGCTATTTCTTTCCATCAATTAATTCCAAGTATTAAATTATTTCAAATTTATTCTGCACTTACTTTTTTAAAAAATTCATCTTTTTTTTAATATTTTCAGATCTGGTGTGCGGCTGGAGTCAACCTTGCTGGTGGTAGAACAAGAGATGGTGGAGATATTGTTGGAGCGAGTGTTTTTTACGATAAGCCACCAGTAGTCGAAGAAATAGTTAATAGCGAACCTGTTAGCCCTATTGAGCAGCTGGAAAAAGACATTAAAGTAATATTTTATTTTAGTAATTTCATATCAATCAACAGCAAACATTGGTTATGAGACAAATGATATAATGATATGATTTAAATGAACCTTTTTGAAGGAGTTGATATCAGAATTGTTGCTTTTAGGAGGGCGAGAAGCAGAGAATGGAAAGCCAAGAGCAACTCTCCTCATTGGTTTGGATCTGCACGAGCACGAGATCGATCAGCTATGTCACCGTGATAGATGCTAATAACCCGGCTGATATCTTGGAAGCTTTCAGCGTATGCCAGTCTCATCTTCTCTGTATTGCTAGTG